>CM065483.1:45312661-45890520 GCA_032873175.1 Leptopilina drosophilae
ATCTTTCAAACAAGCCCTCGAAAAATGAAATCGGTTGATTCGTTTAGTCACAAGAGTCAAAAAACCGTTAGGGGGTCCGGTTTGTCCCACTCTCCCCTATATATATATACATTATATATTATTATATACTATTATATATTATTATTATATATATATATATATATATATTTTTTTTCAATTGTAGATTATCTAAACAAAATAAGGAGTCTAAAGAATCACCGGAAGAAGAAGGTAGTGACGAAGAAGAAAGTCATGAAGATGAATGTACTAAAGGAGGGGAAAGTAATGGAGAAGATAGACGTGAAATAGAAGAATTAGAGAGTACAGATGCTGAAGAGTAAAACAAATATATTTATAAAACAAGTTTTTCATTTTAAAATTTTATTTAATACTTTTTAATAAAGATTATGTTCATATAGCTAATTATTGTATTAGTTACATCATCTACCTACCAAACACTGAGTTTAATAACTTTTTAGCTTAAAAGTAAAGTGACGAACTGAATTTTTAAAAATCACAAAACCAATTTATTTGTTTATTTAATGAGTTAAAATATACGGACCACATAATTATAAATCTTTATTTTCTTTTACAAATTAATTAATTAAAAATATCATTTTGAGTACGTTTCTGTACTTTAGCACTGCTGTCTCCAGGTAGTTTTTTACCCTTTCTGGAGTTCCCTATCGTTTTCTTTTTTTCCCTTTACACAGTCCACTTTCTTTTGCGAGTCAGACTCCATGAACTGGCCCCCTGTTTCACAACATTTTTAAAAATAAAAACTAATTATATTTTTTGCAGCTATTATGGTACATAATGATATCCTATGAGGATTCAAAAATTTTTTTTAATTGAAAAAGTTATAAACAATTAAAGTTTTTTGCACCATTTTTAAAAAAAAATTCGCAGATTTTAGAGATCATTTTAAAAAAAATTATTTCCAAACCAGTTTTTAATTGAAAAATATATGTACTTTTAAGAAATTTTTGTTAAATTGGAAACAAATAATTTTTTATGAAAAATTCGGTAATTTTTTATAAACAAAAGCAGTTATTTTAGTGTTCCAAATCAAAAAATGAAATTTTTTTTTACATTATTAATTCTCAAACACTCAAGAAGATTGCATAAATAGGAAGCGAGATATCATGTTATGAAGACAAAGAATAATTCTATTTTTTTGGAATTTCATATCCTCACTTTGACTCCTGGCAAAATTTAGAAAAGTTGATGCAAAAAATTGTTACTTTCACAGACTATTCCTTGTGGAAATGGATCCCAGTAAGAATGTACTTGGTAAAATTAGTTTTCAACACTTTTTCACAGACATGCAATTGACTTAACGGGGAATTAGAGAAATCGATGATTGAAAATTCTGTCGGTCTAGTGTTGCATTCGAGCGAGAAATCGCTCGAAAAGAACGAGATATCTCGTGAAAAAGACAATAAAAACAATTGAATATGATTTAACATTCAATTATTTTCATTGTCTTCTTCACGAGATTTCTCGTTCTTTTCGAGCGATTTCTCGCTCGAATGCAACACTATGTCGGTCTGACTCTTTTTGTAATATCTCGGGAACCAGTAAAAATTTTTTGCTTTTCTTGGTCTTTATTTAAAGCTTTGGTTACAAGAAATAGTTTGTGAAAGTAACAATTTTTTGCATCAACTTTTCTAAATTTTGCCAATAGTCAAAGTGAGGATATGAAATTCCGAAAAAAATAGAATTATTTTTTGTCTTCATAACATGATATCTCGCTTCCTATTTATGCAATACGATTTAAAATAGTGGCATTTTATTAAAAATTTAATAAGCTATCCAATGCAACTTAAAAAAGCATAAATCTTCATTTTTAACCGAGTTATCACTGTTTCTTTGCGGGTGTGTTCTTTAACAGCTCGAGGTGTTAGCGTTCGCACAATTTCGGGCGGTAGTGTTTTCTTGAGTTAAATACATTGTCCTTTTCAGAAAATTTAGTTTTTTTGCCCCGAACTAGGGCAAAATGTTGAATTCTATTTCTAATCTACTAAAACTATTTTCTGATAGTTGTTAAATATTAGATATGTTAAAGTGTACGTAAAATAAGTAGTTTAGTTAATAATCAAGTTTTCGAGTATATATCCAGAAAAAAGACGCTTATATAGTCAACATTGCAATGTCATAACTATTTCCGTTCGAAAGGCAATTACAAAATGTTCGGTTAAATAGCTTCTTAAGAAAAGTAAAAATAGTTATTTTTAATACAGTTATGATATAAAACAACCCGTGTAGAAATTTCCCTACTATGGCCATATTAGGGAATGAAACACACGGCCCGACTTGAGCCACATAGTGGCGACACTCAAATGTGGATTTCCTGATCAGGGCCATATCGAGCCGTGTGTTTCATTCCCTAATAGGGAAGGCCCGATCTGTCCCAGATCTGGGCCATAGTGAAATTTCTACACGGGAAAGTTCCATAAAGAAATGTTTAAAATTTAAAAAATATGGTTTTCATTGCGGATCATGATAAACTTTAGAAAAGAGACTTCAAATATAAAAAAATTTTTCTTACAATTTAAGTCTTAAAATTAATTGAGTGCTTCTAACTACACTTTCCACTTTCATATGATTTTCTATATGAAATATATCTATTTAATAATATTACCGTAGATTAACTGGAAAATTCTGTTCTAAAATGTATTAAATAATATTACATTCTTAAGTTAATTCAATTCTTGATATAAATTGTTTTAATATCTAATAAGAATAAAGACAATTGAACATTTAAAAAACTATTAAATGAAAGACACACTGTTTTAAAATTATATATTTATATCACTTTTAGATCCCAATTCACATGCGGTATACAACGTAGAAATGGCTGATTCATTTAACGGAAGTGCTTCTAAAAGACGTAGACTATTTATTTCAGACGACGAGCTAAGTAGTGAAGATAATTCTCAAATACCGGCAAATAATAATGAAACAGTGAGAGAAAGTTCAAGTGCAGGAAGTGAATTAAATAATATCACAACAGAAGAAGAAACATCTGACAGCGAAGAAAGAGAGGACCAAGTGCAAGCAGCAATTATTACTACTGGTAGTAGTGAAGAAAACAGTGAACAATTAGAAGGGAATAATCATGAACGTGAACTAATCGAAGATAATGGAGAAACAGAAACCGAAGATAGTTTTGACCAGGAACGAGATATAGAAAACCGTATCGACCCAGAATTACTCACCTCCAGCAGTGACGAAGAATATGAAAGTGGTATTTCTGAAAGTGAAGAAAGCACATCTGATAGTGACGTAGAAAGTAATGAAGATAACCGGCCGCCGCATCCAATGTTTCAAGGATTATTAGCAAAAAATGGAATTCGAGCTCCATTAAGAAATAATGGCGAGGCATCATCGTTAGATCATTTATTAATCGAATTAACACACACTGTGAGATATAATAACACCTACGAACAACTTTTGCGACGACTCAAAATATTGAAGAAGACCCATGTAAATATTATAGTTCCTACAACAAAAGAATCGTTATGGCGAGCACTCGGAAGAGATGATACGAATTTAGTGTATCGTTTATATTGTGAAAATTGTCATGAACTTGTCGGAAATGGGAAGAAAGTAGATAGAGATTGTGGATGTGAATCTTGCGGGCCAAATAAAGAAACAACATTTGTTGGGACTTTCATTCAAATCCGCTTAGCTCCTCAAATAAAAGATTTTTTAGATTCACCCAGAGCAGAGGAATCATTGCGGTATAGGGAAAACCGAGTTAAAATCGATGCTACCGCAATAGAAGATATATTTGATGAAAATGCTTACAACAACAAATATGGTGACTATCTACGAAGTGGATACAATTATACTCTATCTTTGTGGACTGATGGTTTAAGGCTGGCAAAGTCATCAAAGGCTACTTGTTATCCATTTCTGTTACAAATTAACGAATTATCTCCTCACGCAAGAAAAAGGAATATGTTTTTAGCCGGAGTGTGGGTCGGAAATGAAAAACCCAACATTGGAGTACTTATGAAGCCAATAGTTGATGACATTAATGAATTATACGATATTGGGATTCCTTGGAATCCAACTGGTCAGCGGGAGGTAATAAGCAAATTTATTGTTATTATCTTTATAGCTGATTCAGTTTGCAAACCAATGGTCCTGAAAGTCAAACAGTACAACGGCGAATACGGTTGTCCATTATGTTTTTCGATAGGAAAAAGTGTTGAAGGGAGGTGGATTTTTATTGCCGAAGCTGCGGAATTACGAACCCTAGAAACAATGAGAGTTGACATTGAGAATGTAATGCGAACTGGTAGAGAATCTAGAGGTGTTCTCGGTTGCTCTCGATTAGCAAGTCTTAGACAATTTGATCTTATTGATGGCCAGGTAGTAGACATTGCTCACAAAGATTATTTGGGAAACGGCAAGACATTCTTCGAAAGACATATGACTGATGTGGGAATGGAATGGTATATTGGTAAACCAAAGTACAAAAGGAAAATCAATAAAATTTTGAGATCAATCAAAACACCAACAAGAATAGCAAGAAAACCCCGTGGCATTGAAACATCTAAAACGTGGAAAGCTTCAGAATGGCGTAATTGGATTTTTTATTATATGCTTCCTTGTCTTGATGGAATCTTAAAGGAACCATATTTTAGCCATCAAGCTAAATATTGTGAAGCATTATTCATTTTAAACAGAGGGTCAATAACAGATGAGGACCTCTCGAAAGCAAGAAATTATCTGGATGAATTTGTGAACCAAACTGAGGTACTGTACGGTGAAAAAAACATGAGATTCAATTTGCACTTGAATAGACATTCTGTAAAAGCAACAGAAAATTGGGGACCTGCATGGGTATTTTCTTCATTACCGTTTGAATCAATGAATAGACCAATTGCTGACTCAGTTCGTAGTCCGAATCATCGAGCGGAACAAATTGTTACGCGATTCTTTATGAAGAAATTTATTTTACGCGTAGCTGAAGAAGAAGAAATCAGTGATGTGACTCGCACTGAAATTGAGGATCTTTTAAAGAAAAACACTGTCCAAGTACCTTTTGAAATGCCAGAAGGGCATTATTTTGTTGGAAAAGGGGCTCCAAGGACACGACGACTTGCAAATGAGGAAGAAATTGAACTCATAGTCAATGCAGGAGTTGAAATACGTGAGAATGACGTAATAAGTTTTTTTGAAAAAGCGGTTATACACGGAGTCAAATTTTCAAAGAAAACTGATACAATGCATAAATACTGCGATTACATTGCCTACTCGCGAGACAAGAAATTTTTATTAATAACAGACATAATATCATATCATCACGGGGAAGAGTTTATTGCCGGCTTTATTGGAAATGAATTCCACGATCTTGGAGGAGCATACAACACTCAGTATATGAGATTTGTTAAACCTACTGAAAATAAAATTTTCATTTCATATCATGAAGTTGTAGCTCCAGGAATAATAATAAAAGCAAAAAAAGGAATGGTTGCAGTTCACATAAGTAACATTTGGGAAACGGATTGAAGTGAAAACGCGGATTTGATAACGGCTAGATAAATGAAAATGAAGTTTTTAAACATATTTTCTTATTAAAACTCAGACAAATATGTGCACAAACTGTCCTTTTCAGGATTAAAAATTTTATGTTATATTCGACGAAGAAGTTTTACAACGCAAGGACGAATGAGTTTAATTCAAAAGAAGATAATCACGTTCTTCGTTTCATTAGTACTCGCTCGTAATAGTCACCGTCAATCTGCATACTGTAAATAAATATTTCTTCCGTAAATTCACATCTACATTCCGTTTCGATTTGTTGGTTGAAAAATTTTGACACTCGTTTACTCGTTTAAAACTTCTTTAAATCTTTTTGGCTTTATGTCACTATTCGTTTACGTTATTAATGTCTTGTTGTCGCAGAGACTCATTCAAATTGTTTGTCATACGAAATAATCGAATCGTCGTTACTTTACATCACCTGTTTCACGTTGCAATTATATCCTCTCCTTGTAAAGATAATTACTTCTTATCGTTTGTTCAACGTTTTACGAATACGAAAATAATAGTTATGTACATAACAAAAGACCGAAATTCTGTTATGAAACCGTTTTATGTATTTATGTATCGTCATGTAATATTTGAAATCATTTTCTGTCATTGTACAAATAATTTAAACTGTTAATCACTCGTAAATCGTTATCGTTTGAAAATATGTTACAGTATTATTGTAAATAATCGTTAACCGAATAATACGTCCAATTTAAAATTTCGATAAAGTCGATACCAAACCGAAGATTCATAATCGCCGTCAATTGTATCCAGTTTAAAGTTTTTAAATCAAAGTCTTAAAGCTTGCAGTTTACGTTCTGTACCAGGTCAAACTCCCGTAGAAATGAGTTTACATTTATAGTCGCAGTCAATTGGGATTTATCAGTCATTCGTTTTGTTGGTAGAAACTACCAAATCAATTGTTACTCTCCAAATTTCAGAAAATCAACATTATCTGAAGTAAGATTAAATGATTTCTATTCGTAAAATTTATATTTCACTAAACAAATTTAAAAAATTGCAATTTAATTAAATTATATAATAAACTTGCAGACTCATAGTAAATCATCAGGAACATGTGCAACCAGAACAGCTTCGTCAGCAGGTGCTTGAACTGAAAATTCAGAAACAACACCTACAATTGGAGAAAAAGAAACTACAGTTTTGTAAAAATAGAATAAACGAAGAACAGTGGAATTATTCTGACAATGTATGCGATCTGCAAAGACTGCACTGCAAAGAGAACCACAATCTTTCTTCGACCATCTACAACAGTCTGTAAATGATGATCAACGAATTTGTTTACAAATTTCAACCTTCTTTGCAAAAGGTACCATTCCCTCAAAGGCAACCTAATCGTCAACAGCCGATGAACTATGTTGAACAACGTGAAGATCAAAAGTTGCATCAACAGCAGCAATACATGAAAAAATGTGTCGTAGATCGTAAGTTTCTCTTACTCTTTACTACTACTTCTACTACTACTACTATTACTACTACTCATAGTAAACATGATTTCCCGTCATGATAAATTTTTTTAGTTATTTGTTTATAAAAAATGTTATAAAAAAATTATTATTTAAAAAGTTATACATATTCCTTTAAATATTTTTCGCGTAAAATCCAATGGCGTTATTAGTTTTTAAATTTTATCATTTGTCTAATCATGGACGTTAATGGGTTAAACGTAAACCAACCATAGTAATCAAACACGTGGCGTACAAATTTTAGAAAGATACCAACACTTAAAATATTTTTTTTACTACTTCTTTAACCTTGAGAGGGCCGGGGTGGCCACTATAGTGGCCACCATTTATTTTTACTTTTATTTTCATCGAATTGATTTTTTATTTAATTTTACTTAATAAAAAACTAGTAAATTTTATTTTAATTTTCCGGCCCTCTGAAGGTTAAACGGAAGAACTGCAAAAAACCTTAAGTTTCGAAAAGCTTTGTTTAAATTGACCCCATTTTGATATTTTTGCATAAAAATTAAAAATTCGAGTTGGAGCAATAAACACAATTCTACTAAACAGAAATCAACTGGAATTTTGTGTTTCCGATTTTTATAACCGGAGAAATCAATTTCGCAGCTGGCATCGGTGTTTTTAGCAGGCCAAAAATTTTGGTTACATTTTAAATAAACAAATAATATTATTTTAAATTAAAAAAGATGTAGTTCAATATAATTTAGTAAAATTTATAGTAAAAAAATTCTAGAAAATTAACCCTTAAGGCTTAATTTCTTGTCAACATTTTTTTTATAAATACTATACTTGCAAACTTGTCAGAGACAAACAAAAGGCAAAAAATTTGCTAGAATTTTTTACCGAAATTAGTTTTCACTATTTAAAAATAGACTACCATTTACTTTAAGGTTATAGTGCAGGAATGGGATTTTTAGGATTTGTAGACGAAGGATAAGCTTTAATTTTATCCCAATTCGAACTTCCTACGAACTTTGCCAAAAAAGAGAATTCTCCAAGTCTTCAGCCCTGTTTTTCTCAAAAAACCAAAGGTAATGGGTAATTTCATTTATCAATTTTTAATCAGCGTGAATAAATGTAGAGCAATTCCACTCCAAGTAATCATAAGAATTTTTGATGATTTTAGCAATATTCAAAAATATGGCTTGAGATATCGATATAGAATTTAAAAACGAAGATTTCACAAAAAAAGTGTTTTAGTGAAGAATTTTTTACCTGTAGAGTAATTTGAAGCAAAATTTGCGTCGTCATAAGGGAATACTGCACAAGTCCTGGCACGCCGCGCTGACGATTTTATTTTTTTTTCTCGTAAAGTTATTGCTGTCCCATAATTAAATTTACAGGAAGTATTCTCTACATTATTGAGAATATCTAAAAAAAATTTTTTTAAATCCAAGATATTTTTTTTATTATTTTTTTTATTATTAATATTTTTTTTTTATTTTTTTTATTATGAGTATTTTACAAAAAACCATCTTAATCGGTCAATAAGAAAAAAAGTTATGTGCCTTTTTTGAAAAACCGACTAAAATTTTGAGTAAGAGATAACTCAATAAATTTTGCAAATTTTGAAACAACTTTTTACATTTTTAATCCATGCTTATAAAGGAACAAATTAAGAAAGTATTTTTAATATTGCTAAAATAATCAAAAATTCTTATGATCACTTGACGTGGAATTGCTCTGTAACAAAAACAGCTTCAACATTTGCGAAATCAAAAAGTTTGTTTATAGTCCAGTCGCCCTGTGAAAAAAATGGTCATTTTTTGCCAAAATTGATACCTGAAGTCTGATTGTGGATTCATATAGTGTACCACTAAAAATTGCACTTTCTTATTTGTTTAATAACTTGAACAAAAGTTAACAAATTCTTTCAATATTGTTCAAAAATATACCTCTCATGGCCCTCAAGATGTGTGCTAAATCTGAATCCGATTCGATAAATAGTATATGAGAAATTCCATTTGTTAACTAAAAACATGATATTTTAAAATGGAATTTCTACAAATCAATTTCTTTTGTTGGGTTCTCTTCATGAAATGCCAATCTATCAAATAAAATTTGTAGAGAATTGAATTTTTACAAAATAAAATGGTTTTTGTGGGGGGGAAATTTTTGGCTTATAATACATATGAACACTACATGAACTATTTTTACTTTAAAAATTTGGCATAAACGCCATTTGATTACTCATTCTTGTCTGCACATTTTGCAAAAAAAAATTTTGATCTAGGTCAAAAAAAGGGGGGGGGATAATATTTTTTTTCGAAAAATTCCTGAGCCTTTAATTACTAATATTTTTTATCATATTTTTTTAGTTAATTAGTCATATTAATTATAAAAAAATCAATTAAACATCTATGCACTTCTTGTTCGTAAAAAAATTCGTAAAAAGTATGCAACGTTCGAAGCCGCTCTAGGCTGCATAGTGGTGGAAATCATCAGTCGCTCGCGCTAAAGTTGAATTCAAACTTTCGAATTTGTAAAAGTTGTCATAACATTCAAACAAATTGATGAATTTTTAACATTTTTTTTAAACTGGGCTACATTTTTCTCAGGAATTCAAATTTCTGATGTGTTTTTTGAAAAATTTATAAATAATTTCAAAAAATTAATAATTAAAAAATTTTTTTGTTGTTTTTTTAAATTCATTTTTTTCAAATTTTTTATTTTTAACTTCTCGAATAATAAGAGCAACACTAATTTATTATTTTCACATTAAAAGAATTAAGGTTTTCGGAAAAATGCTATTCGCAGACGATAATTAATTTTTAAAAAGTAGCAAAAAGTAGCTTTTAAACTTAAAAATAGTAGAAGTTCTTAAAAGTTCAATTATTTTAAAAAACATCAAAAAAATTCATGGTAAAATTTTATTTTTATTAAAAAATTATTATTTATTTAATAATTTTCAATATTTTACTATTTTATAATAAAAATTTTCGTTAGCATTCAATTATTAAAGGAAAATTTTGATAATATTTTCAAAAAAAAAATAAAAATTTCACAGGAGTTGAATTATTTAAAATAGAATTTTTATATTTAATTTAAAATTTAATTATTTTTAGAATTCCATTATTTTTAAATATTTTAATAAAATTGTTCGAATTTTTTTTACGAATTTTTTTACGAACAAGAAGTGCATAGATGTTTAGATTGATTTTTTTATAATTAATATGACTAATTAACTAAAAAAATATGATAAAAAATATTAGTAATTAAAGGCTCAGGAATTTTTCGAAAAAAAATATTATCCCCCCCCCCTTTTTTTGACCTAGATCAAAATTTTTTTTGCAAAATGCACAGACAAGAATGAGTAATCAAATGGCGTTTATGCCAAATTGTTAAAGTAAAAATAGTTCATGTAGTGTTCATATGTATCATAAGCCAAAAATTTCTCCCCCACAAAAACCAGTTTTTTGTAAAAATTCAATTCGCTACAAATTTTATTTGATAGCTTGGCATTTCATTAAGAGAACCCAACAAAAGAAATTGATTTGTAGAAATTCCATTTTAAAATATCATCTTTTTAGTTAACAAATGGAATTTCTCATAAACTATTTATCGAATCGGATTCAGATTTAGCACACATCTTGAGGGCCATGAGAGGTATATTTTTGGACAATATTGAAAGAATTTGTTAACTTTTGTTCAAGTTATTAAACAAATAAGAAAGTGCCATTTTTAGTGGTACACTATATGAATCCACAATCAGACTTAAGGTATCAATTTTGGCAAAAAATGACCATTTTTGTCACAGGGCGACCGGACTATTAATTTTGATGGCCTGTATAACATTTGTTATTTATTTTTTTCAGGAAATAAGAAAATTGGAGATAAAGATTTCAAATTACCGAAGAAAAGAATATGTCTAAGATAAGATGGAAAAAATAATTTACGAGACAGGGAAAGAGAACAAGAAATTGAAGGAGAAAGACAAAGAGTTAACCTGCTTTATGTTAACCTAATTTAATTTACACTTTCATTTTATATTTATATTTTTCATTTTGCAAAAATCTATTTTACGTATTTTTCTATCTTATATAGTAGTTTTTATATGTTCTGATAAATCTATCAGTACGGAGAAATGTCAAAGAAATGTTTAATTGTTAATGAATAATATTTCATAAGTTCTAAAAATAGTAATTATTTGTAAAAACAGAAAATAAAAAATCAATCTTTAACATAAATTTTGTATA
The DNA here is from genome assembly GCA_032873175.1 of Leptopilina drosophilae. Classification (NCBI taxonomy): domain Eukaryota; kingdom Metazoa; phylum Arthropoda; class Insecta; order Hymenoptera; family Figitidae; genus Leptopilina; species Leptopilina drosophilae. The sequence goes on from CM065483.1 coordinate 45,323,895, forward strand.
GAGTCAAAAACCACAATATCCCTATATTTAGAATAATCGTTTCTTTAAAATTTTTATCATCCTAAATAGACTAAATTTCCTGTGTGATATATTACTTATCTCAAATGAATTAATAAAGTTAACGTATCTATACGGAGAGAAGAAAAGGCTTTTTTGCATAAAAAAAATATATTTATCGCGTAGAAATTATCATAGTACAAATGTAGGACGCTGTTGGTTTTTCCCGGTGAGATTCTTGCAACGAGCTTAGGCCAATAAGTTAGTAGAAAGTAGAAATGTCCGGAGCTATGATGGAGTTACACTCCGGCATAGTACTGACCGTAGGTACAAATCAGTACTGCGAAGGATTTAAAAAAACAAAATTTGTTATATCATCATAAAGCATTCAATCAAAATTTTATTGATTTATTAAGAACTAGCATAGGATACGTGAGCTAAAGCGCGCGTTCACATTCTATTTCAATTGTTAAAAGAATACAATTATGATCACGAATTAAAATTACAATTTTTTTTATTAAATTAAAAAAATTAAAATTAAAAAAACTATTAAAAAACAATTATTTAAGAATTAAATATAATATTTACTGAATAGGTTCGTTCAGAAAAAATCCGCTAATATAGAACAAGTGGCGCCAGAAAATGGGCCTACTTTTTGGCGCCACTTGTCTCATATTAGCGGAATTTTCTGGAACTAAACAACATGTTTTATCAAATAATTTATTTCGTTTTCTGTAAAAATGTTCGTTTATTTATTTAAATTATTAATTTAAAAAAGTCATCCAGCAGTAAAAACTGATAAAAAACAATTATTTAAGTATTAAATGTAATATTTACTAAATAGGTTAGTTCAGAAAAAATCCGCTAATATAGAACAAGTGGCGCCAGAAAATAGGCCTACTTTTTGGCGCCACTTGTCTCATATTAGCGGAATTTTCTGGAACTAAACAACATTTTATAATAAATAATTTATTTCGTTTTTTGTATTTTTTTGAAAAAATATTACATTATTTATTTAAATTATTAATTTAAGAAAGTCATCCAGCAGTAAAAACTATTAAAAAACAATTATTTAAGTATTAAATGTAATATTTACTGAAAAGGTTAGTTCAGAAAAAATCCGCTAATATAGAACAAGTGGCGCCAGAAAATGGGCCTACTTTTTGGCGCCACTTGTCTAATATTAGCGGAATTTTATGGAAATAAACAACATTTTAGAATAAATAATTTATTTCGTTTTTTGTATTTTTTTGAAAAAATATTCGATTATTTATTTAAAGTATTAATTTTAGAAAGTCATCCAGCAGTAAAAACTGATAAAAAACAATTATTTAAGAATTAAATATAATATTTACTGAATAGGTTAGTTCAGAAAAAATCCGCTAATATAGAACAAGTGGCGCCAGAAAATAGGCCTACTTTTTGGCGCCACTTGTCTCATATTAGCGGAATTTTCTGGAACTAAACAACATTTTATAATAAATAATTTATTTCGTTTTTTGTATTTTTTTGAAAAAATATTCGATTATTTATTTAAATTATTAATTTTAGAAAGTCATCCAGCAGTAAAAATTGATAAAAAACAATTATTTAAGAATTAAATATAATATTTACTGAATAGGTTAGTTCAGAAAAAATCCGCTAATATAGAACAAGTGGCGCCAGAAAATGGGCCTACTTTTTGGCGCCACTTGTCTCATATTAGCGGAATTTTCTGGAACTAAACAACATTTTATAATAAATAATTTATTTCGTTTTTTGTATTTTTTTGAAAAAATATTCGATTATTTATTTAAATTATTAATTTTAGAAAGTCATCCAGCAGTAAAAATTGATAAAAAACAATTATTTAAGAATTAAATATAATATTTACTGAATAGGTTAGTTCAGAAAAAATCCGCTAATATAGAACAAGTGGCGCCAGAAAATGGGCCTACTTTTTGGCGCCACTTGTCTCATATTAGCGGAATTTTCTGGAACTAAACAACATTTTATAATAAATAATTTATTTCGTTTTTTGTATTTTTTTGTAAAAATGTTTGTTTATTTATTTAAATTACTAAAAAATTGTTACAAAAATAGAACTATGATCACGAATTAAAATTACAATTTTTTTTATTAAATTAAAAAAAAGTAGTTAATTGTACCAAAACCATTATTATCACAGTGTTTCTAATTTTTACAAATAAAATCAAACTTATGTCAGTACGCAGTATAAACATAGCTTAACAACAATGATCATTAAATGGAAATTATAATTATTTATATTATTTATTTTCAAAAAATCAGAATTTTATTGAAAGTCCTGATTGAAAAATTAAGAAAAGAAATTATTTAAATTTTTTTACCTTTTTATCAATACAATTTAACATTCTGTAATTTAATTAAATTTTTTTTTATAATAAATAAAGAAAATATATTATTTTGGATTATCAACCAAAATTTTGTTTTAAAACTTTAATTTTTTTTTGTATAAAAAATGAAAAAACTTTGCGTAATGTTGATTTATCAATTATTATTACAAGATTATAAATTTTTTTTTGAATGAAGAAAATTTTTGTATTAATTTTTAGATGAAACTTAAAATAAATTCACTTTTAGAAGGTTAAAAAATTAAATCTTATTAAAGAAATTCTTCAAATAAAATTAAATATTTTGTTTTTTAATAAAAAAATGTGAATTGTGAATAGACATTATTATTAGATTATTATATTATTATACATTTATTATCATTAGAATGAGAAAATACTTGAGCGTTTTTTAGCTAGTAAAATATAAAATATCTTTATATACATAAAAAAATAAAAATTGTAATTATGAAATACACAAATTCTTCCTACACATTTTTTTTATTAATTTAAAATGGAAAAAAAATTTGTTAAAAATTGTAATTAAAAAACAAAAATTTCGCAACTGTTTATTTCAAAAGAAACTAATAATTTAAAAAAAATAAACAAAAAATAATTATAAAATTTATAAATCAATATTATGAAAATTTCTTACCTTATTTTATAAAAACAATATCTTTTAACCTTCTTTCTTCTTAAACAATAAAAATTTTGATATTGATAAATCGAAAAACTATAATTTCGATCTGTCAAGCAAAGTGTTTTGAAAAGAAGAAAAACAAAAGCATTTACAAAAACTAACTTTAAACTGCGGACAGAATGAATGAAAGAATACCAAGATTATTATTAATAATTATTTATTTATTTAAAGTATACCGTCAATATATTATTAAAATATTTTCACTAGAACTAAATTTAAATATCTTAAATTATAAACCGCTTTGTTTACATTTTGATAAATCTTCAAAGGCTCTTGTGTATATGCAGAGAGCCAGGATTGGTCTGCCAGACATGGTTGACTAAATTTTTTGCAAGCTTAAATTTTTGCCGCAATCGGTCCACTTATCAACTTCTTCCACTCACTTTTTTTTACAACGTACATCTGTGAAACCCTTATTCCCAACCCTCCCTACATTGCTACATCTCCCTATTTTAGATTTCTATTTCCCATAATTTTTGCAGTATGAAGACTTATCAATTTTATATTACTGTTGTTGGATGTCCTGATCCATTTTGACTTTTACATTTCTTTTTATATTTTCAGAAATATCTCTCATATTTTTTTCTGGACCCAATAATTGAATTGTTCTGCCGTCTCCTACTTCACAAAGAATTTTTTAAACTTTTGCTCCCCATGCTAATGGAAAATTGTTTTTAATACCTCTTAGTTCCTCATTTAGGCATATTCTCGGAAGTCTGTTTTCTTCCATGTTTAAAATTTCTTTGAAATATTTAAATACCCTTCGTTCAGCTTTTACATCTAGACTAACTCTTCCAGATTCCGTTTTGCAAATGTAAATGGGGTGTTGATATTCAGCCCCATCGCCATTTTCACAAATCATCCTTGCGCTTTTTCCATTGTATCCCATTTTTCCCATCCCCAAATTTCAACTTCGTATAAATCTCTCGATTTAGACAAAATATCCATAATATAAAGTCTTGTTAATTGAAAAACAAACTTAAAGCTATGAAAAATAGGGGATTAACTCTGCTAGGGCTGGAAACCCAGGACGTATCAATTGCAGGTTGATTGATCTTACTGAGCTACAGAGGTCCACATCCAACTAATTCTTATAACTTTATCGACTAAATATTCAAGATGGTTCACATTCTTCTGCTACAAATAATTTAAATTTTCCCAGAATTTTTCACGAAACAATTGTCAACTCAATAGTAAGACCCTTCACTAAACGTGAAGCAGAAACCTATAATATCGACCACGTTTCAAATTCTAGAAAAAGTAACGATAACTAAACCTAGACGTCACCTTTAAACAATATTAATTGAAAAACAAATTTAAAGCTATGAAAAAATGGGGGACTAACTCTGCTGGGGCTTGAAACCCAGGACCTATCAATTACTAATAAGTTGACAATTGTTTCGTGAAAAATTATAGAAAAATTTAAATAATTTGTAGAATGCGAACCATCTTGAATATTGAGTTTATAAAGCTATGAGAATTTGTTAGATGCGGACCTCTGTAGCTCAGTGGAAGAGCAATTAACCGGCAATTGATAGGTTTGGATATCGTTTGGATATCGTTACTTCTTTTAGAATTTGAAACGTGGTCGATATTATAGGTTTCTGCTTTACGTTTAGTGAAGGGTCTTACTATTGAGTTGACAATTGTTTCGTGAAAAATTCTGGGAAAATTTAAATAAAGTCTTGTATTTAGTCCTAATTCTAGCTCTCGTTAAGACGCCCCAAGCAGCATTTGTTGCTTTTTGCATTTTACCTGCCTTCCATGAGATCCTTTTGTAGAGAACTAAAAGCTAAATATTTGTGTTCGTTGACAATTTCTAGTTTTTCTCCGAATATTTCCCATTTTTCCCCTTTCTTTAGTTTACACCCTTTCTTAAACAATATAATCTTCGATCGATTTTTTATTATTAACTTCCAATCCATTTTTTGAAACGTACCCTTCTAGTGATTTTAGCATTTGCCTCAACCCCTCTGGAAAATCTGCCAATAATACTAAATCGTCTGCGAGCTTCAAAGAATAAATTTTAACTTTCCCCATGACCGTGCCACCCTCTTTTTTAATTTCCAAAATTTCATCCATGTCCTCTATAAAAATGTTAAACAATGTAGGACTAAGAGGACATCCTTGCTTTACTCATCTATTTGTTTCAAATGAGTCCGTAAGTCCTTCTTCAGTCACTACTTCATTCGATGATACTCTATGCATTTCCATGATCATTTTGAGCATCTTTCCTTTTATTCCAAAGTTCCACAACTTCTTAAAGAAAATTTCTCTATCGACTCCATCCTTATAGATAGCTATAATTCTCGCTTTGTCCCAACCTTTTCCTAATTTACCTTGATTCCAAAAACAGTTTATTATTTTTTGTAACTCTAAAGCCCATACTCTAGGAATTCCTATTATGAATTCAATTTGTACCCCATCTTATCCAGGAGCTGTCCCTTTTTTTCATTCTCATGATACATTTAGCTAATTCATCGAAAGATATATCTGCATTTAAGTCGATGTCATCATCGTCATTGTCAGTTTTTATGCTTGAACCTACTTCTCCATTTTCTGAATTATTATTCCCTGTTGCATTTTTCCTAGTTTTATTTATATTTTCATTATTCCCATTTAATAATCCCAGAAAATGTTGCAATCATCTTTCTTTTTTACTGCCACCACTCTTTTATTTTTCTTTCGCGGTCTGAAATCTCCTATCGCTTTCGAGAAAATATTCATGCTTTTGCTTTCTTTTACCTTATTCCATTTTTCCTGTTTTATTTCTTTTTCTTTTGAATCGCATAATTTTTTCAGTTTTCTTTTTTCCTTTTTTAATTTTAATCTAGTTTCATCGTCTCTTTTTTTACGAAAATCTTTTAAACTTTCCCATACTTTCGAACTCTGTTCTGCGCATTCCTTATCGAAAACTGTTTTTACTGTAATAATAATAATAATAATAATCAGACTTGAGTCTTATGGTAGCGTTTTGCGTTGCGTATTGTAACTAGGCCATGACTGCAAATAGAGCAAACATATATCTGTATCTCACTCACACTTATGGCCTAGTTACAAAACAACGTAAAATGCTACCATGGGAATCCAGTCTTAAGGAGCGTTCAGACCTCTGCAGGCTGTCTGGCTGCGCAGCCAGAAGCAATAAGAGTAATGGAGAAGGTGTAATAAATTTGAATTCCCTTACTCTCTTACTCTTGTACGTTACCATGGCAACCTGCCGGCAGACAGACAGGCTGCAGAGGTCTGAAGTTGCTTCTACAATAACTTTTTTTTTCATCGACATGAGCGAAAAAACGTTGCGCGCGCAACTATTTTGCATGGTTTTAAAGGCCTGAGCAGAATAAAACGGGAAGCGAAGGCGAGACGCATGATTTTCCCCTAATCACCAAGTGGTCGAATGTTCAAATGGTCGAATACCAAATCGTCGAATCGTCATTTGATCGAATGCTTAAAACGTCGAATTGTCAACAAGTCAAATGCTAAAAACATCGAATCGTCAAATGGTCGAATGTTCAAAACGTCGAATCGTCAAATGGTCGAATGCTAAAAACGTCGAATTCTCAAATGATCGAATGCTAAACACATCGAATTGTCAACTGGTCGAATGCTAAAAACATCGAATGTTCAAATGGTCGAATACCAAATCGTCGAATCGTCATTTTGTCGAATGCTTAAAACGTCGAATTGTCAACTGGTCGAATGCTAAAAACATCGAATCGGCAAATGGTCGAATGTTCAAAACGTCGAATCGTCAAATGGTCGAATGCTAAAAACGTCGAATTCTCAAATGATCGAATGCTAAAAACATCGAATCAGCAAATGGTCGAATGTTCAAAACGTCGAATGGTCATTTCGTCGAATGCTCAAAACGTCGAATTGTCAACTGGTCGAATGCTAAAAACATCGAATCGTCAAATGGTCGAATGTTCAAAACGTCGAATCGTCAAATGGTCGAATGTTAAAAACGTCGAATTCTCAAATGATCGAATGCTAAAAACATCGAATCAGCAAATGGTCGAATGTTCAAATCGTCGAATGGTCATTTCGTCGAATGCTCAAAACGTCGAATCATCAAAAAGTCGAAAAATTTGCTTGGTTTAAATTAATGTTAACTTACATCAAACAAATTTTTCGACTTTTTGACGATTCGACGTTTTGAGCATTCGACCATTTGACGATTCGACGTTATGAGGATTCGACGAAAAGACGATTCGGCGTTATGAGCATTCGACGAAATGACGATTCGACGTTTTGAACATTCGACCATTTGCCGATTCGATGTTTTTAGCATTCGACCAGTTGACAATTCGACGTTTTGAGCATTCGACGAAATGACCATTCGACGTTTTGAACATTCGACCATTTGCTGATTCGATGTTTTTAGCATTCGACCAGTTGACAATTCGATGTGTTTAGCATTCGATCATTTGAGAATTCGACGTTTTTAGCATTCGACTTTTTGATGATTCGACGTTTTGAGCATTCGACGAAATGACCATTCGACGATTTGAACATTCGACCATTTGCTGATTCGATGTTTTTAGCATTCGATCATTTGAGAATTCGACGTTTTTAACATTCGACCATTTGACGATTCGACGTTTTGAACATTCGACCATTTGACGATTCGATGTTTTTAGCATTCGACCAGTTGACAATTCGACGTTTTGAGCATTCGACGAAATGACCATTCGACGTTTTGAACATTCGACCATTTGCTGATTCGATGTTTTTAGCATTCGATCATTTGAGAATTCGACGTTTTTAGCATTCGACCATTTGACGATTCGACGTTTTGAACATTCGACCATTTGACGATTCGATGTTTTTAGCATTCGACCAGTTGACAATTCGACGTTTTAAGCATTCGACAAAATGACGATTCGACGATTTGGTATTCGACCATTTGAACATTCGACCACTTGGCGATTAGGGGAAAATCATGCGTCTCGCGAAGGCAAGCATGAGGTTGAAAAGGACAGAAGTTGGTCTGTCTTTTTCTATCGCATGCTTACGTTCATGTTACTTTTTTATTCTTCGTTAGGCTTAACAGTGCATTTTGTTCGTGTCGATGAAAAAAAAGTTGTTGTAGAAGCAGCATGAACGCTCCATTACTGTCGGCGGTATTGACCAACGCACAATTCGTTCGCGAACGACATTCGCGAAGCAGTTGTGCTTAGGCATTTATATCAGTAATTTAAAATTATATTTTTATAAAAAGGTAGGTGGTTAATTTACGAAAAAAAACTGTAACATTAAAAAACAATTGAGATTTATTATGAAGTTGCTGATCTTCTGCGCTGAATAGCGATCGTGTGCTTTTTCCGTAAAGTAACCACCTACCCGAAAACAAATATCGATATATTATAAAAACGATATCGCGCATGCTCAAATCTAAAAAATGTTGAATGTGTATTTATTATTAATGACTGATTTAATATTATTTATCAAAAAATATTAAGAACGTAAATAAGTAAAAAACGTTAATGGTAAAGAGAAAAATAATAAAATATTTTAAATTATTTAAATAAGAAAATAGGATTTTTATATTTATTTACATTTTAGTATTTTTATTAGTATAGACAATATAAAAAAACGTTATAAAAAATTTAATTTATGTAAAAATTTTTAAATTCAACCTCTTTTATCTTTTGTACTAATAGATTAATTTTTTTATATTGCGATTTCAATATGGGACACATTTTTTCGTCTTTTTAATATCCACTTTTTGGTATCTGGAACATAATTGAAAAATAATAAGTTTATTATACATAACATAGTCTTTAAACAAATACAATAAAAATTTTAAATAAATTTTAAATGCTGTTTGCATTTTAATTATGGCTTGCAATTTTAAAGCTCAAAAAAATTCAATATTTATTGTCTTCCTATGTTATTAATTCTTATTTTATTATAAATGAATTTAATACTTACTTTTCTTTCGAACTTTAATTAGTTAGCTCATTTTTTTAAATAAATTTAAAAACTCGTTGAGCAAGAAATATCGATAATTAAACATTTACCGATATTGATAACGATATATCGAAACGTTGATATCAATGTTAAAATATCGATTAACATGACGAAGATATCTATATGATAAGAAGTGTTTATCACATCATATGAATGAGCATATAAGGCTGCTTCTATAACAACTTTTTTTTCATCGACACGAACAAAATGCACTGTTAAAACCATGCAAAATAGTTGCGCGCGCAACGTTTTCTCGCTCATGTCGATGAAAAAAAAGTTGTTGTAGAAGCAACTTAAAGAAGAATCCAGAATAGAGTCGTAAAGACCAACGCACAATTGGTTCGCGAATGCAATGCATGGATTAAAAAAGGACAGAGATATAGTTGTGTCCATTCATTCGCGAAGCAGTTGTTCTTAAGCCTATAGGACGACGCGTTGTTGGTATTAAGGAGCATTCAGACCTCTGCAGGCTGTCTGTCTGTGCAGCCAGAAGCAATAAGAGTAAGGGAGAAGGTGTAATAAATTTGAATTTCCTTACTCTTTTACTCTTGTACGTTACCATGGCAACCTGCAGACAGGCAGACAGACTGCAGAGGTCTGAACGCTCCATTAAAGCCCATTCCACATGTGAGCCAAACGGGCGCACGACACACTACAGGCCTAAGCACAACTGCTTCGCGAACGCAAGGCATGAGTTAGAAAATAATACAACTAAATCTCTGTCCTTTTCTAACCCATGCTTAGCGTTCGCGAAAGACATTCGCAAAGCAGTTGCGCTTAGGCCTTTAGTGGTTTGCACTTTTATGTGCGAAACAAACTCGAGAGATGGCGCTGTGCGCACCACGCTCTAAATATGCATTGCAATAATAGTATAAAATATTGAAATAAGAAAAGAATTATTGTAAACGCTGTATAGTTAAACAATTTGGTTTTTATAATATACTTATATAAGGATTTAAATTTTTTTTAAAAACAGAGAGTAGCAAAATATATAGTTTATATGTAGATAAAGGATAAAATACTTAAAATTACATTAAGTCATAATTACATAAAAAAAAAATAGTTATTTTTTATATATTTATTTTAATGTTTGCCATTAAAATTTAAATTAAAAACATTAATCATTATTTGAACAACTAGTGAAAAAATTGACAATATATTTATAACAACAATAATTTTTGATTAAATAATTAAACTTTCGAGTAGGTACCAGTGAAACAATCCTAAAAATCTAATTGTAGTTAAAATTAATTTAATTTTTAATTTTTTTTAGTCCCTAGAATTCTTAAAAAAACAAATTTTTTCTAAATTTCTAAATTAAATTCTATTCAAAACGTCAATACTTTTTGCTAAAAAAATGTTTCTAATTTATTCCTATTTATTTTTCCACAAGAATTAAAATTTTTAATTATTTCAATAAAATACAAAAAATCAAAAATCTTTAAAAATTTTATTATTTTCTAAAATCCTTGTTATAACGCTTTAAGGGAATTCGAACCATTATCACGTCACAGTTTAGGCAAAGCATGAGTTTTAATATTATGACGTCATAATGGTTCAAATACCCTTAAATATTCAATTATTTTCTAAATTTTTTTTAATCAATTCCTATCAGAATCTGTACTGGTTTATATAGTTTTTAAAATTTGTTTATTAAACTTACTTCTTTCACTTATTTTATTATTTACAAATTAACTGTTAAATTTTGACATAACAGTTTGGAGTATAGAACAATTTCATATTAAAAAATACTAATTTCACATGAGGACAGATCTCTCGATTTTATATTATTTTTATAATATAATATAATATAATATATAATAATTTTTATATTCCATAATTTTGCATAAAAAGAAATAATTATTGTTCTAATAATTACTTTTAATTTTTATATATTAATTTTAACAAATTTACTCTACAAAATTTTTATTATTTATTTGTTTAATAATAACATTTATTAAAATAAACAATTAACATTGAAATATATTTTTATTAACTTTTTATTATTTTTAAAAATGAATAATTTCCCATTGTTCACGACAAAGTATAAAATTTAAATAAATAAATAAATTTGATTCCAAAAGTAATATTAAAGAATGGACAATTGTAAACATAAACCATTCAAATTAAAAAAAATTCCTTCTTTTCTTTGAAATGACTGGTATTTGTTATTTTTCATGTACATTCTCACCAAGTTGCAAAAGTTCTCTTTATTATTTAAATATAATATTAAAAAACATTATTTTTTGAAAAGATTTTCATAATTTATCATTTTTAAGATCCGTGAAATATTTTCTTAAAAAATAATAAAAATAATTTTGTTTCCGTATGTTTGAACGTTGAGAATTCCAAAGACAATGAAATTGAAAACATTTTCCTCAGCGTACATTAAATTATTCTTTTTTTTAAAATTAATTATCTGATTTTAACAAGTTTTTTTTAATTAAATATGAATACACTTCACAATATAAACACATAGCGTGGTGAGCACAGTTCCATCTTGCGGTTAGCACATTTAGCACATATAGTTTTTTTTAATAATATTGGTGAAAATTATGCAATATTACTATCAATTACTATATAAGTTTATTATTTAAATAATAATTAATAACTAATAACATTAATTATATTAAAGAACAGTACTTTATCTAACACAGCACTATTATGAATGCACCTTAATACTGTAGAATTTGATGCAAATACCCGCTTCTTAGTTGACATTTTCTATTGGTATTTTATCAGCAGTGACATCTTCTATGTCATACGTAAATTAGAGCGCTGATACTATAGGTAATCACTTGCACATGATTACTCTTACAATCTCTAAATAATATGTAAACTCAGATCGCTAAATTCACATCATATTTGACAGCTGTCACAGCTTTTTAGTTCATTTAATTATTTTATCACAATCTCCCTAATCAAGTGTTCGATTAAATTATTTAAAGTACCACTTTCTTTCAAAAATTAAACTTCTTTTGCTCTTCATAACAACTTTTTCACAAATTTCACCATAAAAACAATGTGTGTTCAAATCGATTCTAAAACATCATACACTTAAAACACTTTTTATTACGAATAATTATTTAATTTTACTCAAATATTGCACAAATTTACTCTAATAATTAATACTTAATGCTCACAATTGTTTTTCTTAACTAAAATATGTTAAATATTCCTTATTTTCAATTAAAATCAAATACGGAGGAACCAGGGAGGAAAGAAGGTCGAATTCGAACCTCTTTCCACCGCAACAAGTCGAAAGGGAAATGACTCGCATGACCCCTTATCAATTTTACAATATGTATACTTTAATCAGACATAGGCTTCTTAAAAGAAGTCCCAGGAAACCATTGTCCAAAAAACTTCGATTATTTATCACATTGAAGTAAGTACTTCATAAAATGAATATACTTTTGTTAAATAACATTAAATCACTATTTTTCTTTAAGTAAGTAAAAAAAATTTTGTATTTGCTATTTTATTAAAACTGTTTAAAATTTAAACAGTATTTTTTCTGAAAATAAATGAGAATTAATTTTTAAATATACTTTTTTATTAAGACTATTTAAAATCATAACAATTTTTTTTTAATAAATAAAATTAATTTTTACATTTTCTTCCTACATAAAAATGTTTTTTAATAATTTTGTGAGAACAAAAGTCGGAATATGTTTTATTAATATAAAAAGTTATTCAAAGCATTATAATTCTATACAATAGAGTAAATAACTTCATATATATGTTTTAATGTTAAAAATTTTATTCTTTATAGTTATTTAGCAAATGGTGACAGCCACCAAACTACGGCAGTTTTTTTCCGCATTGGTGTTTCAACTTCATACAGAATAATTGGTGAAGTTTGCACAATAATATGGTTTAAGTCCCATATACTTCCCAATCAGAAATGCTTTCGATTGGGAAATTGTCGCGCGTGGTTTTAGAAACAAGTGGGATTTCCCTAACTGCGTGGGTGCAATAGATGGAAAGGAGATACGAATTAAAAAGCCGCCTCATTCAGGAAGCATGTTCTTCAATTATAAGAAATTTTATAGTATCAAATTACTGGCAGCGTGTGATGCTTATTATCGTTTTGTATGGATAGATGTTGGAGATTTTGGTACTTTTTAATTTAGATAAAGAATTTTTTTGTAGTTTAAATTTAATGACAAATAATTCATTCACCTAAAGAAATATATTCTAATTCAGAGAATTGCTCTTGCAGGGTTGTCACGCTTTTGCAAATTTCAAATTCCCTAACTTTTCCACGTTTTCCAGGATGCGTGGTAACCCTGTCTTGTTTTGCAGCATTTTTTCCTCTTACATACGGGCACTAAAGTTTTTCTGTCGAATTAATAGGATTTTCCTTTTTTATATTTGTTATTTAAATGTCACTTTATGAACAGTTTGAAGCTGCGTTCAAAAGAACAAAAAAGAACTTAAAAATTTTCTTTCGAGTGTAAATTTGTTTCATTTTTAGAGGAATAACTTCAATCCAAGGAGAATGTTTAAAATTAATCTTTTAATTAAAAAATTTTCGAATATTGACAAAAATTCCTTTTTTTCAAAATATGGAAAATGAAATGTAAAAATAATTGTTGAGCGGAATTTTCTTCTCAATTTGAGATTTTCTTTTTTTATTGTTTTAGGTTCTGTAAGTGATGTTTCAGCATTTCAGTTTACGGACTTTTATAATGCGCTAGAAAATAATGAATTAGATTTTCCTCCAGATGCTGCTTTACCCGGAACAAATATAATGGTACCTTATTGTCTTATAGGAGATGAAATTTTTCAACTAGCTAAATATATGATGAAGCCTTTTTCGAGAAATAGAGGATTAAATGAGAGACAACAAAATTTCAATTACAGGTAAACTGTCATAAATTACATCCTATTCTATTTGACATCTTTACCCAATGGTATAATTTTATTCTAACGTAATTAATATCCAAAAGATTATCTAGAGCGAGAAATTCTATTGAAGACACTTTTGGCCAATGGACAGCAATATGGCAAATTTTACACGACAGTCTAAACTTTAAATTGAGTACTTCTGTTGCTATAATTAAAGCTTTAACTTGTCTTCACAATTTTCTAATAACTGAGGAATTGCTATTAGAAGAAGAAGATAGGTTGTATACTCTTAATAATGTAGTCAGACAAAATATTCCCCAAAATGACAATGGTCAGAATGCAGAAGAAGAAGAAGAAGAAGAAGAAGTTGTTGTTGAAAATCCTCCTCTACATGCCATAGAACAAAGAGATATACTCGCAGATTATTTTATGTCTGAAGAAGGTGCTTTGCAATAGGATTCAAAATAATGCCAAAGCAAAGTAGATAATATACTAACATAACAATATTTTAAGAGTTAAACCTTCTCTTTTATTCCATAATACCATAAAAAATGTTTAATCAAGCAATTTCATATATGCTAACTCTAAAACATTGTATGTAATATTTGATTTACATATTTTATTTACAAGAAAATAAATAAATAGTCCCTTAATTATTCTGACCAACAGTGTACTTCTTTATTACTATATGTTTGTACTATAGATTTTTTAACTTTAAAGCTTTTCTCATTATTTCTTGTAAAACCCGTAAAAGTCAGGGAATTTTGATCAAAATCAAGGAAAATTGATGTTAAATATTTCAAAATTAATTCAATATAAAGAGATTAAAAGATTTACGTTTACAATTTATTTCTTCAAATTAAAGTATTATTTTCAAAACCTTTTTAATCAAATTTATTTAAAGAATTAAATTATTTTTATAAATTTTCAATAAAATTTGTTGTAAAAATTCCATTTTTTAAAATAAATCTAATAAAATTTTTTGTAGAAATGTAATTAATTTCAAGAACTCATCAAAATTAAATTAATTTCAATATCTACTATTTTAATAAAATTTTACAAAAGAATTCAATTTTTTTTAAAAGGAATTTTTTAAATTTTTCTAAATAATTCAATTATTCTCAAAAGTAATATAATTTTTCGCAGAAATTCAATTATGTTAAAAAAAATTTGTCAGAATTTCAATTATATTTATAAATAATTTATATTTATAATTAATGAAATTCTTCTCCAAAATTTAATTATTTTTAAAAATTTTAATAAAAATCTTTTTAAAATTTCAATTATTTTCAAGAACTTTCTTCAATTCAATGATTTATATTATCTAGTTCTTCAATAAAATTTCCCAAGAAAAACTAATTATTAAAAAAATTAAAAATTCTACACAAACACTTAATTATTTTCATAAATAATTAAAATTTAATTTTAAATAAATGTATTTTTGTAGATTTTTATAATAAATATTGAATTAAAAAAGAATTTTTTAGTTTAAAATTTTATTTAAAAGTTAAAATTTTAAATTATTATTGTGAATTTTTCATACTTTTAATTAATATTTATGTAGAATTAATTTTTTAAACAATCTTAATTGAATTTTTTTAATCAATTAAAGTTTTTCTTTTCTAATACATATTTTTAATTCAAGAATTTTAGAATTATCAAAATTTCGAAAAATTAAATTGTAAACAAAAGGATTTAAAAATTTTCAAACAACCATTTTAAAAATTATTTTAAAAAAGTTAATTTAAAGAATGTAGTTAAAAATTCTAGAAATGAATAATTGAATCTTAACAATGGAACAAATTTTTGATTATGTTACCCTAACAATTTTTTTATAATATAACATAAAGATTCTGTCATGTTTTAATTATTCTAAAACATGAAGAAAGAGATGCATATCTTTATGTTTTATAATAATATTCTTATATGTTATTTAACATAAAATTTTTGAAAATCTTAATTTCTATAATTTAACAATGAAATAAATTTGTCAAAGTTTTGTCTGGAAATTAAAGAGTTATTAAATTTTGTAAAATGTAAATGTAGTTTTAAAAACGTGGAAAAATTACCGGAAAACCAGGAAAGGCACAAAATGAAACAAATGTTTATTTTAGGTATAAATCAATTTATTAATCTCATTTTAGTTTTTAAGTTTGATAATGGATATTTAGAAACAAAAACAGAAAATATAATTAATTATAGTAAACAGAATTAAATTTCTCGAAACTTATAAAAGAAAATCAAAAAAGTTAATAACTAAATAGTAATTGATGAAATGTACTCAATATTATTTTTTTTAATTTACGTAATATTAAATGAGTTTTAATCCGATTTGGTAAAAAAAGAAATTTTGTAAAGAAAATGAAAAAAAATGTTTATTATTTTGCAATCTATGTACCTTATAACTATAAAAATAGTTAATATTTGATGAAATGTACTTTATAATATTTTTTTAAGTTACGTAATATAAAATGAGTTTTAATCCGATTTGGTAAAAAACGAAATTTTGTAAAGAAGTGATGAGAGAACACTTCTTTGGTTCTGAAGAGAAAGACTAATAAACTCTCTTTTTATTACTCTGAAGTATCTTTCAGAACTGCTTAAATTTGGCGTCTCTTGTGATTCGCCTTTGTTTATTTGCAATTGCAAATGTTGTGTTTTTAAATCAATGTAATTTGTCAGCTTTGATGACACATTTTTTATATTTTTTGATGCTTCCATCAAAGCATCTGTTGTCAAATCAGATTTAGCATCGGTTTTTCTTTTCTTTCTTAAAGCATAATCGTCCCATGGTGGAGTAACTTTTGGTAAAGACTTGCCCAATCTTAAATCTCTTCTACTGCTTGATGACTGTTTATTAGACGATGATGATGAAATCGATGTTGATGCTGACGATTCTGAAGCTAACGATTCTGTTACTAAATTTACTGCTTTTTTCTTATTAGATGAGTTTGTATTGCCTGTCAAAATAGATACAGGTACAGGTTTTGTTGCATTTTTTGAAAAGGAAAATTCTGATGCTGAGCTTAAAAACGGAAATTTTGGCGAAATTGCAGTATCAGATAATGGTAATGATGAAGATAATAACGTTGCTGAAATTATAGATTCTGTTTTTTCCGATGATAAAGATGAAGATCCTTGAATAAAGTTAGTCGATACATCATTAAAACCATGGTGTGAAGGTTTTGGTAAAGGTGAATGTAGAGACGATGAGGTACATGGCATTGAATGATGTGATGTTCGGAAAATTTCAAAAGCATTTTCTGAACCTGCAAAGGATTGCAATGCTGAAGCAATTGCGCACGAAGCAGTTGTAGAAAAATGTGACGCAGATTGATTTGTTTGCGATTTAGCAGGTTCCTCTAATGAGCTGACAAATTGTGAATTATTCCCTGTAGATTCCTGAGAATCTTCATTCATTGAAATATCGCCTTGTATTTCTTCTACTACATCTATATCTGCATCCATTATCATTATAGAATTATCTTCCATATTTGTGATGTTAACACTTGACTGGGATGTTGTAGAAGAATCAATCAAACTATTTACTTTAATCATAGTCTTTGAATCACTGAAAAAATGACAGAAATATAAAAATAAATTAATTTTGTAGAACTATTCTCAACACAAGGAAAATTTTTTTTAATTAAAACATACTTTTTATGATGAATGAAAGGAATTAAGAAGTCCATTTCTGTGTAATAATGCCAATTTGTGTTACCCTTTTTATGCATTCGCACAAAACGTTCTCTAAGTTTGTGCCATTTGTCTTTAGGATCTGTCAAAAATGAAACAATGTATAAATTACTTTTCGTGTGACCTTGAAGAGTTGAAATTTGTTACTTATGAAAATTCAAAGTCTATGCGATTTTCCTATTCTAGTTCTATGTGTAAATTCACTAGAGTTTGACATCCCTTTAAAGAATTATCTAACAAAAAAAGCGGAACAAAAGTTAAGCCAATGTAATAATTTATTTCATATGAAAATGTAAATTACGTTTTGTATTTGATTATAAACAAGCATTAAAAATTTAATTTTCTATATTCTAAACTATTGAAAGTTATTTATGTTACATAACATAAAATTAAAATAGGTTTCTTATAATTTTAATTAAAATGCAACCTTCAATTTTTTTAATTGTGAAAAACTAAATTATGTATCTTTCCACTGAAACAAATGTAAAATTTAAGTTATCCTTTTCTCTTAAAATACGAAATTATGATTTTAAGCTAACTTTTGTTTTTACTGTACGTTAGTTTTTTTATTGTTTAGTTAGAACAAAAATGATTTAACTACAAAAATAGAGGTGTTAAAAATCATAATTAAAAATATTTTTAAAATCGATTATTTTTTATTTAAATCGGATTTTTTGGCTTTAAATGACATTTTGTCTGAAGTTTCACTTTTTAGTAATAAGAATAGAAAATTAATGTTATAATAAACCAACAAAGAATAGTTAGTTTTGTTTTTCTTGAGAAACTATTTAACCGAAAATATTGAAAAAAAGTAAAGGTTTTTTTCTCTTTAAATAATAGTCTTAATATTTAATAAGATTTATCTATTACTATTCTTAAATTTTTTTTATTTTTTTAATTAAGAACTGTCAACAAGAATTCTAGTAGAAGGATAAAGAATTTAATTAAAAAAATTAAAACAGGGTGGTCACAAGTTTCAATTCATCAATTTCCCTGACAATTTACTGACATAAAAATAACTTTTCCTGACAAAATTGTTTTTATATGAAAATATGAAAAAGACTGAATTTTCTTAATTTACCTGCCAAAAATGTTTTCCTGACACTTCCCTGACAAACAATTTTGTTTCCCTGACATTTCCTGGCTTTACTGACATATGACCACCCTGTAAAAGTTGCTTTTGAAAAAAAATGGAAATTTTTGTCAATAAGAAACATTTGTTAAATTTTAGGTTATGTTAATTAAACCATTCATTATTGATAGAAAAGTACATTCAATAACAACTTTCCATTGTCGAAAATTTAATTCTTTATTCTTCCACTAAATCGAATTTAAAGTTTATTTATTGATCTTTTTCAAATTAAATACGAAATCATGATATTTGACCAAATTTTGTTAGAAGCTGGATTCCCCAATATTTTCGTTGACGCAAAAACGAAAACCTTATTAATATCAAGAAGCAAATTATTTTTGATAAAAAAACTTAATAATTATTTTCTTTACATCCTAAAAAATTTTCAAAGTTATAGTTGATTATAAAACGTAAGATGTTTACATAAAAATTTGAATTAAATCATGATTAAAAACAAAAATATGCTAATCATAACATCCCTTTAAGAAAAATAATATAATGACTTAACCTAAATGAGACTTGAACATTTAAGTATAATATTTTTAATTTTTTGTTACTGAATATTCCTATATGATATTTAAAATTACTTCTAAGCCAGCAATTACAATAAAAATAAAATAAAAAATTTAATTTCTAAAGATATTACGATTTCTAATGAGAATTTTTGTAAGTAATAACTGGCATTTTTATTAAGTTTACAACTGTTAAAAAAGCACTATACTAAATGTTTATAAGTAATTTTTCATTATCCTGAAACTATTAAAATTATTCTTTTAATACTAGAAAAACACAGCAAAGAACATGTAAATATTTGCCTTCTATTTCCACTCCACACGAATGTAATGTAAACTTTAAATCGTTCCACATTTTTGTTTTCTTATTCTCATTTCTTATTTTTTCTCTTGGATTATAAATCCAACCATTCTGCTTAACAATACTTATGAAAATTTGATCTTTTTCAAGCATGTCGGAGGACATCGTATTGAAAACTTTCTATAACTTCAGATTTTGTTTTGTCAAGAATAAACACACAAAATGGAAGAATTGTGAGAAACTATTAAGGTTCTTTCACACCCCTATGATCTGCATTAAATTACCTCCAGGGTTGAGCAGTTGCACGCTACCTGAAACTTTTGACGTAAAATAAATTATGTACATTAGTATGTAACTCAAGGTTTTATAGTACTTATTTTTAAAGATTTAATTAATGTAATCATGAAATACTTAACCTTGTATACTTGACAAATAAAAAATAATAAAGTAAGAAAAAACTATTATGCAATAAAAAAATCTAGTTTAGTTTAGGAATCTTAATTAAATGACTAGAGAAATTAATTACATTAGGTCTGTTCTCGTTGCCTGCACTAAGTGTAACTTTTACACTACCTCAAGAGTAGGTGCAGAAAGTGTAGCGAAATATATGGTAAAATGACATCACATCCGGCAAAGAGAACAGTATAGTACAGGTTAGGTGTTTAAGTGTAAGAGGTGCAGGCAACGAGAACATATCTATTTCTGAATTGTGAAAAACTATACGGAAAGGTGGTCTAGTAACAATCTAGTGACTTTGAACTATTCTCTCCCTCTATTTTGTTTTTACCATTCTTTCTCACCTGTTAAGTAGAGAGAGAGAGAGAGAGAGAGAGAGAGAGAGAGAGAGAGAGAGAGAGAGAGAGAGAGAGAGAGAGAGTAAAACACCAAAAAAGTTTGATTTCATTGTAAAATTAAGAAACTTTACAATAATCAATCTGAAACTAAGTCGTTAAAAAAATATAAATTACATTTTAATATATAATATTTACAATTGTAGTAAAAATGTAAATTTTTAAAACTTTTACTATATTATAAAAGCAATTTAAAAAATCATTATTTATTATAATAATTGAATTTATAACATTTGTATTCTTTAAAATAAAATTGTTTATTAATTTTATGTAATTAAATTAATATAATTTATATTTCAATTATAATATAGTTTTATTAAGAAAAACAGACTAAATATACCTACTATATCGACACTTTATAACAAGAACATCACTATTTACATTGCCCAAAACATCACTTTATTTTTCACTTATAAGTAATGTAATTATTTTTACAAACAATTAAATTGTAGTATTGTTGTAAAACAACATTTCTTCAGTTCTACTTCATTTATTACAATATTTAGACTTGCTAACTATGCGACAGTTGGCAACAGCACGAATGTGACGTCAGAATGTTCGCGTCCACGTTCGCGTTCGCGTTCACGTTCACGTTCACGTCGCGTTCACGTACATTCAAGTCAATGTAGAGCCAGCATGATTAGCATTGGGACGCGTCGCGTCTACGTTGCGTTTTGGCTCATTCTGGAACCAACCTATTGGAGAAGGCCTTATCCGGAACCGCAATCGTAACCGTAAGCGTAAGAATGAGTTAAAGAAGTATAGGTATATTGTATATCCTTCTTTATCTCATTCTTACGCTTACGGTTACGATTACGGTTCTGGTAAAAGATTCTATTCCATTATACGTTAAAAAATGTGCGATATTTTTAACATATGTTTCAATTATATGTTCTTGGCTAGTTAAAAAATTGGAAAAATCAATCTCCTAGATTTTATTAATTGTTATGTGTAATAAT
The DNA here is from genome assembly GCA_032873175.1 of Leptopilina drosophilae. Lineage (NCBI taxonomy): Eukaryota > Metazoa > Arthropoda > Insecta > Hymenoptera > Figitidae > Leptopilina > Leptopilina drosophilae. The sequence continues at coordinate 45,345,221 of CM065483.1, forward strand.
TCTAAAAGCTTTGAATTTTTCAACGACCACTTTATCTATGCTGTTGTAGAAACCACGACCAGTTTGTCAAATGAACTTTTTCATTGGTTCCTTGTGTTTAAAAAAATTTGTGGGTGATTTTAAACATGTGTTACTCCTATTTTAATAATAAATGCACTAAGATAGTTAAAATGTTAGGGAGATCAATGTAATTAACTTTATCAATTTTAATGTGTGATAGTACTGAGGGTGCAGTCCCATGCTGGGCAGAAAACAGAATGCAAAGCAGAATTTCGTGAGAGTGGAAAGGATAGTGATATCTGACTATCTCTCTTGCACTCACGAAATTCTGCTTTGCATTCTGTTTTCTGCTCAGCATGGGACTGCACCCTGAAACCCTTGGATTTTTCAACGACCGGTATATCTATGCTGTAGTAGGTTCCACGACCAGCTTGTCAAATAAACTTTTTCATTGGTTCTTTGCGTTTTAAAATCTTGTGGGTGACTTTTAATATGTGTTACACCTTTTTAAATAATATATGCTTTTGGATAGTTAAAAAGTTTGGGAGATCAATGAAACTAATTTTTTCAAATTTAATCTGATAATACTGATTGTGAGACCTTTGGATTTTTCAACGACCGGTATATCTATGCTGTGGTAGGTTCCACGACCAGCTTGTCAAATAAACTTTTTCATTGGTTCTTTTTGTTTTAAAAACTTGTGGGTGACTTTTAATATGTGTTACACCTTTTTGAATAATATATGCTTTTGGATAGTTAAAAACTTAGGGAGATCAATGTAATTAATTTTATCAATTTTAGTGTGTGATAGTACTGAGACCTCTGGATTTTTCAACGACCGGTATATCTATGCTGTAGTAGGTTCCACGACCAGCTTGTCAAATAAACTTTTTCATTGGTTCTTTGCGTTTTAATATCTTGTGGGTGACTTTTAATATGTGTTACACCTTTTTAAATAATATATGCTTTTGGATAGTTAAAAAGTTTAGGAGATCAATGAAATTAATTTTTTCAAATTTAATCTGATAATACTGATTGTGAGACCTTTGGATTTTTCAACGACCGGTATATCTATGCTGTAGTAGGTTCCACGACCAGCTTGTCAAATAAACTTTTTCATTGGTTCTTTGCGTTTTAAAATCTTGTGGGTGACTTTTAATATGTGTTACACCTTTTTAAATAATATATGCTTTTGGATAGTTAAAAAGTTTGGGAGATCAATGAAATTAATTTTTTCAAATTTAATCTGATAATACTGATTGTGAGACCTTTGGATTTTTCAACGACCGGTATATCTATGCTGTGGTAGGTTCCACGACCAGCTTGTCAAATAAACTTTTTCATTGGTTCTTTGTGTTTTAAAAACTTGTGGGTGACTTTTAATATGTGTTACACCCTTTTGAATAATATATGCATTTGGATAGTTAAAAAGTTAGGGAGATCAATGTAATTAATTTTATCAATTTTAGTGTGTGATAGTACTGAGACCTCTGGATTTTTCAACGACCGGTATATCTATGCTGTAGTAGGTTCCACGACCAGCTTGTCAAATAAACATTTTCATTGGTTCTTTGCGTTTTAAAAACTTGTGGGTGACTTTTAATATGTGTTACACCTTTTTGAATAATATATGCTTTTGGATAGTTAAAAAGTTTAGGAGATCAATGAAATTAATTTTTTCAAATTTAATCTGATAATACTGATTGTGAGACCTTTGGATTTTTCAACGACCGGTATATCTATGCTGTAGTAGGTTCCACGACCAGCTTGTCAAATAAACTTTTTCATTGGTCCTTTGCGTTTTAAAATCTTGTGGGTGACTTTTAATATGTGTTACACCTTTTTAAATAATATATGCTTTTGGATAGTTAAAAAGTTTGGGAGATCAATGAAATTAATTTTTTCAAATTTAATCTGATAATACTGATTGTAAGACCTTTGGATTTTTCAACGACCGGTATATCTATGCTGTGGTAGGTTCCACGACCAGCTTGTCAAATAAACTTTTTCATTGGTTCTTTGTGTTTTAAAAACTTGTGGGTGACTTTTAATATGTGTTACACCCTTTTGAATAATATATGCATTTGGATAGTTAAAAAGTTAGGGAGATCAATGTAATTAATTTTATCAATTTTAGTGTGTGATAGTACTGAGACCTCTGGATTTTTCAACGACCGGTATATCTATGCTGTAGTAGGTTCCACGACCAGCTTGTCAAATAAACATTTTCATTGGTTCTTTGCGTTTTAAAAACTTGTGGGTGACTTTTAATATGTGTTACACCTTTTTGAATAATATATGCTTTTGGATAGTTAAAAAGTTAGGGAGATCAATGTAATTAATTTTATCAATTTTAGTGTGTGATAGTACTGAGATTTTATCAACTTTTATGCGCGATAATTCTAAAACCATTAAATTGTTTAACCGCTGTCGTATCTATGGTGAGATTGGTTCCACGACCAGTTTCAAAAATTTATTTTTTGAATGGTTTTCTTAATGTTAAAAACTTGTGTGTGACTTTAAACATGCAGCGTTATACCTTATTAAATAACACAGGCACACAAAAAAGTGGTCTGTTTTTTATACTAGACACATATATATATATATATATATATATATATATATATATATATATATATATATAATTAATGCTTTTAATTAATGTTCTATTTTATACAAAACTTATACTCGTTGTTAATGTATAAAAAATGCGAAATCTGGAATTTCCTAATACGTGATTTTATCATGAGAAAAAGGATAAAATGCACGTTGGTCAACCGATGTGTTTTATTGCTTTACCTCCAAAGAGGGTCTACTTGAGAATTTGTAACAAATTTATACTTTATTTTTTTATTCTTTTGATTCTCGAATTACAAATTTTCTAATCTCAATCACACCAATTCGATAATAACGCACGATTTCATTAAAATATATAATAAGATTCATCTATAGTTTTACAATTTGATAATAACATACGAGTTTATACATATATAATAAAATTCATCTATGACTTTACAAAATAATTTAAAACGAGATGTAGTCAAGGGAACGAATACTTGCACGTGTACATAAACTTAAAACGGCAAAACTCACCGAAGTCAATTAAAAGTAGAATTTTCCATCAATACGGAAGTCAAAATCATACATAAACCTGATATTCTTCCTGAATTATATTGCTTGTCCCGCAGATCCTTGATCGGCAACGTCAAAAGATCTCAAGGAAGATGTAGTTTGAGAATCAATCTCCAATTTTAAATTAATCCTTATGATATTTAGATATAAATCAGGACAATCAGATAGTTATAATAGATTTCATATGAGCTAAATCTCACGGTGAGCACAAAACTTTTGCCTCGCTGACGACAGACACAGGTGATTTCACGGTATTCACCAAACACTTTAAATATAAAATTAAATATGATTAATACATCTATTTATGAGATAAATTTATATAATATTTAAATATAATTACCCAGATTGGGCGTTGTGTCGGCGTCTCGTCAACTACTTGACACGTTTCTTTTATTTATAATTATAAATTTAATATATTCGACAATTTGTCTCGCGTGCTTCGCACGCTCCGGTCCCTTGACCACTAATAGTTTGTAAGAATAGGGTTGTATACTTGTGGTAAACTTAAGGTAAATTTTTAATTTCCGCCATTACCGTAAGCTTACAAGTAAATGTTACTGTTAGCTTACAAGTAAAGGTTATTCTAAGCTTACAAGCATAGTTTACTGTAAGCCTACAAGTAAAGGTTATTGTAAGCTTACAAGTAAAATTGATTGTAAATTTACATGTAAAGGTTGTTGTAAGCCTACAAGTAAATGTTGTTGTAAGCTTACAAGAAAAGGTTATTGTAAGCTTAAATGTTAAGGATGTGGTAAGGTTACTATAAAGTTGTAAGGTTGTGGTATGTTTACTAAATAAGGTAAATCTTAACAAAATAATTTATAAGATAAGGGAGCGTTCACAAATGATGTCACGCTTTTGGGGTAGGGGGTCTCTCCTAAATGTGACACAATGTATTTTTCTCATGTGAAATTGCGTGATAGGGGGGAGGGGGGGGGTCGAAAATCTCCAAAAATATTGTGACATCATTTGTGAACGCTCCCTAATTAATTTTTTTTTTAATTTTTGGTTTTGCTTCATTTTGGAAATTTAACAAGCCATTGAAAATCTTGAAAACAAATTTGGGAGGACTGGGATTCGAACCCGGGATCGACGTGCATAAACCTAACATTCTAACTAACTTATCTAAGTGGGGAACTGACAAAGATAAAATCAATATTGCTTTTAAGGTGAACCAATAAGATGACTAACTCTTTAAAAGCAATATTGATATTTTCTTTGTCAGTTCCCTACTTAGCTCAGTTAGTTATACTATGATTGTAAGCTTAAAATAACCTTTACTTGCAAGCTTACAGTAACCTTTGCATGTAAGCTTATAATAATCTTTACTTGTAAGCTTACGGTAATGGCGGAAATTTAAAGTTTACCTTAAGTTTACCACAAGTATACAACCCTATCCTTTCAAACTATACGTGTAATCTACACCACAAACTTACAGCAAGATATTGTGCTATGTGGGAAGGCCCTCCAAGCTCTTATGTACACCCTGATGCCTTCCTTCCGGTTTTGACAGCTTTTTTAAAGTTGTGATATATCTATCAAAATGTTGTTAGTTAATGACATATCAGTCCGTTCATACGTCATAAACTAACAACATTTTGATAGATATTTAACGACGTTTTAAAACGCTGCGAAAACCGGAAGGAAGGCATTAAAGCATCAGGGTGTATTTCGTTACGCTAAAGTTTTAGAAGCTATTTAGGGTAATTGACCGCCGTGGGCAGCACATGTGGTCATCACTTCATACAAATATCCTGTCGGTGACATTCCTTGTGTTATTGTGTACGTGTACGGTCAGTTTCACGAGATTTCTGATCCCAATAGAAGCAAAAAATTTTGCAATTTCTTTTCAATAATTTTCAGATTTAATAGATTTTAAACATTTTCTATTTGACGTCACAAGTAAAACTGCCTAATAGTGGGTTGGTCTTTACTAAAAAGAATTAAAAAACTTTATAGTGCAGAATTATTTTCATTTATTTACGCTTTCAAGAATATATGACGATACGATAACATTTTATGTTCAAGTGTTCATACTTTGTCAATATAATATAATTTTTACTGTTCATGAAAATTTATTGTGAATTAAAATAAATAAACTTATTTTAATTATACCTAATACTACAGTACTTTATATATGAATAGACACTTCCCGTATGAATGTTTTAAATAAATAAAAATGTCTATGTAATTTGAGCTCAGAAGTCCAAAAAACGTATTTAAAAAATGTCCGGATGTGTCTTTTGAGCCCTCACTGAATATTTTTCGTCTATATTAGCTATAATTGTCCATTGAATTTTGTAAATTCTCAAAAATTCTCTTTAAATGCACTGTATTTATGTAAGTTCTGAGCATATTTTCGAAAACATTTGCTCAACATAATTTCTTAAGAATTTAAGAACTCTACTAGTAGAGTTCTTTAAACAGAATTAAAAGAGAGAATTTTTGAGAATTTACAAAAATAGAATTCAGTGAGCTTAATTCATTACTAAATACAAAAAATTTGTTTTTATTGTTGGTAGGTAGTTATTTATTTTCTTTAATAATAAACTTTCAGGAACAGTAAAAATTATATTATTTTGACACAGTATGAACAATTGAACATAAAATGTTATCGTATCGTCATATATTCTTTAAAGCGTAAATAAATGAAAATAATTCTGCATTTTAAGGCTGCGGTTACACCCCTACAGGCAGCCTATCTGCTTGCAGGTTGTTATGGTAACGTTCAAGAGTAAGAAAGTCAGTGACTTCAAACTTCTCCCTTACTCTTGTTACTCCTGCCTGCGCAGACAGGCAGCCTGCAGAGGTGTAACTGCACCTTAAAGTTTTTAAATTCTATTTAGTAAAGACCAACGCACAATAGGTTCGAGAACGAGATACATTACATAGAAAAGGAAACAAATAAATCTCTGTCTCCTTTATTATTACTCCGTCATATAGACGATTGCTCCCTTTAAGCCCAACGCAGAATAAAAAAGTAACGTGAACGTAAGCATGCGATAGAAAAGGACAAACCTACTTCTGTCCTTTTCTATCGTATGCTTGCGTTCGCTTCCCGTTTTATTCTGCTTAGGCCTTTAGGGGTCGTCCATAAAGCATGTGATACATATTTTCGATTATCTAGACCCCCTCTCCCCCCTCATGATGCTTTTCCCATAGACAGTTAACATGGAGTGTGATATTTTGCTGACCTCCCCCCCACCCCCTAAAGTATCACATGCTTTATGGATGACCCCTTTAGGATTCTATTAGAGACGCACCATTAAGCTGTTTCACTTGTGACGTCAGAGTCGATTTCAGGCGTGACGTCATATGGATGGAGGGAAAACAAGCACACGACTCAGTGCAATTCTTATGGGAGACAAAGATGTATTTTTCCAATTTTTTGAAAATTTAATGGATTTCAAACACTTTCTATCTGCATATGTGTAATTGAAACGAATTATATATTTGTATAGTGAATTTCACAAAGGGCTCAACTCGAACTTTCTTCAAATTTCACTTTTTTGTATCTTTTGCATCATTAAATATTTATTGGTGTTTTCTTAAAAGGAAAATTTAATCTTAGGCTGGAGTCCCATGGTAGCGTTTTGCGTTGCATTTTGTAACTAGGCTATGAGTGTAAATAGAGCAAACATACATCTGTATCTCTTTCATACTCATGGCCTAGTTACAAAACGCAACGCAAAACGCTGCCATGTGACTGCAGCCTTAGGTACTTTTAGTGGATAAAGTTGTATTAAAGTGTGATTTCCTTTGACTTTTAACCTAAGATTGTTTGTTTTTTAACCTAATGTTGAATTCTTTTTAAGCTTAAAAAAATTTGTTACATTTTGAAATTAAATAAAAAAATAAATAATGTGATTCTTTATAGTAAAACATTTCATTAATAAATTTTTATGATTAAAACTATTAAACTTTTTTCATGAATTTCGAAAAGGGCTCAACTCTGACAACTATAATATAAATTTTTTCTAACTCACTTTTATTAAGGACAATTTTTTTATCATTATCTCATAAAAATAGCATCTTTTTACTACGAAAAAAAGCTGGACTCTTTTAGCCTGCTTCTAAAACTTTTTTTTCATCGACACGAACAAAATGTACTGTTAAAACCATGCAAAATAGTTGCGCACGCAACGCTTTCTCGCTCCTGTCGATGAAAAAAAAGTTATTGTATAAACAACTTTAATTAAAGCTGTTTTAAACTGCGGTTACACCTCTACAGGCAGCCTGCCTGCCCGCAGGTTTCCATGGTAACATACAAAAATAAGAGAGTCAGTGAATTGAAATGTCTCTCTTACTCCTGTTGCTCCTGCCTGTGCAGGCAAGCAGTCTACAGAGGTGTAACCGCGGCTTTAAATGCCATTTAATCTACAGGTACCGTCCTATGAGGGCGTGAAAGCGTCGGCGTAAAGCGTGATCCATATGAGTGAGTGAGAACGTGATATCTGTTCATCTCTTTCTATCGCACGATTTCTGCTTTACGCCGACGCTTTTACGCCGTCATGGAACGGTACATTCATACTCGAACTCGAAATATCTCGCTGTAGTGAAACAGCCTAATTATGCACCAAAAGCTATTGTGTGTAGACCTTTACAGTTGCTACGCTTAGTGAAGCGTCCTTTCACCTTCTCTTGGATTATGTGTTTCTCGTTCTTGGATAGCGTCTTCTAATATTTTGAGCTGTGATAAAAAATGTTCTGGCTTTTTATAATTATTGTGTTATCAGAAGGTATTATTATAAATAATTATTTAATAAATAATATGTTAGTGAATTTATTTATATAATTATTTTTTTTTGTCTACATAAATGTATAAATATTTGAATTATTGTGGTTGTCTTCTTTTGATTGTCTTAATTGACATTTCAAAATATTTGTGTATGATTAATTTTAACCTAAATTTGGTCGTTAAAGTGATTAATATTTTTGATATAGTGTAGCAGAAGTAAAATAATATTTCCTTTTAGAAATATTATCTTCAAAGTCAGCTTTAATTTTAATAAAAGTGGTAATTGTATTTTTGTAATAGTGGAAATTCTAAAGCTGTTTTTAATAATTTCTTGCTTAATTGTTGGTCATTAAAAATTTACAGCATATATTTAACTCTACAGCAGAAATTTATTTACCAGTTATTAACTGTTATTTACTGCCCCCAAATTTTTTTAGATTAATTAAGTTCTTAGAATTTTTTTATTCAATTTAAATAAACAATAAAATATAGTATAATAGACGTTTATATAAATATTTAATTAAGTATTTTAGAAAATACAGAATTTTTTTGCTTCGAATTTTAGGAATTTTATAAATCGAAATGGTTTAAATTGTCACATTTTTTACAAGTAGATTTAATTTCTTTAATCACAATAAGGTCATATGAATTTTGAATATATGGTCTTTTTTCAACATTAGAAGAGGAAAAGTTTTAAATTATTTAAATAATGCTATATTTATCAATTATAAGAACTTTACTGCATACATTTTATTTTAAAATAAATGTCTAAATGTCTAATCTAAAATAAATATCTAATGAAAACATACATTTTGAAAAAAGTAAAATTTGAATATTTCTTTTACATTTTAAAAATATTTTATTATTGAAAGCATCCAGTTAGAAATAATTTTCTAAGTTATTAAATGTTATACAATATATGTGACGTGCCGTGACAAAAGGGACCTTAGCTCTTTTTGACAGAACTAAAATTAGAAGTATAAATAAATAAAAATGAACAATTTTCTTTACAAACTATTAATATTTAATTCATTATTATGTCCAATATTTTCAGAAAAATATGCTTTTAATGTTAAATAATCAATAATAAATTTTTAATGAAGTTAAAAGTACTCTAAATATAACCTAAAATTCTAAGCAGCTAAGGTCCCTTTTGTCGCGGCACGTCACATATATTGAAAAGGAAATTTTTCTAAAATTTCTCAGATGTATAATTTAATTTTTCTTTTGATGTTATTTAAATTTAATCTTATGTTTTGAATTATTATGAATTATTCAATGAGTTATTTTTGGTGGGAATGATGTGTAATGGAGTTAGAATAAATTTAAATTAAGGATAATATTACATTATTCTTGAATGTTTTTTTTTATTATAATTAAAGATTTTTCCATAAAATTATTAAAATGGCTTTTATAATTAAACTGGAGAAAAATAATTTTTCAATTCAATTAAATTGTATTTGAATTAACAATTTTTGTGTTTCAAGCAAAATGCAATCTTATTAACTTAAATTAAAAGTTTTTAATACAATTATAAAATTTAAAAAAAATTTCTCAATACATGGAAAATATTCTAGGTTTTAAAATGTTTTTGTGCCCGTTTTAACCCTCTGCTTACGCTGACTTATCCCCACTTTAGCGCTTTTGTATGTAATTTCCATAGTCTCCACTAAACCACCCAATTGTCCTTTTTTGTCGATAACGGTCACTTGCGTCGACAGAGGGTTAAACATATTCTCTTCACAATCGAAATTATATCTAAACAATAAGGGTTAGTTATTTATATTTAATTTGTTAAATGAGGCTGCTTTTTTCTGAGACTATTTAGCGCCAAAAATATTTGTATTAGCATTTAAAAATATTTATTGATGCGATCGATACAACAGTTGGAAATATAATTTTACAATGAATAGTAATTTTTAATATGAAAGTAGAATTATTACTATTCCATAGGAACTTTTACTAGAAACTCAACACCCTTTTTCTCCGTGAATATTTATTTAAAAAATTACTTGCAAATTCTGAACAGAACAAGATATCTTTAATTCTTTAGAAGTGAGACGAGAGGCGGGAAAACACTTTTTGGGGACAAGTTTTCCCGGATGCCCTTTAAAGGGACTTATGGGTCAAAATAAATAATTTTCACTTTTTTGTCGATTCTTATAGTAAAAAGGCAGCTTTTTCCAATGCAATAAACCGTAGCTTTAAAGCAGCATTAGTTTTCTCACAATTTCACTTCGAAAATAAGTACTTTAACAAAAAATAATACAAAATTATCAACTTAGTAAACTTCGAAGTCGTTTTCCTCGAAATATTTTTTTCGGACTGTAAGTCTCTTTTAACTGTCCCTGTCATAAAAATCATCGTGGACAAATTGAGCAACAAATTTTATTTCTAATGCACAAAAGTGTCGACTTCAGATAGCAGATGTCAGGGAGTAAAAATGATTCACTTGTTCGACTTGTATGAAAATGGCGCTCATTTTTATCTTAGAGCTAAAGTAAAGCAAGGAATCAGCTGTTATTTTTGCATATATGTAAGAAAATGGACGCAATTTTCATACTGTCGAATTAATGAATTACTTTACTCCCTGTCGTTATAGCTATCAGAAAGCGCCAAACATAAATAAAATAATTCAACTATCAACTTATCTAAAAAGTCATAATTTTTATGAAAAAAAAGTAACACTAACTTTTCTAAATAGTAACCGTTTTAAACGAAAATTAAAATATGAAATCGGTTTCGTAATCAGCAACCTCAAAAATTCTCAAATAACAAGTTTCAGGTATTTTTATTAGTTTTTGAAGTTTAAATAATACCATATTTTGTGACAATGATAAGTTTTTAATTTCCGTAAATTATCGTTTACGTTATTTTAATTTGTACACTCAGATGCATTAATGCTGTCCTTCCGGTTTAAAGGAATTCTGAAAAGTCGTGTCATTTCTATCAAATATTCTTAGTTCGTGACTTACGAATGAAAACATTTTGACAGAAATCATACGACTTTGCAAAATACCGTCAAACTGGAAGGACAGCATTAATGCATCTGAATGTACGATAACAAAAAAATCAGTTTTCACATATTTGTACTCTTGTTTCTCTTGACTTTAAACAATTTTTAAAAAACTTGTAAACAAATTATGACTTTTTGATTTTCACTATGTTAAAGAGCGTTTCAAACTCTATCCTGTAATCAACAGAAAACTGATAAATGGTTTTTTAAAACTTAAAATCCCTTTTCATAGACCAGGTCACATATAGTATAATACAAATTTATTTTTGGATATTATTTTATTCACATTAGATTATTTTAAAATTATCTCTTGAAAATAAATTTTTTTAATATTATATCTTTAAAAAAATTTTCTTATGAAATTCTTTTTGCATCAAGTTGTGGCGCCCTCTATAGCACTTGCACCAGAGGCGACAACCTCGGTCGTCCACCCTCACTACGGCATTGGACATTTGTTCGAATGCTCAAGTAGCCGAAAATTGAAATATTAATTGAGGGGCTGGATGCTAAAAAAGGTGAAACACACTTTTTAAGTAAATGGGTCAGTGACACATTATAACATCTAGTTCCTCAATTCTTTTTCAAAATTCCCACTAGAAATTACTCTACTTTACCATGAGCAGCATAAAGTATTACTTACTTTACAAAAATTTTCGACTAATTGATTTTTCGACGTTTTGACCATTCTACGACTTGATACTTCTACTACTTAACTATTCAAACAAACTTTAAGACTCCCTCTTTGTCCCTCGCCTGCCCCATCTAAAAACGATATAAATAAGCAACCGCTGATCGAGCTTTTAGTGTACTTAACAATTCAAACAGATGGCGTTTCGACTACTTAAATTTTGGTTAAATTCACGTCTCGACTTTGTGCCCATTCTACGACTTGACACTTCGAGCAAATGACCATTTGACTACCTGACAATTCTATCAGAAGCCGCTTCGATTATTTGGACTTTCATAAAATTCACCTTTCGGCTTTTTGTTCATTCTACGACTATTTTAAAATTCGAACAAATGACTTTTCGACTTCTTAACCATTTTAACAAATAATCTTCCGGCTACTTAATTACCTCCTTCTGCTCTAATTAGAAAGCCTAAATTTAGAACTATTTGCCGCCGCGCCCTGCCGACACCGCTGCTCATCAGCTGTGTACGGCACGCCGCTGCCAATGAACTATCAGTTTGTCGACGTTGAATAGTAAAGGGCTGACTTTATTAATAATAACTATACGGACCAACGCAGGATAAATATTGATACAGGAATAGAGCATTTGAACGAAAAATATTTACATCTTGTCATTTTCCATTTAATTCTTTTTTCTCGTATTTATCAAAGGGTGGTTCTAAATAAGGTTGTTTTTGAATTTCTTTGTTCCCATGAGCTCAAATGCTTCCAAATTAATAAAAAAAATTCCCTTAATATTTGAACTCTTACTATTAACTTTAAGATAGTTCGCACTCTAACATAAATTTTTTTATGGAAATAACTCAGTAACAAATGAATCAAAACTAACATTGTTTTACAAATGGGGCAAAATTCCTCAACTGTCCAGATCAAAAAATGAATTTTCTTGAAACTTTGCTAAAATTTTACTATTATTATTAGTAGTTCACATACCTATTATTATTGAATTTTATAAAATATTTTTTGATTTACAGAAAAAACATTGTTTTTATTCAATTTGACCTTGAAATCCAATTTCAAATACTTAATTTCAATATATCTCAAAAACAGTTTTCTCTTTTTTCCTAACCTATCCCAATGACAGGTTAAAAGAAAAAATAAAAAACCATTTTTGAGATATATTGAAATTAGAAATTTGATCTTGAATTTCAAGGTCAAAATAAATAAAAATAATGCTTTTTTTATCGCCAGCTTGTAGCTCGTGAAAAACCTGTAAAAATCACTATTCACACGTTTAATTTGATTAATTTTACTCATCAATATATTAATCCAAAAAAAAATTTTTTCAAAAAAATCAAAATTTGGGAGCTCCTTAACTCAAAGAATATTTTATTAAATTCAATAATATTTGGTATTTACACTTCTACTAATTATAGTAATATTTTGGCAAAGTTTTGAGAAAATTTATTGTTTGACCTGGACAGTTAAGGAATTTTACTACCCCCAAATTTAAAACTTTTATTTGTCATTTGATCTGCTGAGACGTCATTTAAACTCACCTGAAAAGAAAACGGCTCATTCAAATGAATTAAATTAAAGTCTAAATTTCATGAGAACAAAGTAGAGTAGAACGGGGGGAAATAGCCACTTTTTTACATTTGACGCTATAAAATATGGATTTAAATTTTTTTTTTCAAATTTCCAATTGGAATTATAAGTTTAGTTACTAAGCTTAAAAATTTTTGTTGGAAATATTTTTTATATCATGAAAGGACTAAGTTATAAGAGTTTTATGAAAGCATTACAAGTGGCTTTTTTATACTACCTGGTGGGGGGAAAAACTACCTCGCGACTTTAGCAAAATATGATATTAATTTTGGTATTTTTATAGTTTTCATTTATTTGTATGGCAAATAATCTTATTTTTAAAATATTTTAATAAATATTAAAGAGTTTTTAACAAAGAAAATGGAATATTATGTTAAGTTTACCTGTTTTCTATTAACACTGCCAATTTTTCGTACCGTTTCTAAAAATTCACCTTACGTTTCATCAGAGACACTATATTTCATTGCAACCCTTTATTCGTTGTTTACCTTTATAGTTTACTTTGAACTATTTTTTCGTCGTGTTTACTTAATTTTATTAAATAATCACGAGAAATTTTGTAAAATAGGAGGGTTAGTTTAAGTAGAAAACAAAAGGATTTCTCTTAATATCCAATGGATTTTTGTCTTTGGCTTTTTTACCTCCAAGACCAGTTTTTCAAAAAAATTAAATAAATTTTAAATTTAGTTCAATTTCCAAAAATTAACATTGTATACGTTTTGAGTATAGTTTTCTCCTTATTTACGAACATTTACTTTTATTTATTGCGATGATTTTTTGTTTGGATTTATAATTGTAGAATGATCTTATTGTGTTTGATAAAAATCCATAATTTTAATAATTTTAAAAAATATTTTTATTTATATTTATTTAGGGGAGGGTGGTCCTACACCGACCCCCCGTACCATACCGACCCCCTTATGTTTCTTAAAGATGGTACCACTAAAAAATTCGTCAGTAACATAAATGGAACACTTTCACAACACCAACAACTGGACCACAGGTTTTGTCAATGCGTTTGATTTCATTTTGGAGATTCAAGCAATATTAGATTTTAGCACTGATTAGATTAATTTTTGACCTATACGGAATTCGAGCTAACAGTGTTTTTTGAATACAGGAAAATTTTTACGAAATTATTTTTGATTGTGTATGACCTTAACTTCAACGCACAACATTCAAATTAAATTGATTCCATTGATATAAGTGATTGGCAAAACATTTTGTGAAAATAGTGGGGGTGGTCCGAAACCGACACTCAAGGAGTCAGTTGTAAATGTTCTTGACAAGGCGATATGAATTAAGAAACGTTGTACTTTTCGACATCTTTAAAAGCAGTTAAGTACAGAAACGAAAAAAAGATTAATAACAAATTTCGTGTATATTTTACTAAAAATAGGGCGAAAATTAAAACAGGTAAAACCATTGCTGCTATTATATTGAAAATTAAGAAACGTTGTACTTTTCGATCGACATCTTTAAAAGCAGTTAAGTACAGAAACGAAAAAATATTAATAACAAATTTCGTGTATATTTTACCAAAAATAGGGCGAAAATTAAAACAGGTAAAACCATTGCTGCTATTATATTAGAAATTTAGACACTGTTTAACAATTTATATTTATTATCATTTCAAAAAAGGCCTTAAAATTTATTTAAATAAAGTGTTAATATTAATTCAAGTTTAACTATGTCAACATAACTTATAAACATAAATAATATCAGAGTAAAGTTACTAATGATTTATTTATTTACCTTTTTGTTCAGAAAAAGGGTCAAAAAATGTATTTAAATTGATTCAAAATAATTTAACAGTTCATTTCAGACTGTTGAATTTTATTTTAATTACTATCAGAATTTGATATCTTAATTTTTCTTGAGATTTTCCCCCGAAAAAATGGGGGTCGGTTTCGGACCACCCATTTTGAGAAAGTTAAAAACGTTTGGCACATTTTTAGCCTTTGCACTTTAGGGGGTCGGTATAAGACTACCCTCCCCTACATTTATTACCCATTTTGTATTAAAGATACAACATCCAAACTAGAATCAAAAGCTGCGTATTACCTAATAGTATTTATATTCTAAATGGCTGATAAATCGGTTTAATAGTTATTAAATAAAACTCAGATGGCTTATTCACCCCGTTCTACTCTACTTTTTAACTTTTAATGACTTTTCAAGTGATTTCAATATAAACCGCTTTTCTAATCAAAAATTCATTTCTTTAGTTTATCAATCTGTTATTTTAGATTATTTGAAATAACTTTAAATAGCTGAAGTTAGACAAATATCTAAAAATCATGAAAATTTGCTTGAAATTTAGAATTTGATCGACTGTAACTCTTACAGTTTTAAATGGATTTTATTTTTTGACTAATGGTTCGAAAGATAATTTAATTACCTTTAAAATGGTGTCTAATTTATTGAATTTGGGTAATCCGTATTTTCTGCAGGTTAGTTTAAGTGACGTCACACCTCGAAAATGCATAATTTTCTGTTTCAGCAAAATTGTACGAGGAAAAAAATTAAAATTATGATTTTCTTTCTCAAAAAACACCTACTAATAAAAAAATGTTTTGCTCGAATGACAAATAAAAGTTTTAAATTTGTAAACCAGTGTTAGTTTTTATTCATTTGTTGCCATTAATTTGTTTCTATAAAAAAACATAAGTTGGACTGCGGAATATCTTACAGTAAATATTAAGAGCTCAAATTTCCAGGGGATTTTTTTTAACAATTTGGAAGCATTTGAGCCCCTGGAAGCAAATAAATTCGAAAATAACCTTATTGAGGACCACCCTAATCTATCTATATACACTCTGTTTGCACCGTTTATCAAAATCCATACATTTTGTAACAAACAAGTTTTTAATAGTTTTTATAAGTTTGCTGCAAATTTTTCTTAAGTTTGCTACAAAATTATCAACTGTCTTTTGCCACTCTCTTCAGAGGAGTTGAGAAAAGTTTTACTTCTGACATACTTATCTACACGGAAAAAATTAGTCGCTGAAGTTTTCAGCTACCACTCGAAGACTCTCGGATATGAAAAAATACTTTATAAAGTTATAGAAATACTCTTTGATTTTAGCAGAAATTCTCTAAAAAAAGTCGAGGACTTTTTATAAACCTAGTAGCTAAAAAAAGTCGTGGAATTATTGTAACACTTTGATAGAAAGATTCGTCGACGAGTCGAGGAAAACGGTGCGTAGAAAAGATGCGCATACTCTCAGGCGATAAAATTAAAAATAAATTTCAATTTTTAGGGGAGAGAGACCGGATTTTTTTTAATTGAAAGCTGAGGTTTTTTTCCTAAAAGGACATATAAATGATAAAGTGGGACTAGAATGTTTAAACATTGAAATATAGAATTTTTTCCTAAATGGAGCTAAAAACCGGGTTTTGAGCGCTCCGGCGAGTAGAAAACTCTTTTTTTCAATATATAAACATTCTAGTCCCACTTTATCATTTATATGTCCTTTTAGGAAAAAAACCTCAGCTTTCGTTAAAAAAAAGAAAAAAATCGTGTCTTTCTCCCCCAAAAATGGAAATTTATTTTTAATTTCGAGTTTTTTGGGTCAAAATTTTTTTTCCAAAATGCTTATTTTCAATCGAAAGAGCATGAAAAAACCTTTCCAAAATGTACTTTGTCAAATTTGTATGTTTAATTGTTTAAGAGTAAAAAATTATTGAAATAAACATTACACCAAAAGACCCATTGATCACTTGACGCGGAATCCCTCATATATAAAATATAATTATTAATCGTTAAATAAGTTTTTACAATAATAAACAGAAAATAATTTTATTGGCTTTATTATTATTTTCATTAAATATTATGATTTTTCTATTCATCTAATAAATTAAAAATAATTGTAAAATAGTCCTTAACGTATACTGAAATACTCTTAAAAATTCTAAAATATGTTGAAGAGAAATATTTGAGATTTTTAATTTTCAAAAATTGCACTTTTTCTCGCAAGCGGTATAGAAAGGTTGCATTTAGTATATAAGGACGATGAAAAAGTAGATTCATATAACGTGCGAAACAACGAAAGTGTAGGATAATATGCGTATTGGTGTTAGCTATTTAGTTTTAGGTAGGTGATTAGTGATTAAATAGTGTCAAATTACATGTGATGAGTGTCGTGATTATGTATAAATGTAGGATTGTAATTAAATATAAGGCATAAAAGCAATGAAATAAATAAGAACTGAAAGAATTTTTTTTACTGGTCCGCAGAATTTTTCATTTTCCGCGACTATCATTGAAAGTTTAGAATACTGTAGAAGAAAATTCGGACACGTCTTTTTTCCTTGACTGTCGCCGAAACGTTCACACTGGCTGTGTTTTCATTTTCCTCAACTGTCGCTGAATCGATCGCGCTGGCTGTGTTTTCATTTTCCCCGACTGTCGCTGAATCGTTTGCGCTGGCTGTGTTTTCATTTTCCTCGACTGTCGCTGAAAGTTTCAAATACTTTTTCTAAATTCTCTTCGAATTTAGTACATTTTTTCTTCGATCTTTCAATATGATTTTTAAAACAGAGTGATTTAAAAATTTAAATACTCTCGACTATATCCGAAAGTCTTCTACAAAGTCAAGGAAAATTTCAGCAACTAATTTTTTCCATGAAACAAGACAAATACTCCTTTAAGAGCAGGCGTTAAAGGAAATACTTTTCCGTCCGCTTGTGTGACGTCAGTGGGCGGAGAAGTATTTTGCGACCGTTCTTGATTACAGATGTCGAAATCCATCTTGATTACTCGCTACTTGTGTTCTCAATGTCATACTTTTCAAAAAAATTTACTATGTTAATAAAAATTTTCTTTTCTTTTGTAGCTTAATTAAAATTGAAAATGTCGTCGTCTAATATTAAAACTTTAGATGAAAGTTATTTGGAAGTGCGTTTTGTTAAAGAAAAAAACAGGTGTTTATTTACGAATAAATTCATAAAGAAAGGAACCATTGTCCTAGAATATCATGGTGAACTAGTTACGAGTAAAGCTGAGATTGATAAGCGAGAAGAAGAATACGAGAATAATAATCAAGGTTGTTTTATCCTCGAAATTACACTTAATGGCAAAAAAGCGTATATCGACGCGACTGATGAAACTGAATTTAAGGCTCGCTTAATGAGCCATTCAGACAAACCTAATTTACAACCATTAAAACAAATTATCGATGGTGTACCACATGTATTTTTTAAAGCAAAATGTGATATAGAGCCTAACACTGAATTGGTATGGAACTACGGTGAGCGAAGGAGAGCAGTCCTTGAATACAATCCATGGTTGAAACCTACGACAAGATCACGAGGTATATTTTCTTCTTAAGCAACAAATTTGTATGGTAATGTTAAGCGAATCCCAGTAAAAAAATCCATTCAGAAGAAAAAAGTATTGCTGGTAACTTAAGCTGAATGCATTTTCGCGTGAAAATTGTATTGGAGGGTTACGGTGAATACATTTTGCTTACCGTGAATACTTTCTTTTAAAACTTTAGAATTAAAGATTTCTAAGCAAGATTAAAAATATTTATGATGAACGCAAGTAAGATAAAGTATAAAAATGATGATAACAAGATGGAAATTAGAAATTTTGTGAAAGTATGAGGAAAGGAAATGTGTCAGGCAGATTGTAAATTGTTGATTTATTGCAATATGCTTTAATGTGCTAGCAACGTATAATAGATTAAAAAGAACAAGACTATTAAAAACTTACTAAGAAGCGTGGTAAGTTTAAAAGTTGATAAGAATTCCTTGTAAACGTAAATGTACTTAATAAGTAAGTTTCTACCGTTAACGTCATGTTCTTTTTAATCTATTATTTGTTGCTGGAACATTAAAGCATTTGGTAATACTTCAAAATTTTTTAGTCTGCCTGTTACATTTCTTTTCTTCATAGTTTAACAAAATTGTGATCAAAATGTATTCACCATAACCTCCCAATAAGGTTTTCACGCGAAAACGCATTCTGCTTAAGTTACCACTTAATAAGTTACCACTTCTTTCTATTCTGAATACGTTTTTACAGTATTATTGTGAAACGAGAAAAATAGATATTGCAATACTTGGTTAGCTCAATAACTAACTATTCTTAAAATAAAGAAAAGAACATATAAATACAGTCGAAAGCTTGTGTTTTTTGAGATCATACATTGGAATCTTTCTTATTTTATTTCTGAATATATATGATATTGTACTAACCAAACAAAAAATATTCTTATCAGTAAATTAAACATTTTCTTTCAATATTACCTCAAAATTGTGGTTAAATTTTGACAAACAATAGAGTCACAACAACTCAAAACATTCATGAACTCTTCTAAAAGTATTATTTAAAACGATGGACAGGCTCTTTTAACTTTATTGTATGAAAATGTCAAACTTCAGCACCTCTACAATCAACATAGTAACTAAATATTACCCAGTTTGTATATTTATACATATAATAGATATAAATATGCAAGTTGGGTAAAATTTAGTTGCTGTGCTGTTTATAAATGCGCTGATGCTTGACATTTTCATACAGTGGAGTTGACCAGGAAAAACGATGAAAGACTATTAGGATCTCTTGTATTACGAGACGCTCTGAATGCTTACAAAAATGCTCAACAGAGATTTCTGTTGAAAATTTTTGTAACCATTAAGACTTTATGTAACATTTGGCAGGATTATTATTTGCCCGGATAGTAACGTAACCAAGTTGTCATTAAACATAAATGTTTTCTGATCAAATTTTCAAGTAATTGTATTACATTAACTAATGTTCATGAACGTCCCTCTATTTTTATTGAGATTACGCAGAAATTATCTGAAGAATTTGATACTAAAAAGATAAATAAACTCATGACTGTGTAGAGATCATTTAAATACATATTCTTTCTGAAAATATAGTATATACAGAAAAATATGTTTTAGAATATGTTATAAATGATATTCAAACATAACTTTATTACTATCAACAATTATGTTTATAAAATAACGTAGTGTATATAAGGGTAAAAAGGACAAATCATGCCATTATGGTATTATGTTAAAAATTAATTGTATTAAAATAATCTTTTAAAATTTAAGACAGCCATACCATAGGATTTAATAATTATTAATCACATCATAAAAAATATCGAAAGAAGGTTACAAAACTTAAATATTTTTTAATTTTTCTTTATGATTTAAATAAAAACTTTAAAATCACAACATATGGCTGGTCAATTTATAATGTTCTTGTAAAAGTTGTTCATAATTTGCTAAAAATGGTTTAGAAAGCATAAGCTTAATATTCGGGCAAGTAGTGAATAACGTGTCGTTAAATTCTACATACCGTCCAAACCAACAATATTTACCGCACCAAAAATAATGGTCAATTTTCTCGTATATTTGGTAAGTAAACTTTGCCTTTTTTCAAGATAAACAAACTTTTTTAAGGTTAGTTTAGCGAGCTTAAATTAAATATTAATTAAATTTTATTAACAGAATCATATAAATAATGCTTAGTAATATTAAGGCTATTCTTTTCAAAAAGTATTTTACTTTACTGCAGTCACTAAGTTAAATCTCTAATATATTTTAATTTTTAAATTTATCATTTTTTTCGTATGTATAAAGATGTATGAAAAATTTCATTTTGGCATACAAATGTTTTTATAAAATTTAGAAATTTTAAGTAGTTGTATGTAACCCTTAAAGCGCACTATCGGTGTCTGAAACGTACTCATACTCATCTCGTCTAAATTCGTAAAATTTAAGAGAATGTGGTGCCATTAGGTGGTACATTTTGTATTTATCTTTCGTTTTTTTATAGAGATATAAGTCACCATGTTCATTCTATTGAAGCGATTTACAAATATAAATTACAATTTTTCTAAAGGTGACATAATTTTACAAAATAAATATACATATATTAAAAACTGCATTAGTTATAACTTTTACGACATAAGACGTTATCTTCAAATTCCAATTTTTTTAATATTTTAAGATTAAACAAATGGCCATGAAACATTTTCTCTTTAATATAAATATACTGAGATACCTAAGATAATTTTGCTAAAAGATAATATTCAATTACAGCTTACAGAACACACTTTAACCCTTTAACGTCCGAATTTTCTTTTGTAATTAGGTTCTCTTGGGGTCGATAATTACGAACATGAAATCAGTTTTTCCAAACTCAAAATGGAAGATCCAATATGTTGAACGAATTTTTAAAAATTGATCGGGTTCGTTTGATAAAACTGTTTCTGGAGATATTTTGGGGTCTCTGATTACAAATGGTGTCAGTCTTTGCAATGTTGTAAATCTTGCTATAAACATTATTTTTTATTATTGTTATAACAAAAATTGTTAATTCTTTATTGCAATACAATTTTTTTTATTAAGTAGATTAAATTTGTGGGTGTTGAATGTTTTGAAATGAAAAATATTTTAATTTTTGTCAAAGTTATGAAAGTTTAAAGTGGTTTCAGTCATAACCGCTTGGTGTTAAAGGGTTAAAGATAGTGGGTGTCAAATACCTATGTGTGCGGATTAACTCTCTAACTACTCATGTGATCGTTATCGTTTAAAACCGTCAATCTCAAACATTGATTGAAAGTGTGCGCTTTAAGGGTTAAGTAGGTGCTACAGAGAAACAAAATGAAACTATAGTCTATGCATGTAAGTAGATGTTTTAAAAAATTTAAAAATCTTAAGATTGAGTTATTACAAAATAAAATTATTATTTTTTTGTTATGAATTATTGTTATTTGTGTTTACTTCACTAAAAGTGTTGTTTTTCTGTACGTTATGGGTATGAAGAGGATGACAATATTCTGAATTTAGCCATAGTTATGTTTCTGTCTCTTTTTGTTTTTAGTGTCTAAGATATTCTGGGAAAAATGAACCATGATTTTGATTTCACACTTCACTAATTCAATCTTTATTAATATATTTCTTAACACTTTTCGAAACATTCTTCTCAGATTATGTTTTGCTTAATCTCCTTAATGAAAAAATCTAATCACATCATCCATTGAATACTTGCATGGAAGTATTATTCTTTATCTTGAAAAAATGACCCATATGAACATTATGCATTTTTAAATAGTCCAAACTATTAAAAAATATTATTATGAGCTTCTATTGATTTAATAAAATCTATAACATCGAATATGTAGTCAAAATAATATTTTTAGATGTATCAATTATATGAACATTAGGGTGGTTCTTATTTTGGAAATGTTAAACACATTTTTCATTAAATACCACGAATATAAAACTTTTTTGTAAAAATTTCATTTTAGGGGATAATAGGGTAGCTCCGGACAGTGGGTATCCCAGAACACTCTTTAGTTTTTACTATTGAAATAAATTACAAATGATATCAAGTCCAATATTTAAAATATAAAATATTTCCACACATGTACGGGGCTGCCCTACAAATTGTTGAAGGTTGGGATTTTAATACTCACATTTTTCCTTATTTTTTTCCTTAAGGGTTTGATTATTTTACAAATGTCAAATTTTTGAATAGTTAAATACATTATCATAAAAAACGGTTCTGTAGTATTCCATATATGGGGCAAAATTCCTCAACTTTTCCCACCTAAAAAAAAAAGTTTTGGGATCGGGTTGATATTTGCCAAAATAGTAGTCCTAATAGACCTACACTCAATTACTTAACGGTGAAACCCTATAACAATGCGTTTCGAAGATACAGGAGTTTGAATTTCTTAGTTTCATGCATTATTATAAAACTTCGTCTTTAAATAACTTTTACAAATCTGAACCGATTGAACTTTTATTATATATTTTTGAAAAGGGTTTTCCCTCTACTTTAAGATATAAAATAAAATTGAAAATATTTTCTTAAAAAAAGGGTCTTATTTTAAATTTAAGAAAAAAAATTTAAATTTATTCTCTTAAGGCCGGATTTAAAAAAAAAATTTTCTCAAAAAATAGCATTTTTTATGTACATTAAAACCACTCGTTAGTGAAAATGGGATCTGCACATTTTTAAAGGTCAAATTTAATTTTTTCTTCATCGAAAATTATTTAATAAATTATATTTTATCAAATTTAACCTTAGAAATTGATTAGTTCCATTTTTCTTATATATAGATTTAAAGCACATAAAAACTATTTTTTTATACGCGAAAATTTTTTTTTAGTCGTTTTAGTTTAAAAAACGGGAATTTTTTAAATTTTCATAAAGTTTTCATAAGAAATAATTTTGTCTATCAAAACAACTGAAAACGCAACTTGTTTATTTTAATTCACGTTTGTGTCATAACCAAAATAGGTGTTATAAGCGAGAATAATTGGATTTTCAATATCAAGTGATATTTCTTATTTTAATTTAATACTAAAAGTATGTGAAACTTATGTTGTTTTATATATTAACGATATTTTTTTAATTCTAATGTTTTATTATTTTTTATTCAGGTTATTATTTGATGTATTATAATAATAACAAACGTTAATTAAAATAAACAAGTTGCGTTTTCAGTTGTTTTGATCGACTAAATTATTTCTTATATAAACTTTATGAAAATTAAAAAAAGTTCCCGTTTTTTAAACTAAAACGACTAAAAAGAATTTTTCGCATATAAAAAAATACTTTTTATGTGCTTTAAATCTATATATAAGAAAATGGGACTAATCAATTTCTAAGGTTAAATTTGATAAAATATAATTTATTAAATAATTTTCGATGAAGAAAAAATTAAATTTGACCTTTAAAAATGTGCAGATCCCATTTTCACTAACGAGTGGTTTTAATGTACCTAAAAAATGCTATTTTTTGAGAATTTTTTTTTTTAAATCCGGCCTTAAGAGAATAAATTTAAATTTTTTTTCTTAAATTTAAAATAAGACCCTTTTTTTAAAAAAATATTTTAAATTTTATTTTATATCTTAAAGTAGAGGAAAAACCCTTTTCAAAAATATATAATAAAAGTTCAATCGGTTCAGATTTGTAAAAGTTATTTAAAGACGAAGTTTTATGATAATGCATGAAAGTAAAAAATTCGAACTCCTGTACCTTCGAAACGCATAGTTATAGGGTCCCACCATTATGTACAAAAACCAAATCTGCGAATACTATAATTTATTTTATATTATGAGTCATCTGATCAAAGACCAAAACCGTCCGGTTGAGCCCCAGTCTCTCGTACTCGAAAATATGTTATATATTATAATAGTATATTGTTATGTCTTACCTTATTATTATATTCCCTATTTTTTCTCGATTTAACTTTAATTTAGAAAAATTAAAGTTGGGACGAGGTTGGATAAATGACAAGAATAAATTTATTTGAACACAGTATATTTAAAAAGATCAAAATTATGGAAAGATGAAATGAGCACTAGCTTTCTAAAAATGAGTCTTAAGTGGTTTCTCTGTTTACCTTAGAACAGCTAGTTTTTGGTCCTGGCTGGCGCCGATGAGATACAATGGCAATTGTGCGTTAATGGGTTACTAAGTGGTGCAGGTAGATGATTTACGACACTCGTAAATTAGGCAGTTGAATAGGTATTATGTTTCTTTCAGCTTTTTGTCACAACTCGAACAATATTTCTGAATTCCAAATTTGACTTCAAGATGCACTGAATTAAGAAATTCACGTAAAGATCAGGACAACTACTATACTGGGGTTGAGAGCACTATCACGTAGAGAACCACTTGTTATGATTAAAAAATTAAGACTGAAGATCGTTTGATAGTCTGGCTCTTTTTATACACCAATTTTCCTGTGCATTTGGACAAAGTATACGTTTTACCATGTATTTGAGACAACTCTACGTTTTACCATGTATTTGAGACAACCTTACGTTTTGCCATGCATTTAGGTAGCCCATTGTTAGAGAAACACTTGCGTTGACTCAGCTTTTAGATCGCACGTGTTCACATCTTCTTACTCATATGTTTTACAATTTAATATTATATTTTATGTTGTTAATTATTTATAGTTATTACAATTTGCTATTAACAATTTGTTATTAACTCGTTATTACAATTTGTTATTATTGCTTACATTATTATATCTTGTTGTTAATTATTAATTTGTTACAATTTATTGTTATCTTGTTATTATTAACTATTTTTGTTGTTATTTTGTTATTTCGAATTATTATTAACTTGTTATTAATAATTATTATTTTGTTGTTACATTTTATTACTATCTTGTTACAATTAATTATTATTTGTTATTAATGTTACAATTATTTATTATTATGTTGATATTATTGTTATAATTAATTATTATTATTTATTGCTACAAATTGTTATTATCTTGTTATTATTAATTATTATTGTTGTTACTTTTATTACTATCTTGTTATTATTAGTACAATTACTTATTATTATTATTTAGTTATTATTGTTACAATAATTATTACTATTTCGTTATTATAATTTGTTAATCGTTTTTATACATTATTATTTGATTATTAGTTATTATTCTTATTATTAATATTTTCACTAATTAATAATTGTTTATAATTGTTAATAATATGATAATAACAACTATTTGTTGTTATTCCCATTATTATTATTATTATTACTATTATTAT
Organism: Leptopilina drosophilae; assembly: GCA_032873175.1. NCBI lineage: Eukaryota > Metazoa > Arthropoda > Insecta > Hymenoptera > Figitidae > Leptopilina > Leptopilina drosophilae. The sequence goes on from CM065483.1 coordinate 45,370,895, forward strand.
TAATTATATTGAAAAATACGTTACGACGACGTAACACCTCCCCCTTCAGAAATTTGGAAATTGAAAAATGAAATTGAACAATTTCCAAATTCTAATTCTTACCAATAATAAAAAAAAATTTACAATCGTATTAAAGTTGAGCGTAAAACATATATTTTTAGAGAAAAAAAAAAAAAAAAATTTTTTATATTTTATAATTTTTTTGTTTATTAATATTATATATATATATATTTTTTTTAAACGCACAAAATTGTAAGATAGATATAGTTTTGTTATTTGCTAAAATAGTTAATAATTATTATATATGACTAAATGTTTAGAAGATAGCATGCATATATTTTAATTGTTTATTTATTTGTATATTTTATTGCAATTTAAATTTATTTGTCTTAATCTTTATAATGTTTATTATTTTTCTTGTAATTTAGGCAATTTTTCGCTACATGATATCTTCCGAAACATCTTTCACAAGAATTGCTCCATTTAATTAATTGTATTTTATCACTCCAAATATCTATTGCTTCTTTTCTTTCATTAAAATCATATTTTTGATTTAGTCTTATTAACATTATTTCCGCTAATTTTCTTTTTGTTTCTTTTTTATTTTGTAATTTTTCGATGTTTATTTCGATGTAATTTTTATCTTGTTCAATAGACAAAGTTGCAATATTTGCAGAAATCTTCGCGTCTGGTATTGTATATATGGGGTAAGAAAATGAGAATTGAACAGCAAGATTTTCTAAAGTTGTAATTGGATTCATTTTATCTAAAAGAATAAAATTAATTATATAAATTATTGTTATTTTTATTTATTTATTATTTTTTTTATTTTATTATTTATTATTATTATTATTATTTATTTTTTTTATTATTATTATTTATTTATATTTTTTTTATTATTTTTTTTATATATATATATATATTTTTTACTAAAAAAAAAATGAATTTAATCGTAATCGTAAATAATTGTGTCAGAGTCAGAGTCGTAATTTGTTGGTTTATCAGAATACCTAGGGTCGTAATATAGTCGAACGTCTTTAAATTCTTCAACTTTTTCTCTTTCTGCTTCTAAAATATTAAGCGTACACTCCATGCATTCGTTTGCTTTTTGCATACTATTGTATAAAATAACTTTACAGTCGTTACATTCTGTTATCGTATCAACGTTTTTTACATGTAAATGTTGCATTCTTTCTATATTAAAATTTAATATTTCAGAAACATTTAAATCAAAAAAACAATTTTGACAAATTATTTTATCTTCCGAAAATACTATTGCGCCATTATAAACTCTTTTTACACACGCATAACGTTTTAACAATTCTTTAATTAAATATACTTTTTTTATATCATTTTTGTATTCAGAAGCTTCTAACGGTTGGTTGTCTGTCGGTAGCATCTTTTGAGAAAGAGAAAAAATTTAATTAATTTATTTATATAAAAAAAAATTTGTTCATGCTTTTTCTATTATCTACTGGATTTTACATGCGTTGATTATTTAAAATTTTCACATGCAACTAAAAGAAAATTTTATTTGACTTGACTATGTTACTTCCTATTTTGTCGTTTAAAAGTGACAGTTGGTCCTGTTCTCATTATCATGTTTTCTTTTGATACTCTAGTTTTGACAAATATTAAGGGTTATGCTAATGTGTATACTCTTCTAGCGATGTCTGTGGTGGGGTTTTCTTTTGATAAAAAGGTACAGGGTGTAAGATCAGGTGAATTTATGCATCAGTTCAGTTTCTTTTTGAGTTTTGAACAGAAAAGTTCGAAATGTCTTCAAGTAGTTTTGAAATCGTTATAGAAAATGTGGATTTATTTCCTGATCCAATTGATTTTTTTAACTCTGCTTTAGACTCGGAAAATTGGAATGTAGAATCTTGTAGTACAGAAAATAATGTGACAGATAGTCAATGTTTAGAAAGAATTGATGATGTTTTAGAAAAGGAAGATGTTGTAGTAACTAGTGAAGAAGAGTTCAATAATGTTATAAGTGAAAAGTTTGATGTGACAAATGATGGAAATGCGATTTTAAATGACAAAAGTGATGCTGTGCATTTAGAACCTGCTTTTGTGAAGAATATTTGGGATTATAGAAAGTGTAAAGAAGATTTTTATATAAGATTTGAAAGGACATTGATTAAAGCACCCAACTGGTGGAATACTTTCCCAATCAAACAACAAAATGAATTAAGGAAAACTGTTGTAGATTTGTTAAAAGTGGACAATTTAAAAGGCGTTTATGAGATGGATGATACTTTTTTCGTAGTGAAGGAAAATTGCCTTACAGTTGTAAGTAAAAACAAAATTTATTTTGTTTATATTTTATATTATTCATTTATGAACATATATGTATAAGAATATGTTTTTTGTTTTCAGGTGGATAAACATTTGATTCAGTTTAAAACACATACTGAAGTAAGTGTAGGACGACCTTGTTTCTTTACTTTAAGAAATGGTTTAAATGTAAGACTTCCTTGTTCTTGGTTGGATCTTCCAGATAGAATTAGATCATATAGGGTCGAAAAAATAAAAGAATGTATTAAACAAAATGGAGGAGTGGTTAATGAACCTTTTCTCTTAGACGAAAGCAGATATAAAATATTTTTATCATCTGAAAGTAAAGAGAGGTTTGCTTTTTTGAAAAGGGTAAGTGCTTTATCTTTGTATTGTTTATAATATTATATTTATAAAAAAAAACAGAGTAAAAAAAAAATTTATAATTTGTTTTTGTGTTTCAGTTATTTCATACTAAGGATCCACGTAATGTAATGCATTCTGATGGTGTAAGATTTTGTTCTTGGTGAGTTTTGTATATAGTAGTATGTTGTTTTTTTATTAAGTAATAAGTTTTTAGTCCTATTAAAAGAATTATTAAAATTAATAACGATAGTAAAAGATAATTTAGAAATAATTGATCTTCTGTTATTGATAATATATAATTTTTATTAGATTCTTGGATTTGTGTTATTAATATTAACTTTTCTTCTATTTCAGATGCTGGGATAGATGTGTTTTTTGCATATTCTATTAATTTTTTAAATATTGAATTTGGATTTTTAATTAACTTAAATAGTGTAGGATAAGTTTCTTTAAAAAAAATTTCATTTTTTAGTGTTGGGATGTAAGAAGAAGTGTGTTGAGTATTTTTAGTTATATTAGGAAAAATATAATTTTTTGTTTCAATTATACATTCAGGGTCTATATGCAAAATACCATTATTTTTAATAACTTTTTGAAGTATTCTTTTATTAGGGCAATGAATATTAATGTTAATGGGGTAAATATTTGAATAAAACCATGCTTGATAATTTTCAAGAATAGTCCAATCAGTATTTTTGTCCAATTGTAAATAAAGTGTGCAAGTGTGTGTTTGTTTGTTAAAAAATAAAGCAATCTCACATATAAAATTTTTTATTGTTTGTTTAATATCAGGTGTGTTAAGGCAAAGTTTTCCATTTGTTGTGTTATAACATAAAGAAAAGTTACTTATATGAAAATATGTTTGATTGTTTATACTGATAGCAATATATTGTGTTTTATATTTTATATGTGTAGATATACTAGAGTTTGTATTGAATTTATAAAATGAAGGAATTGAATGTAATTTGTATACATTATATTGCTGTTTTGAAATAATAGGTATTGTAAATGAGAAATATAATTTGTTTTTGAAAATAAATTGTGTAATTATTGAATTTTTAAGCAAATCTGATACTGTAATGTTGTTTTGAATGCAATTTTTAAGATTTTCTTGTGGTATAGATTTTAGTAATGTAGGATGCCATTGGTTATTGTTAGAATATGTTATAATGTTTATTAGAGTTTGTGTATAGTAAATATATTCGTATATAGGTTTTCTTAATTCTTTTATCCATAATTTTACGAATGATTCGTAATTCTTTTTAAACTGACTTGGAAAATTATAAAACAAACTGGTAAAATTATTTATTGTTTTATTAATGCGAGTGATTTTAATCATATCATTAGAGAATTCTATCGGAAAAATGTCTATATCTTTCTGTATCCAAAATGACAATGGATCCAAATAGTTTGTTTTTTTTATAATTTCTTGAAAGTGTTGTTTATTTTCGTCTGTATTACTGATATTATCAAGAATGTTTTCAATTTCTATTAGAGTTTTTTGTAATTTAAATTCTTTACTTTTGATTTGTTCTGTTATATAGTCATTTGAACATCTATTTGTGCATTGTGTGGTTATTTCTTTAAACAAATTTGTTAATAATTTTCCAAATTCTAATATATCGTTTATATTTACGTAACTTATTAGGTGATTTTTATTAGTGGGAAACATGATGTCTTTAACTGATTCAAAAATAATATTGGGTTCATTAGGTAGGAATATTTGTGTATATGAGTGTGATGATTTGAAAAATATGGTGCAAAATATAATAAAAGCAATAAACCTTATCGATGACATGCTGTTTTTCTTGATTATCTATTAAAGAGAGAGAGAGAGAGAGAATAGAAAGAACAAAAAAAAATTTTAATTAATACTTCTTTCTTCGTTGAGAGACATGCGAATGTAAGTAGTTTGATGTTAAATCGCTATAACAAACAAAAAAAACAAATTTAGATTAGTTTGGATTCATAAAAATTTTTCTTCCTAGGTTGTTTACTATTTCTGTGGAATAATTCAATTAATTTGTGCAAATATGGGTTGCCTGTTAACAAATATGCTGGTTTGTTAGGTTCTCTTAATACTTGAAGTTGCAAGTCAATACATTTTTTAAATGTATGACCTTTGTTAAAACAATATCTACAGTAATTATTCCATTGTACTAATTTTGGACGGGGGTCAGTTTGTGTGCTAATTTCGCGAGTTTTTGGACTTTCTTTCTCGATACTGATTGCTTCATCTATTAGATCGTGTGTATTTACGAAGTGTTTTAGGAGCCCTAATGCAGCGTATTGACCTGCTAGGTCTTGGGTATAAGCTTTTTTTGTTATTATTTTATCATTTATTGACATAAAAACATTGTATTGTGGCAAAAGGTTTTTTGGTTTTTCGATTAACATAGAAACTTTTGGGAGCGGTAGGTCATATTCAAAAACAAAATAGCGTAATAATTGAATAATATCGTGTTGTCTCGGTAACGGTTTAAAGTCTTCCAGTTGCATTTCCATAAAATTGTTTTTTAGAGGTTTCTTTAGGCTGGAGAGTGTAAGTGTTGTTCTTCTTTGCTTTGAAAGGTCAAGAGTGTCTTGATACATGCTAAAATATAAAAGTCAGGATGTAAAAAAAATTGAATTTTATACGTAAGTTCGTCTAGGAGTAATTCTTTTTCTAAATGGAGTGAGTAGTCGTGAAAATAGATTTCTTTCTGAAGTTTGAGTTACTTTGTTTGAAAGTTTAATGATATTTTTTATATGATTACTACATTCTTTACTACTATGCATGATTGTTTTGCAATATTTGCAAGAATTTGACCAAGCTACGAGTTTTTGACGTGAGTCTGTTTGAGATTCTTGATCTTTCGTTCTTAAATTGTCTTGATTTGTATTAATTTCTTCGTCACACAAGTCATAGTTTCTAATTAAAATTAAAAGTAAGTTAAATGCTGCCTTGTTTTCTGCTGTTTCCTTTGTTTTCCCTGTTTTTAATACTAAATGATCTAGGACTATTATTTGAGATACAAAATAAGGTTTAGTGGCATGATTGCAGCTTTCGTAAGTGTAAATTTGTGGTGGATGAAGACCATATTTGATTGTAAAATCCATTAAAATAGTCATGTGATTTAGAGTGTGGAAGGAATGTTGTCTATTTCTTTTGAATCTTGGGGCTTCATATGGTTCGTTGTAAAAATTTTCCATTTTCCTGTTGAAAGAAACAAATATGCGTTTTTTTTATAGTTTAGAATATGTATTTAGGGGTCTGAATTGACAATTTAAGCATTTTTTAAAATCTTTGTTTTTATTTAGTTCAGGTTGTAAGGGAGCTTCATGTTTTAAGTTTCTGTTGGTTATTTTTGAATTTTCTTTAACAAATGTAGTTGCTAGTGGTTTTTCAAGAAAAATATTCTGTATCATACGTTTTTTTAGAGGAAGTGAAGTTGAAAATTGAACTTGAGGTCTAATTATATTTGTTGAAAAATTTAATTTAAAGTTTGTCATGGGTGTTGAAACTTTTTCTAACGATTTTTGTTGTTTTTGAAATAATTTGTGAAAAACTTTTGAAGCTGCTTGTTTTTGTGCCATTTTTATATTGGTTGATAAATAACTTTCTTTTATTTCGTTTACTTTGCAGATAACAATGATGTTTGATTTTAAGGAAGATGTATTAAACACTAATTTTGAATATTTAGGTTGTGGTAGGTTTAGTTTTTTGCAAATTTTTTCTAATTCCTCTTCTATGTCTGTAATAGGTTGGATTTTAATTTTAGTTTTGTCAAGTCTAGGAAGTGTTTTTAAGTAAAGTAATGCGCAATGTTCTTTTACTTCGTCTGGATTACGTCCAATAGCAGTAAAATTGGATTTTTCATGTATAATTGATATTTCAAAGATTATTTTATCGTCTTCGTCTTTTCTAATTTTATATTTGTAGTCAACTGGTGTTAATTTAAGGATTTTTGTTAGTTCCTCTACTTTCTCTGAAGGATTCATGCTTTTTATTTAAATATGGAAATTGTTAGTATGGTTTATTTTTGCTAGTTCTTCCACCGGATATGCAGGTGCTGTAGAATTAGTGATGCTGTTACCTTGTTTTGTTTCTGTTTCTTCGTCTTCTTGAGAAGTGGGATTATCTGTTTTTGTTTTCGTGTATCCTTGTGTTCCTAAATGTAATAAAAGGTTTGTTACTGAGTCCCAAATACATCCGATTAAATGAAATGACCATCCGAAAACAGTATAAAGTGTGTAACCATGAATAAATGTGTCTATGAGTAATTTTACTGCTCTGATTAATATTACTACTCCTATAAAACCTGCGCTAATAGTTCCAAAACTAGAAAAGGCTGTCCATACTTTATTCCAAGTTGATTCTGCAATTTTTTCCATAGTTTCTTCGTCTAATAAATGCATTAATGATATGCCCTGATTTGTACTAGTTTGTCCTGTTATACTGCGAGCTAAACTGTTTAATACCGTAGGTTTTTCTTCTGGGAACATTATATGTTTATGTAATTTATTTAAATCTGATTGTGAATAGATACCGCTTGTTGCTAAAGATGAAGGATTGATATAATTCCATGTAGGACTTTTTAAAGGTTTCATAATAGCAGGGGCTGCTGATTCTGCTGGATTAGGAATCATTTTGTACCAAGTTTCGCCTAAGAAATACATTGTAGGTACGAAGGAATTGCAACTTGTTTGTGTGCCTCTACTTGTGATTATGTGTGTTCTGGGTGTAAGAAAAAGTGAATTATTTCCTTTTAAAATTGGTAAATGTGTATAACATTCTTTTGTTTCTCGATATTTTACTTCTACAGGAACGCATTTAATTATATGTGCTACCTCGCCTGCAAGAATAGCCATGTAACCTGGTCCTTTCATTAAGTTAAATGCAAATTCGTCAGGTGTTTGTGTTGCTAGTGTTAGTGTGTTTTTTAATACTTTCTGTTCTAATTCGCATTTCTGTACTAATACGTCATAATATAGTCGGTTAATTTGTGTTCGTATGTGTCTTTCTGTGTATACAAATTTAGAATTTACGTAAGTGAATAAGTCCATATTTTGAACTGTGGGTTTAGTATTTTTTATAATTGTTGCTCCTTTTTGTGTTTCTATTACTAGTAGTTTAGGGTGTTCTGTTTTATACATTATGAGATGACAAATCGGGTTTTGAGCTTTTTAAGTTAATACAAAGGTTATGTCTTCTGAATTTAAAGAATATAAAATTTCTGAGTTATTTGAATTAGTCTCGTGAATTTTCTTTGCTAATCCTTCATAAAGTATTTCGTATTTATTGAATTTACAAATGTCTTCAGGTAATGGGTTCCAAAATGTTTGTCCTCCTTCCATGTCAATGCATCTGGCATCTGATAGTTGACATGTTACACCAGTTTTTAGATGAATTTTATTATTATTTAAGTTGACTGAGGCAAAATATTCTTTTAAGGTTATTGCAACTACGGCTTGCACTGTTACATCTTCCCAAGTTCCTAAGGGGTCGGAATATTTTGCTCCTGAACATTTACCGTCGAATGATACAGATCCTGCTAATAGTACACTGTTAAAAGATGTGTGATTGACTTTTAATCCTGTTATTAATGAATCGTGTCCTATCATTATTGTTCCTCTTTCATGAAGAGTCATACATTGTTCGCGACTAACGTCTAGAATATATTCGCTTTGACCATTTGCTACACTGGAACTATGTGAAAACATTCCACATTGTGTGATTGAACGTCTGATTTCTATTTTGCATTGTTTGATTTTAGCTAAGGAATAATCGGCAACTTGTATTAATTGAATATAAATTGATTCTGAATGTACCTCTGGTCTAGGTATGTCACAGTCTCCTACTTCCAAAAGTGATATAGTAGTTAAGTTAAGAGTGTTGGCCCCGCAGTCATATCCGATGATAGCATGTATTTTTGTATAATACATTGTCATTATGATTAATATTATCCATGTTTTCGATCCGGAAAACATTTCTGAAAAATGAGTTGTATTTGTTTTACTTATTTATGTTTATATTTTTTTGAATTTATTGTGTAATTGTTTGTGTTTTAAAAATAATAATTTTACTTGTTGTAAAATATCTGCAATATATCCTTGGTCAATTTCATATAAGCATTCTATTAAATTGTAAAAAGCATAAGGTCCGCGTGTCTTTATAGTTAATATTATATCTTTCTTTATTTCAAACTCTGTTAGATTATTTCTCCATCTATGTAAGTTACAATCGTTTTTGTAAAATATTCCTGAGATAAATAAATATGGCCATAATTCAGTCATATTAACGTGATGAGCAATAAAATCGCTATGTATGTCTATTTTTCTTCTGTGTCTGTTGTCCATCTAAAAGTATAATTTTTATGTGTTTTTATTAGTTTCCTATAGGGGCAAAAATATCCAGTATGTCTAAGTTTATGAGTCCTAGTTCTAAAGCGTTTTTTGATCCGATAATTCCATAATTATGTTGAAAAGAATATGACAGGTTAGTATCTATGACTGAGAAATATAATATTGTGTTTTCTACTTCTATTTCTACTCCTCCGATTATAAAAATTTGTTGTGTGTCCATTTGAATTTCTATAGCTTCATGTGATTCATATGGTATATTTAAAATATTTTTTGATAAGTAACTATTTTTAGTGTTTAATTTTATTTGAAAGGTGAAGTCTTCTGGTATTAATTGTGGAGATTTAAGAGTAAGACTAATCATGTTTTTTTTTGTCTGGAAAAGAAATCAATTTTTATTCATTTTAGATATTTTAAGTCGATTCATATGTACTATTTTAGGTTTATTTTTTATTTCTATTTTTATATTTCCTTTTCCTAATACTTCTAAAATTTTATGAGGTCCTGTATACTGATTAGCAAATTTATGAATTTTTCCTCCTTGTAATAAAAATACTTCGTTTCCTACTTTAAGATTTTGTGGATTGCAATTTTTGTCATAATAAGTTTTTGATTTTTCTTTGGCTAAAATTAAATTTTGTCTAGCAATATTTCTCATTTCGTGAAGTCTTGTTATTAAATCTGTCAAATATTGATCGTAAGTTTCTAATTTTTCATGTTCAAGTGGTGGATCACTTGAGGGTAGTCTTGCTAATTTTCCGAAAATTAATTCATACGGAGTACATTTAGTACCTTCGTGGATGCTTGTGTTATAAGAAAACATGGCTAGTTCTAACCAGTCGTCCCATTCTTCATTTTTATTAATAAATTGTTTCAAATATTCTCCTAAAACGTGATGAGATCTTTCAATTGAACCATTAGACTGAGGGTGGAAAGCAGTTGTTTTAAATTGTCGGATTCTAAATCTTTTTGCTAATCTTCTCATTAAATTACTTAAAAAATCTGTTCCCTGATCTGTTAGTACTCCTTTTGGGGATCCGAAAATACAAATAAATCTTTTAATAAATGCATCAGCTATTGTGCTTGCTTGATGATTTGGAAGTGCAATTGCTAATGAATATTTAGTCAAATTGTCTTGTATAGTTAATATGTACTCACTTCCGTTTTTTGTTTTGGGCAATGGTCCAACGATGTCCATTGCTATTTTTTCAAATGCCGTACCAGGTGTATCTGTTATAATCATGGGATTTTTTGTTTTGACTCTAACTAATTTTTTTAATTGACATTGTAAGCAACCTTGAATATATTTTTGTATGCTATTTTTCATATTTTCCCAATAATAATTTTGTCGAATTCTGCCGTAAGTTTTTGTAACACCTTTATGACCTCCTATTGAACTTGAATGAGCTTCTTCTATTAATTGCAAATATTCTTCTTTCGTAGGGTATTTTGTATATCCGTTGCATATTATGATTTTTACAAATGAATTTTCAAAAGTTAATTTAATCATTGACAAGATTTCATCCCAAGTTACATTGTTAATTTTTGCCGTTTTTGCAATGCTAATTGTTTTTAGTTTTAAGCTTTCGCATAAATGTTTTAATGAAATTATTGTATGTTTTATTTTTTGTTTAGTATTATTTAAATTTTCTTTCATTTCATTTTCTATAGGGAGAGCAATGTGATAATATATACCTTTTTTTATTTTTTCTGCTACACCTAATTCAAGTTTGCTAAATTTTGGTAATTTTTCGCGTTTTGCTAATGATCTGGAACCGTTATCTAGAGGATCACCGTTAATTGAAATAAAATAAGTTAAGTTGTCTTTACGCATCGTTAATTGGTCTCTGCAATCGATAATATATTTTTCTTGTCTTAAGTTTTCGCAATCTTCTTTTTCCAGTAAATTGTCTTCGTCTTCAGATGATGCTTCAGAATTAGAATTTTCATAGCCTTGATCGATATCTTCATGTTCTTCTCGTTTTGTTTCTTGATTAATATACTCAGGATCAGATTCAATTTCATTAGTATTAACTTCATTATAAAATTTCTTATTTTTTGTATTACATACCTTTTTCGGTCTTCCTCTTTTCTTTTTTAAGGAAGTATTAAAACGTGTGCTTTGTTTCTTTGGTCTACCCCGTTTTCTTTTTATATGTACTTCTTCTTCTTTTTCTTCTTGAATTTCTTGATTCTTATATTCTTCATGAGTTTCCAGTATTTCTTGATTTTTGTTTTCTTGTATTCCTTCTTTTTGATTATTGTTTTCTTGTATTTTTTGTTGATTTCTTGTAACAACATTACAAGCTTCACTACGTGTATCATAATTTTCTGGTTTGCAGCATTCATTATATAACATTTTTTCAATATGGCGGAGATTTTTTACCTCCAAATTTAAGTAATTATTTTCACTTGATACACAATTTAAGTATTCTTCGATTTTTTCTTGCACACATTTATTAATATATTCTTGATTAATTTTTTCCTGAGTTTCATGAATTTCTTCTGTTTCTATTTTTTGCACTTTATTTTCAGTAACATCTTCGATTGGATTTCTTGATAAAGCATCCGCATTTACATTTGTTTTTCCTGCCTTGTAGACAACATTAAAATCGTATTCTGCTAATTTCAGTTTCCATCTTGTGACTCTTGAACATGGATCTTTTGAATTTTGGAACCAAACTAACGGTTTGTGATCCGTTACTAACGTAAATTTTCTTCCATAAAGGTATGGTCTAAAATGTTGTACACTGTATATGATTGCTAAAGCTTCTTTTTCATAGGTGTCATACTTCTTTTCACATTCACTTAACGTTCGAGAAGTATAAGCGACTGGTTGATCCTTATTAATTTCTCCTTGCGATAAAATGCCTCCTATCGCGAAACCTGATGCGTCTGTTGTTAAAATAAATGGTTGAGAAAAATCTGGTCTTCTCAAAAGTGGTTCTTCACATAATTTATCCTTTAACATGTCAAAAGCTGTTTGTTGTCTATCGGTCCAGAGAAAAGGTATATCTTTCTTTAAAAGTTGGTTTAATGGGTTTGCTATTTTTGAAAAATTATCTATAAATTTGCGGTAATATCCTGCTAGTCCGAGGAATTGTTTAATATTTTTCACATTTTTTGGTGTTGGAAATTTTTTCACTGCTTCTACTTTCTTTGGGTCCGGTCGGACGCCATTTTTGTCGATAATATGCCCTAAATACCCTACTTCTAACCTTAAAAATTCGCATTTATCCGGCTGTAACTTTAAATTTGCAAAACGTAATCGGTCCATGAGTTTTGAAAATTTTTCTTCGTGTTCTTCTAATGTGTCCGCGTATATTACGATGTCATCCAGATAAACAAATAATTCTGATCCTTGCAATCCTAATAATACTTGATCAATTAATTTTTGAAATGTGCTAGGTGAATTTTTTAATCCAAAAGGCATTCTGTCAAACTCATAATGTCCAAAAGGGGTTGAAAATGCTGTTTTATATGAATCTCTGGGGTCCATTTTTATTTGATGAAAACCGGAAGCTAAGTCGAAAACTGAAAAATATTGAGCATTTCCGAGTTGATCTAGTAAGTCCGTAATATTGGGGAGGGGGTAAAATTGTCCTACCGTGCGTTCATTGAGTTTTCTAAAGTCCAACACTAATCGCCATTTTTTATTTCCTTGAGAGTCGTCTTTTTTTGGTACAATCCATATTGGTGTGTTGTATGGAGAGTCAGAATGTTTTATAATTTTTTGTTTTAATAATTCATTGACTTGCCGAGTCATTTCTTCTTTGTGAATGGGTGGAAATCTGTATTGCTTAGTAATAATTGGAGTGTCGTCTGTAGTTATTATTCTGTGTTTTATGAGATCTGTTCCTTCTAAAAATTCGCCAGGTATATGAAATCTATCTGAATATGTTTCTACTAAATTCATGATGTGTTCTAGTTCTTCTTTATTTAAATGATCGAGACGAAGTAATTTTTTAATTTCCTCAACTCTATCACTGCCTGTAATATTGAAAATTTTTTCTGATTTATAATTTTTTGAAAATACATCAATAATTTGTGTAATTGATGTGTCTTCAGATTTATTTATTTGCGTTTCTTGTTTTATTTCTTCAAAATCTTCTAATTTTATTTCAAAAATTGGTATGTCTATTGATTCATTAAGAGTGTTGATTACTTTTAAACAAGCTAAGCCTTCTATGTTTGAAACTACTGCATCCCCTATGTAAACGCCATCTTTTATTTCTAATCTTGGAATATAACCTTCTTTTTTCTCTTTATTTAAAATTTTTACTTGAATATTATAAATTGATCTTGCTGGTATTGTAAAATAATTTTTTGAATCAAAGTTAAATTTTTGTTTGTTTATTTCTAAATGACCTTCTTCGTAGTTAATTTTTACTTTATTTTTTACAAAAAATTCTGTTCCTAAAATACCGTCATGTTCGATTGGGACCTCGTCGGATAGTAGATTAAATGTTGTTAGTATTCCGAAAATTTTTATTTCAACTTGTCCTAAGGTATATACAGGGTGATCATTAATTCCTGTTAATTTTAAGCACTTATTTTCATCGATTTTTACTTCTGAATTTAATGCGCGAATTTTTAATAAATTAGGGCCTGCTCCCGTGTCAATCATCATAGTTATTGGTATTTTTAATTCTTTAGTGTCTATTAGGATGTACGGTATTGAGTTTGTTTTTGCTAAATTAATGTTTCTGGACGCGTAGTAACTTTTTTTGCATTCTTCCTCAGAGCATCCTACTGAAGAGGAACTTTGGAGTTTCCCTGATTTTGTGTTTCTGGAGTGACTTGTGATTGTTTGTTATTATCGTCCCATATCTTTTTTCTACAATTTGTGGAAATGTGTCCTAATTTTTTGCAATAATTACAGGTTATATTTGGATTTCTATTCGCGAAGTTTGTGGTGTTGTTTCGAGGTTCTTGAGAAAAATTTCGGAAAAAATTTTGTTGATTTGGTAAAAAATTTGGGCGTTGATTTTGCGAAAAGTTTGAGCGTTGATTTTGTGAAAAATTTGAGCGTTGATTTTGTGAAAAGTTTTGACGTTGATTTTGTGAAAAGTTTGGGCGTTGATTTTGGTTTTGATTAAAAAATGGAGTACGAAATTGATTTTGTGTTACATTTCTAAATTGATTTTGTCTTTGATTTTGTTGTGAATAATTATTTTGAAATTTATTAAACAAAGGGTTTTGATTGTTAAATCGATTTTGATACTGGTTTGAAAAATTTTGTCTTGGACCTGAATTAAAGGAATTTTCTCGTCTCGATCCTAACATTTTATTAAGCTGGAAACAATTTGTTGCAAAATGACCCCGTTTTCCACAAGCCAAGCAATTTATTACATTATCTTGAACTATATTAATTTTTGTTGTTTTAGCAAATTCTTTGTTAGTTTTAGGGTGTAAATTATATTCCGTATTATTGTTACTTTTTCTTAAATCGTTGTGTGATGATAGTCTCCTTTCAATGTCGATTGCTTTGTTAACTATCCCTGCGAATGTTTCGGCTGTTCCTATTCGAATTTCGATTTCTGGTCTGAGTCCTCGCGAAAAACAGTCTATACTTGATTTATCTAAACTGGCTTTAAACGCATCGTCCACTCTATTTTCGTTACTAATTCTATGTGCATCTAATATTCTTTCCGCCGCTTCAGCAATTCTAGCACCGTATGAAATTACATTTTCATTTTCCCACATGAAAATTGTGCCTAATTCTCCTTGTAACTGATATACTGATTTTGTCGGTGAGTAAATTTGTTTTAGTCTTTCAGTTAATTCTTCTACAGTATTAAAGTTATTGCCTATTATAATTCTTCTCGCTTCTCCCGAAATTCTACTTCTAATTAGTTTAACTAAATTTGTCTGAACTTGTGGTGCTTCAGGAAGCATAGATTTTGCTTCTAAACAACTTTCGATAAAAATTGATAATGGTATATTTTTTCCGTCAAACATAGGTATTGTTTCTATGGCATCTCGTAATGAGACTTGTTGATTATTTGGTAGGGCCATGTTTTCTTCAAAATGATAACTATTTTCACTATTACTAGAAGAATTGTGTTCTGAAGGATTGTCAATTTCAATTTCGTCAGTTAAAGTTTTATTTTGTCCAACTAAAGTTTTTTCTGTAATAGTATCTTCACTAGCGTCGTTATCACTGTCAGAAGGATCGCTGTCAAAAAGATTAGAACTTACGAAGCCTGAGTCAATTTGTTTTTGTATTTCTTCTAGGTTAGGGTTTTCTTTAGAATATCTGGGTGTACTTGTGAATGTCTTTGTTTTATAATTGGGGATTCCTGGATGTAATTCTATTTCCGGATTATTTTTTGCTTGAGAACGAGTTATATGAGATGAATCGATAGTATTTTTATCCGAAGAAGACATTAAAATGTAACATAATATTAAAATGAAAATCTGTTTCTAAAAAAAGAATTTAAACCGAAAGAGTAAAAAAGAAAAATATTTTACTTAATTGTGTATAAAGTTTGTTTATTAAAAAAAAATTTGTTAATTGATTTGTTCCTAATCTGACTCACTTAGCACTTGTGTCTACTATTCTTGGAAAATAGAAATTATTTCAATAATAAAATTGTATTCTTTGTATTTAGCAGTTGGAATATGGACAGATAAAAAATTTAAATTTAAAACACATGCAGATATATTTAGAACACTTGTTATAGATAATATAGTAAATATTATGAGAAAATTCGTGAACACTTGTTATAGATAATACAGTAAATATTATGAGATGAACTGTGAGAAAATTTGTGAATAATAACAATTTTATATTTGTATGTATACTGAAGAAAAAAAAAATTTTTTTTTTTTTTTTTTTTAATAAAAAAAAATTTATTTACTTATTTATTTATTTTTAGACAATAATTATTTTATATTTTATTATTACCTTCTATTATTTATTAAAAAAAAATTAAATTTTGTTGTTGTTTATTTATTGCTTTTTTTTTATTTATTTATATTTTATTTTTATACTATTTAGATTGTATTAAAATGTATTATTTATAATAACAATTCAATTATTGTTAAATTAAATTTATATTATTTATTTTTAAATGTAAAATTTATGCTTTGTTATAAAATTTTAATTGTTAAAAAAAAAGTTCTAAAGACAGTATAATTATTAATTATTTATTTATTTTATTTACGTTACATTAATTAATTTATATAAAGAAAATTATTTATTATTTTTTATTACTAATTTTTTTTTAAAATTACTCTGTCATAAAAATTTGTTATTGTTTTTTTTTATTTAAAAAAAAATTATATCTCAATAATTTATTGTTATTATTATTATTTTTTTTATTTAAAATTATTATTAAAACAAAAATAGTGATAATTTATAAAGATTATTTAATTTTTGGTGAATTATTTATTTGTAAATTAAAAAAAAATTTTAATTATTTATTATTTATTTGTTAATATTAATTTACTTTATTAATTTTTATTACAAGTTTTTTTTGTTATTATTTTTTGTAAAAATTTATAAAATTGACTTTATTATTATTAATAATTATTTATTTGAATTAGAATAGTTATTATTTTTTTATTTGTTATTATTTTTTATAAAAATTTATAAAAATGAGTTTTTTTTTTTTAATTATGAACAATTGTTTATTTATTTAAATTTTAATCGTTATAAATTTTTTATTTGTTATTAATATTTATTATTAATTTACTAAATTTTTATTTTTTTTTTAATTAAAATGTAAAAAGTTGTAAATATTTCAGATTATTATTGTTGTTAATAATTAATTAATTCTGTGAAAAGAAACTTTATAAAAAAAAAGTGAAAATTTATAAAAATGTTACAAAATTTAATTAATTTTATTTTTATTTATTTATAATTATTTATAAATTTATTTAATTTTAAATTATTATCAGAATTATATAATTTCGAAAAAATTTCTAAATTTATAAAAATATTGAAAATTATTGTTATTTATTTATTTTGATTTATTATTTATTACTTAAATTAATTTATTATTATTTTAATTTTTAATTAGTACTTGAATTATTTCATTCGGTTTCAATTTTTTTAGACAAAAAAAAAGAATTTGAAAAATCTTTAAAAAAAAAACTGTTATTATTATTATTATTGTTATTAATTAATTTAATTATTATTATTATTACTTATTTTAATTTTTATATGAATGATGTTAATTCTATTTAAATTTTAATTCAAAAATGAAAATTGAAAAATGTTATAAATTTTATTATTTATTATTATTGTTTATTAATTTTTATTATTTATTAACTTTGTTAAATTTTAGATTGGTATATGATTTATTTAATTCTATTTCATTTGTACATCCAAAATGTGAAAATTTGAAAAGTGTTATAATTTTTATTATTATTAATGTTTATTAATTTATTATTATTAATTTTTTTTATAATTGTTAAATTATTTTCAATTATTAGGAAAAGTATTTAATTATGTTAAATTTTAGTTAAAAATGTGAAAATTTAAAAAAAAAAATGTTATAAATTTTTATTTGTTGAGAAAAAAAAAATTATTTAATAATTATTAAAAATTTAGAAATTTTGTTTAATAAAATGAATTATTTATTTTAATGTATAATTTTTATAAAAATGCTATAAATCTTTATTTCTTAAAAATTATTTAATTGTTATTAAAAATTTAGAAAATTTGTTTAATAAAATGAATTATTTATATTATAATATAATTTTTATAAAAATGTTATAAATTTTTATTTGTAGAGAAAAAAAAAATTATTTAATTGTTATTAGAAATTTAGAAATTTTAATTAATATAATGAATTATTGATATTATAATATAATTTTTATAAAAATGTTATAAATTTTTATTTATTGAAGAAAAAAAAAATTATTTAATTGTTATTAAAAATTTAGAAATTTTGTTTAATAAAATGAATTATTTTTATTACAATATAATTTTTATAAAAATGTTATAAATTTTTATTTATAAAAAAAAATTATTTAATTGTTATTAAAAATTTAGAAATTTTGTTTAATAAATGAATTATTTTTATTACAGTATAATTTTTATAAAAATGTTATAAATTTTTATTTGTAAAAAAAAATTGTTTAATTGTTATTAAAAATTTGTTTAATAAAATGAGTTATTTATTTGAAAATATATTTTAGTATATGATTTTTATAAAAATGTCAAAAATTTTTATTTGTTAATAAAAAATTTATTTAATTGTTAAAAAGTTTGAAATTTTGTTTAATTAATTATTTATTTAAATATATTTTATTATATGATTTTTGTAAAAAAAATGTTGTAAATTTTTATTTGTTAAAAAAAATTTATTTAATTGTTATTAAAAAAAAATTTGTTTAATAACTGAATTATTTATTTAAAAATATATTTCACTATATGATTTATAAAAATGTCATAAATTTTTATTTGTTAACAAAAAAATTTTTTTAATTGTTATTAAAAAATTAGAAATTTATTTAATTAATTATTTATTTAAATATTTTTTACTATATAAAATGTTATAAATTTTTATTTGTAAAAAAAAATTTTATTTAATTGTTATTAAAAATTTGTTTAATAGAATGAATTATTTATTTAAAAATATATTTTACTATATAAAAAATGTTATTAATTTTATTTGTTAACAAAAATTTATTTAACTGTTATTAAAAAATGGTAAATTTTGTTTAATAAATGAATTATTTATTTAAATATATTTTATTGTTATTATTCTTGTATGAAAAAATGGGTATTTGTTTAAATAAAATTATTCCTGTTTTTTATTAATTTAAAAATAATTGTGCAAATATATCCTATTTTATTGATTTATGATTTATGATAAGAAAGTCTACTTTTTATTAATTAATTCACTATGTTTTATATACCAAAAATAATTAGTTTAAATATTACAATTTATATGCACCAAAAATAATGATACTCTTGCATTTATCAGTTCGCGACAGCTGATGTACTAAAAATAATGAACTATTTTTTCAAATCTAATTTCTTTGCATTTATTTGTTCACGACGGCCTATACACCAAAAATAATGATATATTCTTAAATTAAATTACTCTTACACGACGGTCGATGCTCAAAAAATAATGCTGTATTTTTTCAAATTAAATTATCTTGTATTTATCCGTTCACGACGGTTAATGCACCAAAATTAATAATATGTTTATTCAAATCAAACTACTCTTGCATTTAATGCAGCAAAAATAATGATATATTCTTTCAAATTGAATTATCCTTGCATTTATCCGTTCACGACGGCCGATGCACCAAAAATAATGAGGTATGTTATGTCTTACCTTATTATTATATTCCCTATTTTTTCTCGATTTAACTTTAATTTAGAAAAATTAAAGTTGGGACGAGGTTGGATAAATGACAAGAATAAATTTATTTGAACACAGTATATTTAAAAAGATCAAAATTATGGAAAGATGAAATGAGCACTAGCTTTCTAAAAATGAGTCTTAAGTGGTTTCTCTGTTTACCTTAGAACAGCTAGTTTTTGGTCCTGGCTGGCGCCGATGAGATACAATGGCAATTGTGCGTTAATGGGTTACTAAGTGGTGCAGGTAGATGATTTACGACACTCGTAAATTAGGCAGTTGAATAGGTATTATGTTTCTTTCAGCTTTTTGTCACAACTCGAACAATATTTCTGAATTCCAAATTTGACTTCAAGATGCACTGAATTAAGAAATTCACGTAAAGATCAGGACAACTACTATACTGGGGTTGAGAGCACTATCACGTAGAGAACCACTTGTTATGATTAAAAAATTAAGACTGAAGATCGTTTGATAGTCTGGCTCTTTTTATACACCAATTTTCCTGTGCATTTGGACAAAGTATACGTTTTACCATGTATTTGAGACAACTCTACGTTTTACCATGTATTTGAGACAACCTTACGTTTTGCCATGCATTTAGGTAGCCCATTGTTAGAGAAACACTTGCGTTGACTCAGCTTTTAGATCGCACGTGTTCACATCTTCTTACTCATATGTTTTACAATTTAATATTATATTTTATGTTGTTAATTATTTATAGTTATTACAATTTGCTATTAACAATTTGTTATTAACTCGTTATTACAATTTGTTATTATTGCTTACATTATTATATCTTGTTGTTAATTATTAATTTGTTACAATTTATTGTTATCTTGTTATTATTAACTATTTTTGTTGTTATTTTGTTATTTCGAATTATTATTAACTTGTTATTAATAATTATTATTTTGTTGTTACATTTTATTACTATCTTGTTACAATTAATTATTATTTGTTATTAATGTTACAATTATTTATTATTATGTTGATATTATTGTTATAATTAATTATTATTATTTATTGCTACAAATTGTTATTATCTTGTTATTATTAATTATTATTGTTGTTACTTTTATTACTATCTTGTTATTATTAGTACAATTACTTATTATTATTATTTAGTTATTATTGTTACAATAATTATTACTATTTCGTTATTATAATTTGTTAATCGTTTTTATACATTATTATTTGATTATTAGTTATTATTCTTATTATTAATATTTTCACTAATTAATAATTGTTTATAATTGTTAATAATATGATAATAACAACTATTTGTTGTTATTCCCATTATTATTATTATTATTACTATTATTATTAATTATATTGAAAAATACGTTACGACGACGTAACAATATATATTATAATATAAGATATATTATATATTACATCGAGAAAGCTAGAGCTCGGCCTGTACCGACTTTTCGGGCTTTTTGCACACCTCTAAAAAATTCTCATTTTCAAAATTTTGACAGCTTTTTTTATCACCGGTAAAAACTATATTAGTAAGTAGTCACTAGTCAAATTTTAAAAAAATTTATAAGTTATAATACAAAATTTGCCGAAGAGCATTAAACCCATGTTAAATGCCACTACGGCGAGTGTTACGAAAAACACTCTTAAAATTTGCTGGTAAGAAAACTAACACTCCCGTTTTTAAAATTAAAAAATGAACTTTTAGTTTTTAAACTAATTTGATTAAATATACAAAATTTTATTAATTATTAATTATTAATTATTATTAATTTTCTACATTTAAAAAAATTAAAATTCTAGCCGGTTATTATTATTGTTATTTTTAAAAATGCCAAAGCTAATTCTAAAGATTTATTCTTTGATAATGAATTTTTGTTCAACGAAAAATTATCAAAGATTCCAATTCTGAAAAACGGAAGTGCTTTTAAACTTGCTTCAATTAATCTTGACGACCAATTTCTAACTGTTAGAAATACCTGCTCCTTTGACAGCATTTTTCAGGTATTAATGACAGTATGTGTCGATAAATTATCAATGAAAAATTATTTTAAAGAATTGTCAGTGGAAAGTCAATTTTTCTCCCTAATTACAGAAGTGTCTGAAAAAGGAATAGGCAATAATACATACAAACGAAGAGCTGAAATTTTGTATCCGATATTCGCAGTTAAACCTTCCAAAGAAAATGCAGCCGACATTACAGTTATTGAAGATGGCGACATGCAAGATGATAATAAATGTGCACCAAAAAAACAAAGTCTTGAAAATGATAAGAATATTTGTCTCGACTGCGCAGCATATGCGGACAAAATTTGTGCCCAATTATTGCGAGAAATCCCATGCTTTGAAGAAACAAGTGAATGCGACAGTTGTGCACAATTTCTAGAATTTAAAAAAACAGTTCTGTCCATTCCTGCTGACCTCCTAAGAGACAACGAATTTGATACCAAAGTTAAAACGGAAATGGCTAGAATATCCACTTGTCGTAATTCAACTTGTAATGGCAAATTAATCACAAAAATATCTAAAGCAGGTAAAAAATTAGACTGAAATCTGCAACATTTTTAAAAACGAATAATGAAGAAACAATCTCTTTTAAAAATAAATTCATCTCTTATTTTCATGTGCATAAATATTTAAGAAATTAATTGTTATTTAATACATAATTGTTTACGAATAATATAAATTTAAAAATAAAATAAAATAAATCGTCACATTACTTTTTCGTTTTTAAAAACGTTCTAGAATTATATTATTATTATATTAAATAGTTAAAAATTATTATTTAATGATACAACGTTGAAGTATACGAAGTAGTATATTAAGCAAAAGTTCCCAATTACGAGCAAAATTCTTTATTCCAAGAGTACAAAATTGTTGATTTCAGATAGAAGACGACGGGGCTATGAAAGATTATCTCATTACTTTTCAAGCCTAATATTTAACAACGGATTTATCTAAATACACATTAACAGTACATTTTCTTTTTAGGAATCGCTTTCACGTCCTCCCGAAAATACTTTATGTGTTCTGTCATTTAAGCTAACTACAGGAAAGCTAAAACAATTTAATGTTTTAAATGTAAAAGTACAAAGAACTGATTATTTTTTCAGGGACCTTTATGAAAGATTAGTATCGGATTAGTATACGAGTTGTCACCAACCTCATTTAAAAGTTAATCAAGGATTCAAGTTAGTTTAACGACTCACGATTGGTTGATTGAAGATTTAATAATTGATTAACTTTTAATTGTAATTAGTGAAACTGGTCCTATCGGGTAGACACAGAACTAAAATGAATATAATCTTTTCATTTAGTTTCGTTTCAACATCGCTCCCTGGTTTTATTTGTTCATAAGAATAATACTCTCTAAATCTAAATATATAAAAATTGACATATTTCTACGTTATACGTAATTCTCTCGTTTAATAAATGCATACAGATTTTTAATAAGTGAAAAATTCACATTTTTATAAGTGTATATGCACTTATTGAACGAGAAGACGACTTATAATGCACAGTAAGTAAAATTTCATATATTTAGATTTAAAGAGTACCAATTATAATTTTATTAAAATTATTTTTTAAAGATTATAATACAATTTTGCAAAATCTAAAAGATTAACATTCTTTAAACAAATTAAAGTTTTTATCTCTTTTTTATTAGGTCAATTTATATTCATGGAAACTCAGAAAAACAACGGTCAAGATACAGTAATATCCCTAAAGGATATACCTATCAATCTGCGCATCCTAGACAAAAACTATAAATTGAGAGGATTAATTAATTTTATTCCTCCAAAAAACAGAAGATCAAATCAAAAAGAAATTGGACACTATACAGCTATTTCGCTAAGAAAGACCGGCGAATGGCAAGAATTTAATGATTTGATGCCGAAATCTTCACAACGAAAAGACAAAAATTTTAAAGCAAATCCGCATTTAATACTATATACGATGTAAATAAGCGATCTATGTACAATGTAAAAAAGCGTTCTATGTGTAAGTTTAAAAATATATACAGCAACATACCAATGTAACAATACCTAAAATTTATATTAACTTAAAAGCAAGTTAATGTTTCGCTCAATTGTATGCCGTAATAGAAATATAGAATAAGAAAATGCATATGAACAAAACCAAAAATATTAGGTCACATGAGAAAAAGAGATAATAAAAACCTACTAAAGAAAATTCACTTACAGTTATTAAAGCTTCCGAGATGTAATAACTGTTTTAGATACCAACAAAAATTAGCAGATAGTATTTAAATAACTACAAAAAATATTGAACATATTAGGAAGAAGAACAAACAAATTTAAATGTAAAACGATAAATATTCGTCTCAATTTCAGATTAGAAAATTCAATTAGTTACTTAAATAAACGTCCAAAATACAAGCTACTACTTCAAGAAAGCCCAAAAATATTACGACAAATTAGGAATTGAAAAAAAAGAAATCAACTGATAGAATTTAAAAATTTTCATTTTTTTAGTTTAAAAGTAAAAATTATATTTTTATAATAAAGCCCAAAAATTGGGGCCACTGTTATAGAGGAGCCCAAAATTATTCAGACCAGTTCGGAGATAAATAAAGAGAAATCAAGTTAAAGAATTTAAAAATTATTATTTTTTTAGTTTAAAAGTAAAAATTCAATTTTTTTAATAAAGCCCAATAATTGGGGCTACTCTTTTAGAGGAGCCCAAAAGTTTTGAGACTAGTTGGGAGATAAATAAATAGAAATCCAGTTAAAAAAAGTTGAAAATTATTATTTTTTTAGTTTAAAAGTAAAAATGTTTTTTTTTTTAATAAAGCCCAAAATTATTGAGACTAGTTGGGAGATAAATAAAAAGAAATCAAGTGAAAAAATTTGAAAATTATTCTTTTTTCAGTTTAAAAGTAAAAATTAAATTTTTTTAATAAAGCCCAAAAATTGGGACTACTCTTTTAGAGAAGCCTAAAATTATTGACACTAGTTGGGAGATAAATAAACAGAAATCAAGTGAAAAAATTTAAAAATTATTATTTTTTTAGTTTAAAAGTAAAAATTATATTTTTTTAACAAAAGCCCAAAAATTTAGACTACTCTTTTAGAGGAGCCCAAAAATTTTAAAACAGGTTAGGAGGTAATAAAATAAAAATCAACTGATAGAATTTGAAAATTATTATTTTTTTAGTTTAAAAGTAGAAATTGTATTTTTTTAATAAAGCCCAAAAATTAGGGTCACTGTTTTAGAGAAACACAAAATTATTGAGACTAGTTGGGAAATAAATAAACAGAAATCAAGTGAAAAAATTTGAAAATTATTATTTTTTTAGTTTAAAAGTAAAAATTATATTTTTTTAATAAAGCCCAAAAATTGGGACTACTCTTTTAGAGGAGCCCAAAATTATTGTGACTAGTTGGGAGATAAATAAATAGAAATCAAGTGAAAAAATTTGAAAATTATTATTTTTTTAATTTAAAAGTAAAAATTATATTTTTATAATAAAGCCCAAAAATTGAGGCCACTGTTATAGAGGAGCCTAAAATTATTGAGACCAGTTGGGAGATAAATAAAGAGAAATCAAGTTAAAGAATTAGAAAATTATTATTTTTTTAGTTTAAAAGTAAAAATTCAATTTTTTTAATAAAGCCCAATAATTGGGGCTACTCTTTTAGAGGAGCCCAAAATTATTTAGACCAGTTCGGAGATAAATAAAGAGAAATCAAGTTAAAGAATTTGAAAATTATTATTTTTTTAGTTTAAAAGTAAAAATTAAATTTTTTTAATAAAGCCCAATAATTGGGACTACTCTTTTAGAGGAGCCCAAAAGTTTTGAGACTAGTTGGGAGATAAATAAATAGAAATCCAGTTAAAAAAAGTTGAAAATTATTATTTTTTTAATTTAAAAATAAAAATTATATTTTTATAATAAAGCCCAAAAATTGAGGCCACTGTTATAGAGGAGCCCAAAATTATTGAGACCAGTTGGGAGATAAATAAAGAGAAATCAAGTTAAAGAATTAGAAAATTATTATTTTTTTAGTTTAAAAGTAAAAATTCAATTTTTTTAATAAAGCCCAATAATTGGGGCCACTGTTATAGAGGAGCCCAAAATTATTCAGACCAGTTCGGAGATAAATAAAGAGAAATCAAGTGAAAAAATTTGAAAATTATTATTTTTTTAGTTTAAAAGTAAAAATTAAATTTTTTAATGAAGCCCAAAAATTGGGACTTCTCTTTTAGAGGAGCCCAAAATTATTGAGACTAGTTGGGAGATAAATAAATAGAAATCAAGTGATAAAATTTGAAAATTATTATTTTCTTAGTTTAAAAGTAAAAATTAAATTTTTTTAATAAAGCCCAAAAATTGGGGCTACTATTTTAGAGGAGCCCAAAATTATTGAGACCAGTTGGAAGATAAATAAATAGAAATCAAGTTAAGGAATTTGAAAATTATTATTTTTTTAGTTTAAAAGTAAAAATTATATTTTTTAATGAAGCCCAAAAATTGGGACTTCTCTTTTAGAGGAGCCCAAAATTATTCAGACCAGTTCGGAGATAAATAAAGAGAAATCAAGTGAAAGAATTTGAAAATTATTATTTTTTTAGTTTAAAAGTAAAAATTAAATTTTTTTAACAAAGCCCAATAATTGGGGCTACTCTTTTAGAGGAGCCCAAAATTATTGAGACTAGTTGGGAGATAAATAAATAGAAATCAAGTGAAAAAATTTGAAAATTATTATTTTCTTAGTTTAAAAGTAAAAATTAAATTTTTTTAATAAAGCCCAAAAATTGGGACTACTCTTTTAGAGGAGCCTAAAATTATTGAGACTAGTTGGGAGATAAATAAACAGAAATCAAGTGAAAAAAATTTGAAAATTATTATTTTTTTAGTTTAAAAGTAAGAATTAAATTTTTTTAATAAAGCCCAAAAATGGGGACTACTCTTTTAGAGGAGCCTAAAATTATTGAGACTAGTTGGGAGATAAATAAACAGAAATCAAGTAAAAAAATTTGAAAATTATTATTTTTTTAGTTTAAAAGTAAATATTTAATTTTTTAATAAAGCCCAAAAATTGGGCTACTCTTTTAGAGTAGCCTAAAATTATTGAGACTAGTTGGGAGATAAATAAACAGAAATCAAGTAAAAAAATTTGAAAATTATTATTTTTTTAGTTTAAAAGTAAAAATTAAATTTTTTAATAAAGCCCAAAAATTGGGCTACTCTTTTAGAGAAGCCAAAAAATTTTAAAACAAGTTAGGAGGTAAAAAAATAAAAATCAACTGATAGAATTTGAAAATTTTAATTTTTTTTTTTTTAAGTTAAAATTGTATTTTTGTAATGAAGCCCAGAAATTGGGGCTACTATTTCAGAGGAGCCCAAAATTATTGAGACAAGTTGGGAGATAAATAAATGAAATTTACCTAAAAGAATTTTAAAATTTTTA
This sequence comes from Leptopilina drosophilae, assembly GCA_032873175.1. Taxonomy (NCBI): domain Eukaryota; kingdom Metazoa; phylum Arthropoda; class Insecta; order Hymenoptera; family Figitidae; genus Leptopilina; species Leptopilina drosophilae. The sequence goes on from CM065483.1 coordinate 45,397,629, forward strand.
TTTTTTTTAGTTTTAAAATAAAAATTATATTTTTTTAACAATGCCTAAAAATTTAGGCTACTCTTTTAGAGGAGCCCAAAAATTTTATAACAAGTTAGAAGGTAATAAAATAAAAATCAACTGATAGAATTAGAAAATTTTTATTTTATTAGTTTTAAAGTAGAAATTATATTTTTTTAATAAAGCCCAAAAATTGGGGCTACTATTTTACAGGAGCCCAAAAATGTTGGGACTAGTTAGGAGGTAATAAAATAAAAATCAACTGATAGAATTTGAAAATTTTCATTTTATTAGTTTTAAAGTAGAAATTATATTTTTTTAATAAAGCCCAAAAATTGGGGCTACTATTTTAGAGGAGCCCAAAATTATTGAGACCATTTGGATGATAAATAAATAGAAATCAAGTTAAAGAATTTAAAAATTCGTATTTTTTTAGTTTAAAAGTAAAAATTTAATTTTTTAATAAGGCCCAAAAATTGTGGCCACTGTTATAGAGGAGCCCAAAATTATTGAGACCAGTTGGGAGATAAATAAATAGAAATCAAGTTAAAGAATTTGAAAATTATTATTTTTTTAGTTTAAAAGTAAAAATTATATTTTTTAATGAAGCCCAAAAATTGGGGCTACTATTTTAGAGAAGCCCAAAAATTTTAAAACAAGTTAGGAGGTAAAAAAATAAAAATCAACTGATAGAATTTGAAAATTTTCATTTTATTAGTTTTTAAGTAGAAATTATATTTTTTAAATAAAGCCTAAAAATTGGGGCTACTATTTTAGAGGAGCCCAAAAATTTTAAAACAAGTTAGGAGGTAAAAAAATAAAAATCAACTGATAGAATTTGAAAATTTTCTGTTGGATTCAGAGGTTAAGGTCGATATTGAAGTACTACGGGATTGCGAAATAGACAATTTATTAGAGATCGATGTGAACGAGTTTGATAGCAAGAGCATACTGAGCAAGAGTGGTAGAGCGCAGCTCTTGATCATGCGCTGTACAAATGCATAGGCAGGAGCGTAGCATGTGTGGTTTTATTGTACATACTTAATATTTTCATTTTATTAGTTTAAAAGTAGAATTTATATTTTTTTAAAAAAGCCCAAAAATTGGGGCTACTATTTTAGTGGAGCCCAAAATTATTGAGACAAGTTGTGAGATAAATAAATAGAATTTACCTAAAAGAATTTGAAAATTATTATTTTTTTTAGTTTAAAAGTAAAAATTATATTTTTTTAACAAAGCCTAAAAATTTAGGCTACTCTTTTAGAGAAGCCGAAAAATTTTAAAACAAGTAAGGAGGTAATAAAATAAAAATCAACTGATAGAATTTGAAAATTTTCATTTTATTAGTTTTAAAGTAGAAATTATATTTTTTTAATAAAGCCCAAAAATTAGGGCTACTATTTTAGAGGAGCCCAAAATTATTGAGACCAGTTGGAAGATAAATAAATAGAAATCAAGTTAAAGAATTTGAAAATTATTATTTTTTTAGTTTAAAAGTAAAAATTGTATTTTTTAACAAAGCCTAAAAATTTAGGCTACTCTTTTAGAGGAGCCCAAAAATTTTAAAACAAGTTAGGAGGTAATAAAATAAAAATCAACTGATAGAATTTGAAAATTTTCATTTTATTAGTTTTTAAGTAGAAATTATATTTTTTTAATAAAGCCCAAAAATTGGGGCTACTATTTTAGAGGAGCCCAAAATTATTGAGACCAGTTGGAAGATAAATAAATAGAAATCAAGTTAAAGAATTTAAAAATTCGTATTTTTTTAGTTTAAAAGTAAAAATTTAATTTTGTTATATAAAGCCCAAAAATTGAGGCCACTGTTATAGAGAAGCCCAAAAATATTAGAACAAGTTAGGAGGTAAAAAAATAAAAATCAACTGATAGAATTTGAAAATTTTCATTTTATTAGTTTTAAAGTAGAAATTATATTTTTTTAATAAAGCCCAAAAATTAGGGCTACTATTTTAGAGGAGCCCAAAATTATTGAGACCAGTTGGAAGATAAATAAATAGAAATCAAGTTAAAAAATTTAAAAATTCGTATTTTTTTAGTTTAAAAGTAAAAATTTAATTTTGTTATATAAAGCCCAAAAATTGAGGCCACTGTTATAGAGAAGCCCAAAAATATTAGAACAAGTTAGGAGGTAAAAAAATAAAAATCAACTGATAGAATTTGAAAATTTTTATTTTATTACTTTAAAAGTAGAAATTATATTTTTTTAATAAAGCCCAATAATTGGGGCTACTCTTTTAGAGGAGCCCAAAATTATTGAGACTAGTTGGGAGATAAATAGATAGAAATCAAGTGAAAAAATTTGAAAATTATTATTTTTTTAGTTTAAAAGTAAAAATTCAATTTTTTTAATAAAGCCCAATAATTAGGGCTACTCTTTTAGAGGAGCTTAAAATTATTGAGACTAGTTGGGAAATAAATAAATAGAAATCAAGTGAAAAATTTGAAAATTATAATTATTTTAGTTTAAAAATAAAAATTATATTTTTTTAATAAAGTCCAAAAATTGGGACTACTCTTTTAGAGGAGCCCAAAATTATTGAGACCAGTTGGAAGATAAATAAATAGAAATCAACTTAAAGAATTTGAAAATTATTATTTTTTTAGTTTAAAAGTAAATATTAAATTTTTTAATGAAGCCCAAAAATTTAGGCTACTCTTTTAAAGGAGCCCAAAAATTTTAAAACAAGTTAGGAGGTAATAAAATAAAAATCAACTGATAGAATTTGAAAATTTTAATTTTATTAGGTTTAAAGTAGAAATTATATTTTTTTAATAAAGCCCAAAAATTGGGGCTACTATTTTAGAGGAGCCCAAAAATGTTGGGACTAGTTAGGAGGTAAATAAATAGAAATCAAGTTAAAGAATTTGAAAATTTTTATTTTTTTTAGTTTAAAAGTAAAAATTAAATTTTTTTAATAAAGCCCAATAATTGAGGCTACTCTTTTAGAGGAGCCCAAAATTATTGAGACTAGTTGGGAGATAAATAAATAGAAATCAAGTGAAAAAATTTGAAAATTATTATTTTTTTAGTTTAAAAGTAAAAATTATATTTTTTTAATAAAGCACAAAAATTGGGGCTACTATTTTAGAGGAGCCCAAAATTATTGAGACCAGTTGGAAGATAAATAAATAGAAATCAAGTTAAAGAATTTGAAAATTATTATTTTTTTAGTGTAAAAGTAAAAATTATATTTTTATAATAAAGCCCAAAAATTGGGGCCACTGTTATAGAGGAGCCCAAAATTATTGAGACCAGTTGGGAGATAAATAAAGAGAAATCAAGTTAAAGAATTAGAAAATTATTATTTTTTTAGTTTAAAAGTAAAAATTCAATTTTTTTAATTAAGCCCAATAATTGGGGCTACTCTTTTAGAGGAGCCTAAAATTATTGAGACCAGTTGGAAGATAAATAAATAGAAATCAAGTTAAAGAATTTGAAAATTATTATTTTTTTAGTTTAAAAGTAAAAATTCAATTTTTTTAATAAAGCCCAATAATTGGGGCTACTCTTTTAGAGGAGCCCAAAATTATTGAGACCAGTTGGGAGATAAATAAAGAGAAATCAAGTGAAAAATTTGAAAATTATAATTTTTTTAGTTTAAAAATAAAAATTATATTTTTTTAATAAAGCCTAAAAATTTAGGCTACTCTTTTAGAGAAGCCCAAAAATTTTAAAACAAGTTAGGAGGTAATAAAATAAAAATCAACTGATAGAATTTGAAAATTTTCATTTTATTAGTTTTAAAGTAGAAATTATATTTTTTTAATAAAGCCCAAAAATTGGGGCTACTATTTTAGAGGAGCCCAAAATTATTGAGACAAGTTGTGAGATAAATAAATAGAATTTACCTAAAAGAATTTGAAAATTATTATTTTTTTTAGTTTAAAAGTAAAAATTATATTTTTTTAACAAAGCCTAAAAATTTAGGCTACTCTTTTAGAGGAGCCCAAAAATTTTAAAACAAGTTAGGAGGTAAAAAAAATCAACTGATAGAATTTAAAAATTTTCATTTTATTAGTTTAAAAGTAGAATTTATATTTTTTTAAAAAAGCCCAAAAATTGGGGCTACTCTTTTAGAGGAGCCTAAAATTATTGAGACTAGTTGGGAGATAAATAAATAGAAATCAAGTAAAAAAATTTGAAAATTAATATTTTTTTAGTTTAAAAGCAAAAATTAAATTTTTTTAATAAAGCCCAAAAATTGGGACTACTCTTTTAGAGGAGCCCAAAATTATTGAGACCAGTTGGAAGATAAATAAATAGAAATCAAGTTAAAGAATTTGAAAATTATTATTTTTTTAGTTTAAAAGTAAAAATTCAATTTTTTTAATAAAGCCCAATAATTGGGGCTACTCTTTTTGAGGAGCCCAAAAATTTTAAAACAAGTTAGGAGGTAAAAAAATAAAAATCAACTGATAGAATTTGAAAATTTTCTTTTTTTTTTTAGTTTAAAAGTAGAAATAATATTTTTTTAATGAAGCCCAAAAATTGGGGCCACTGTTATAGAGAACACCAAAATTATTGAGACCAGTTGGGAGATAAATAAAGAGAAATCAAGTTAAAGAATTAGAAAATTATTATTTTTTTAGTTTAAAAGTAAAAATTCAATTTTTTTAATTAAGCCCAATAATTGGGGCTACTCTTTTAGAGGAGCCTAAAATTATTGAGACTAGTTGGGAGATAAATAAATAGAAATCAAGTGAAAAAATTTGAAAATTATTATTTTTTTAGTTTAAAAGTAAAAATTAAATTTTTTTAATAAAGCCCAAAAATTGGAACTACTCTTTTAGAGGAGCCCAAAATTATTGAGACCAGTTGGAAGATAAATAAATAGAAATCAAGTTAAAGAATTTGAAAATTATTATTTTTTTAGTTTAAAAGTAAAAATTCAATTTTTTTAATAAAGCCCAATAATTGGGGCTACTCTTTTAGAGGAGCCCAAAATTATTGAGACCAGTTGGGAGATAAATAAAGAGAAATCAAGTGAAAAATTTGAAAATTATAATTTTTTTAGTTTAAAAATAAAAATTATATTTTTTTAATAAAGCCTAAAAATTTAGGCTACTCTTTTAGAGAAGCCCAAAAATTTTAAAACAAGTTAGGAGGTAATAAAATAAAAATCAACTGATAGAATTTGAAAATTTTCATTTTATTAGTTTTAAAGTAGAAATTATATTTTTTTAATAAAGCCCAAAAATTGGGGCTACTATTTTAGAGGAGCCCAAAATTATTGAGACAAGTTGTGAGATAAATAAATAGAATTTACCTAAAAGAATTTGAAAATTATTATTTTTTTTAGTTTAAAAGTAAAAATTATATTTTTTTAACAAAGCCTAAAAATTTAGGCTACTCTTTTAGAGGAGCCCAAAAATTTTAAAACAAGTTAGGAGGTAAAAAAAATCAACTGATAGAATTTAAAAATTTTCATTTTATTAGTTTAAAAGTAGAATTTATATTTTTTTAAAAAAGCCCAAAAATTGGGGCTACTCTTTTAGAGGAGCCTAAAATTATTGAGACTAGTTGGGAGATAAATAAATAGAAATCAAGTGAAAAAATTTGAAAATTATTATTTTTTTAGTTTAAAAGCAAAAATTAAATTTTTTTAATAAAGCCCAAAAATTGGGACTACTCTTTTAGAGGAGCCCAAAATTATTGAGACCAGTTGGAAGATAAATAAATAGAAATCAAGTTAAAGAATTTGAAAATTATTATTTTTTTAGTTTAAAAGTAAAAATTCAATTTTTTTAATAAAGCCCAATAATTGGGGCTACTCTTTTTGAGGAGCCCAAAATTATTGAGACTAGTTGGGAAATAAATAAATAGAAATCAAGTGAAAAATTTGAAAATTATAATTTTTTTAGATTAAAAATAAAAATTATATTTTTTTAATAAAGCCCAAAAATTGGGACTACTCTTTTAGAGGAGCCCAAAATTTTTGAGACTAGTTTGGAGATAAATAAATAGAAATCAAGTTAAAGAATTTGAAAATTATTATTTTTTTAGTTTAAAAGTAAAAATTCAATTTTTTAATGAAGCCCAAAAATTGGGGATACTATTTTAGAGGAGCCCAAAAATTTTAAAACAAGTTAGAAGTAAAAAAATAATAATCAACGGATAGAATTTGAAAATTTTCATTTTATTAGTTTTAAAGTAGAAATTATATTTTTAATAAAGCCCAAAAATTGGAACTTCTATTTTAGAGGTGCCCAAAAATTTTAAAACAAGTTAGGAGGTAAAAAAATAAAAATCAACTGATAGAATTTGAAAATTTTCTTTTTTTTTTTAGTTTAAAAGTAGAAATAATATTTTTTTAATGAAGCCCAAAAATTGGGGCCACTGTTATAGAGAACCCCAAAAATTTTAAAACAAGTTAGGAGGTAAAAAAATAAAAATCAACTGATAGAATTTAAAAATTTTCATTTTATTAGTTTAAAAGTAGAAATAATATTTTTTTAATGAAGCCCAAAAATTAGGGCCACTGTTATAGAGAAGCCAAAAAATTTTAAAACAAGTTAGGAGGTAAAAATATAAAAATCAACTGATAGAATTTGAAAATTTCCATTTTATTATTTTTAAAGTAGAAATTATATTTTTTTAATTAAGCCCAAAAATTGGGGCTACTATTTTAGAGGAGCTCAAAATTATTGAGACCAGTTGGGAGATAAATAAATAGAAATCAAGTTAAAGAATTTGAAAATTATTATTTTTTTAGTTTAAAAGTAAAAATTCAATTTTTTAATGAAGCCCAAAAATTGGGGATACTATTTTAGAGGAGCCCAAAAATTTTAAAACAAGTTAGAAGTAAAAAAATAATAATCAACGGATAGAATTTGAAAATTTTCATTTTATTAGTTTTAAAGTAGAAATTATATTTTTAATAAAGCCCAAAAATTGGAACTTCTATTTTAGAGGTGCCCAAAAATTTTAAAACAAGTTAGGAGGTATGTTGAGATTTGCAATTCGCGCCCTTCTATTGTTGTTTCATTTAGTTTCATATAGACGGCGCATTTATCGCCATTCTTTTAATTTCATTCAAATCTATACGTTTTTCATTCGTTCGCGATACTTCGTGACTAACGCGTCTTATTTACATATTTTAAACATTCCTAATGTATAATAAAGTTTGCTTAATTAAAGTTATTTTATACTAAGTATTGCTTTTATTATTCGTCAGACCACTCTTGCTCTTATAGGTTATGGGCCCAGAGTAACGTATTGACGAATAATTTTCTAAACTAAAAGACGCGTCCGATTCGAATCCGCCATTTTTTTTTCTCGAGTGAACACGCTTCGTTACAAAAACGTGACCGGTCGTGAATTAAGTGAGAAGAAACAAATTCATTGAACACTTTCGAAAACTTTAACAATCTCGAATAGACTCTCTGCCGTGTGTGGAAATATCCGCGATATCCGATAATACGCTTGACTGTCCGCCACTAACAGAAATTCAAAAAAATTACGTGTGAAGTGAAATATTTTACAATGGCTCATCATCAACCATCCAGTTCAATAAGAATCGAACCTCTGTGTAAAGAGAATTACGAAACTTGGAAAATGCAAGTTGAAGCCCTCCTCACGAAAAGTGGGACTTGGCTTTACGTTTCCGGCGATAAAGTCAGACCGATAGTCGCAGGCGAAGGTGACGCTCTCGCTGCAGCGCAAGCAGCATTGGAAAAGTGGACACTCGATGATAAGCTCGCGAAATCGGATCTCATCCTCTCAATTAGTCCATCACAACTTAAACACGTACGAAATTGTGAATCATCACATGATGTGTGGACCAAGCTAGAAACCATCTACGCATCTCAAGGACCAACTCGAAAAGCAACGCTGCTTGAACAGTTATTATCGCAAAAAATGCGTGAGGGAGATGACGTACAAGACTATTTATCACGCTTCATGTCGACAGTTAACAACTTGCAACAGATGAACGTTGATATAAACGGTGACTTGCTTACCATAATGCTCCTTCACAGTTTACCAAGCTCTTACGACAATTTCTGTTGCGCAATAAAATCGCGTGATACTCTTCCCAATGTCGAGATACTAATGGGAAAAATAATGGAAGAGAGCTTTGCGAGAGAGCACAAATTCGACGATAGTGGCGGCGCTATGTATGCTAATCAACGACGTTCAAATTCAGGGAATCAATCCAAGTGGCGCGCCGACCAAAAATCTCACAATGCTCCAGATCATCGAGGGAAAGAAAAATGTGATTTCTGCGGAAAGTCAGGTCATCGTACTTCGAGGTGTTTTAAAAAGAAACGAGCTGAAAACCAAAAAGCCAACACAGTTGACGATGCCTTCATCACCATTGAAAGTTCGAAGTGTCACGATAACTCAACGTTTAGTGCCGCGATCAGTGATAAATGGTGCCTTGACAGTGGATCAACGTCACACATTTGCAAGGATTTACATCTATTCACAGATTCTCACAACGTTAAAAGTGGTGTGAAACTCGCGAGTGATGCCGTGGCAGAAGTGACTGCAAAAGGTAGTGTTCGTATAACTGCTTCAAATGGTGAAGAGGATAAATCCTTTACACTTAAAGATACCCTTTTCGTGCCTAAATTACGTACTAATCTTTTGTCCGTGGCCAAAATTGTTGATAAAAACCACAGTGTCACTTTCACTAAAACGTGTGCTTATATAAAAGACAGGAACGGTGATTTAAAGTTTACCGCGAATCGCGAAGGTGATCTTTTTTTTGTGAAAACTGAACCCGAAATCGTTAACGCCGCTATCAGTGCAAAAAGTGACGAAGTGGAGTGGCATATTCGTTTAGGACACTTAAATCGCAGAGATTTAAATTTGATGATGCAAAAAGAAGCAGTTACTGGTTTAAAATTCAAGACTGACGCCGCTTTCCCAACCTGTGACACCTGCGCTGCCGGAAAAATCACCTCCACACCTTTTCCCAAGAAATCACAAGGAACATCCGCATTGCTCGAGATAGTTCACACCGATATTTGCGGCCCGATGAGAACAGAAACAAAAGGCGGAGCTCGCTATCTCCTCACCTTCACAGACGATTACAGTCGTTGGACCGAGATCTATCTACTTCGCCGCAAATCTGAGGTTACCGAAAAATTCATTGAATATAAGAACTACGTCGAGACACACACTGGAATGAAAATCAAAACTCTCCAATCTGACAACGGTCGGGAATTTATTAACTCAGATATGGATCGAATATTAAAGAACTCAGGAATCCGAAATCGTCTGACAGCTCCATACACCCCGCAACAAAACGGTATTGCGGAGCGCAAAAACCGGACACTCATCGAACCAGCACGTTGTTTATTGATCGACTCCGGATTGCCAACATCATTTTGGGGGGAGGCAGTTTCAGCAACATGCTATATCAAAAATCGATGCATCACCAAACCATTAGGCCTTCAAACACCTTACGAGAGATGAACCGGAAAACGTCCTGACGTTCGACACCTGAGAAAATTTGGAACAAAAACATTCGTTTTGGACAAATCGATTACCAGAGACAAATTGAAACCGCGTGGCATTGAAGGAATTCTCGTTGGTTACTCGAATTCAGCCAAAGCATACAGAATATGGGTACCTGCAGACATGAAAATTCGTATCACCCGCGACGTTCGTTTCATGGACGAGACTCCGGACGAAGCACTCCTGAAGGATCCAGCAACCAAATGTGACGTCGAGTTTATCTACGATCAACAAGAGCATCCGGAGCAGGATATTGGAATCGATCATGCGCCAATCTTGCTTAACCCTCTTCCAAATATCGAAAATCCTCCTGAAGTTTTAGTCGAGCAGAAGCGAGGACGAGGTAGACCCAAAAAGGTGAAGACAGGAAGGCGAGGACGTCCAGCAAAGACATATAACATGATCAACACGAATGATCAATCCGATGAGGCCGAAAGCGAAGAAGAGTATCAAAATGACACCATCGAAACAAACAATTTTCCCGTGGACCAAGAAAATCACGAACCAGCTCCGGCGAGCTCCGACGACGACTTCCTCGGCTGGGAAAGTGCCGAATTGGTCATGAGTGCCTGCGAAATTTCCATGGATCACGCCTTATCAGGACCCGACAGCGGAGAATGGGAAGATTCCATTTACTCAGAAATAAAAAGTTTGATTTCGAACAACACATTTGACTTCGTGGACAGACCATCTACCGGAAAAGTGATCAAGTGCCGTACCGTTCTTCGAAACAAATATGGACCCGACGGAGAATTGGAGAAAAGGAAAGCACGTGTTGTTGCAAAGGGTTTCGCCCAACAACTAGGAGTTCATTATTTCGAAACCTTTGCTCCGGTCGCTCGACTCAGCTCGCTCCGATTATTGATGGCAATAGCAGCCAAGTTTAATCTACGAATAAGTCAGCTGGATATCGAAACAGCCTACTTGAATGGTAAGATGGATACAGTAGTGCACATGGAGCAACCAGAACTTCTGGAGAAAATGCTTCGACGGATGACTGCCGAGGATCCAGATCTTGCTCAACGAGCCAACAGCATGCTAAGCGACATGAAAGGAAACGCCAAGGTCTGTAAGCTCAACAGGGCCATCTATGGATTACGTCAGTCCGGAAGACAGTGGTACGCTGCTCTTGATTCAGTCCTTCGAAAAATAGGTCTAACACCGAGTCATGCCGATCCGTGTGTTTACATCGATAAAGAGATAATGACATATGTTTTGGTATATGTCGACGATATTCTCATTATCTCAAATAACCGAAGAAGAGAAAATCAAATCAAAATATTGCTTTCCAAAGAGTTCAAAATCAAAGATCTCGGTGATGCTCGCTACTGTTTGGGTTTAGAGATATCTCAGGACAAGGATGGTGTGACACTTTCGCAAACAGGATATATCAAGGACATCCTAAAGAAATTTGGAATGAGCAACTGCAAAGCTGCAAGTACTCCAATCGCTCCAGGATCGAAATTGACGAACGACGTCGACAACGAAAAGGACAACGACGTTTTTCCCTACAGAGAGCTAATTGGAGCGCTCATGTATGCTGCACAAGGGACAAGACCCGACATCGCACATGCCGTCAGTGCCCTTGGCCAGTTCAGCAGTGATCCAAAACGTCAACATTGGACTGCCGCAAAACGCGTATTGCGATATCTTCAAGGAACCGCTGATTTCGGACTAAGATATAAAAAGAACAACGAACCCTTGACATGCTACGTCGACGCCGATTGGGGTAATTGCGTCATGGATAGACGCTCTTTCACAGGGTCGGTTCTCACTTTCAGCGGAGCAGCAATCTCGTGGGAATCGCGCAAACAGCGGACCGTCGCGCTGTCTTCCACCGAGGCTGAATATATGGCCATTACCGATGCCGCCAAGGAGGCCATTCACATCATTAACTTCCTGCGGGATCTGCAGCTTTCAAAATTCGCGAAAGTGAAAATGTTCAACGACAATCAAGGTGCCGGGAAGCTAGCCGAAAATCCAGTTTATCACGCAAGGTCTAAACACATAGACATTAAACACCACTTCATTCGTCAGGCTTTAAAGGAGCATCCAATCGACTTGAATTATCTACCTACCGAGAAGATGGTTGCAGATGCTTTGACTAAAGCTGTACCGAAGTCAAAGCTCATGGAATGCGTCATCGGACTTGGGTTGATGCCAAATAATTCAATTAGGGCTGCTAATTGAGGGGGGCTGTTGAGATTTGCAATTCGCGCCCTTCTATTGTTGTTTCATTTAGTTTCATATAGACGGCGCATTTATCGCCATTCTTTTAATTTCATTCAAATCTATACGTTTTTCATTCGTTCGCGATACTTCGTGACTAACGCGTCTTATTTACATATTTTAAACATTCCTAATGTATAATAAAGTTTGCTTAATTAAAGTTATTTTATACTAAGTATTGCTTTTATTATTCGTCAGACCACTCTTGTTCTTATAAGGTAAAAAAATAAAAATCAACTGATAGAATTTGAAAATTTTCTTTTTTTTTTAGTTTAAAAGTAGAAATAATATTTTTTTAATGAAGCCCAAAAATTGGGGCCACTGTTATAGAGAACCCCAAAAATTTTAAAACAAGTTAGGAGGTAAAAAAATAAAAATCAACTGATAGAATTTAAAAATTTTCATTTTATTAGTTTAAAAGTAGAAATAATATTTTTTTAATGAAGCCCAAAAATTAGGGCCACTGTTATAGAGAAGCCAAAAAATTTTAAAACAAGTTAGGTGGTAAAAATATAAAAATCAACTGATAGAATTTGAAAATTTCCATTTTATTATTTTTAAAGTAGAAATTATATTTTTTTAATTAAGCCCAAAAATTGGGGCTACTATTTTAGAGGAGCTCAAAATTATTGAGACAAGTTGGGAGATAAATAAATAGAATTTACCTAAAAGAATTTTAAAATTTTTATTTTTTTTAGTCTTAAAGTAAAAATTATATTTTTTTAACAAAGCCCAAAAATTTAGACTACTCTTTTAGAGGGGCCCAAAAATTTTAAAACAAGTTAGGAGGTAATAAAATAAAAATCAACTAATAGAATTTGAAAATTATTATTTTTTTAGTTTAAAAGTAGAAATTGTATTTTTTTAATAAAGCCCAAAAATTAGGGTCACTGTTTTAGAGAAACACAAAAATATTAAGACAAGTAAGGAGGAATAACCTTTTTGTTGGATTTTGTTTATTTTAGTAGTGAATTTTAAATATATGTTTTTAATATTTAGTGACTCAAAAATAATTTATTTTGGGAAAGAATTACGGATGTAGTGTTTTATTAAACATAGTTTCTGTTCTTTGTTTAATGCAAGGGTTGTTTATGAGAAGACGGTGGATATTTAATTAGGGGTAGTTTGTTTATAAAGGGTTGTAAGTTTTTTAGAATTACTAAAAAGATTAAAAATGTAAAGAACAATTCAAATATGGGAAGTTTGGATTTTTTCTGTTTCGCTGTTTTGAAGAAAGGGGTGGTTTTTAGGGAAGGGATGATTTTTGAAATTTGTGATATGGTTTTTTGAAGAGCCCTAAAAAAGCCCTAAAATATAGCGTTTTAATTTGTTTTAAATTTTTGTTTTTTGTTTAGAGGAGGTGCTATCTTGACTTAAGTGGGCACCTCCACCAAAAATTTGTTTTTTTGGAAAATGTTGAGGAGCCCAAAAATTGTCAATACCGCCCAAAAATAGCCCTCAAAATGCCCTAAAATGTGGTATAGTTTATAATTTAAAATTTGATTGTGGAGGTTCCAGCTTGACGGACCTTCGAACCGGCATGGTTCGTATCGTAATAGGTTCGAAAAAATCGGCCTAACTCGCGCATAGTTCGCTCCACCGAGTTAGATTGGGGATGGCGAATCGAAGAAAAAGCAACTTTCACGCCATTGTCCTCCAACTCCGCTTTCCACACCGGGGACGTGATCCATGATCACTTAACACTCTCTTCGGTTTGCCCATTTTCAGAAAATGGGCAAACCCATAATAATAAACAAATCCTGGTAGTTGCTCTTTTAATCGGGTAGAGTGATACCAATTTCGAAAAGACATCCTGTATAACAAATATAATGGTTGCTCCTCCGACCGATGCCGGTAACGGTCCGTAAAAATCTACAGCTACGAGATCGTTTGGTTGCACAGATTCTCGAGATTTTGACATTTGCATCAAAGATTTCTCTTCCAAATCAACCCGAACTAGCTTACTTAACAAGAATTCGCAATCATTTCTTGCAATAACACTATTACCGAAATTTCTACTACAAAAATCTGAAACCAGATTGTCTAAACCCCGACAATGAGATACATTGAAGCTATATTCTTGCAAAAACAATGTCCAACGCATCAATCACGAATTTTGATACGGCGTTGTTTACAAATACGTCAAAGTCTGGTGGTCGGTTAGTATTTCAAACTTCCACCCGATCAGGTACATACGAAATTTAATTAGACAGTGAACTATTGCGAGAAGTTTTTTTTCAGAGGTGGTATAACGAGTTTCTGCATCCGACAACACCCTACTGGTCAACGAAATAATACGAATGTTATTTTCATCGTCAATTTGATAAAGAATCACGCTGATTCCCATATCACTGGCGTCCGTCTGTACGTGAAACTTTTTTTTCGGTAAGTAATGACTCAAGGTCACCGAACGAAGAAAGGTTTTCTTTATTTGCTCAAATACTTCCGAATGCTCATCAGACTATTTCCAGTTTCCTTTATCGCTTAACCAATTGCTAATCGGTGTGATAAAATCCGCATGTCTAACACTAAATCGTCTATAATAACCGCAGACTCCTAAAAAGGCCTGAAGTTGTTTTTTATCACGTGGGGGCGGAGAATTATCAATCACCGTTAATCTGTCTGCATCAGCTCGAATCTCCGCTGCGGACAACTGAAAACCTAAAAACGATACTTCCTCTCGAAAAAACAATGATTTTTTTAAACTAAGCGTAAAACCGACTTCAATTAATTTTTCGAATAATCTACTTAAATGCTCAATATGCTCTTCGAACGTTTTCGACGCTATCAATATATCGTCTATGTAGCATAAAATTACATCCGATAATTCTTGTCCCAGTGCAAGATTAAGGGCGCAAATAAACCCACTCCCCGCAGTTTTAAGGCCAAAAGAAATTCTCGTGAACTGGTATAAATGATCTTCATGCAGAAAAGCGGTGTACTTGCGAGATTCTTGCTCTAACGGAATTTGCCAATAGCCTAATACAAGATCCGTCATTGATAAAAATTTAGCGCCTTCAAATTTTTGAAGTATCTCTTCTATCCTCGGGGATGATTCATTGTCCGATAAAATCCAAGCATTGATAAATCTTGCATCTAAACAGAGTCGAATAGTGCCGTTCTTTTTCATTACTATTCGCAACGGATTACAATAGTCACCATTAGATCGCTCTTAAATTTTTAATGCCATTAAATTTTCTATTTTTGAGATACCGCATTTCGCTTACTCAGCGAGACCGGATATGACTTCTTTACAACTTTCTTTTCTTTTGTCTAAGTAATCGTATGTTCGTACACATTAGTGCATTCCGTTCTGTAGAAAAAACCGCTTTATATTTTAAAAGATTTTTTATCAACGATTTACTATATTCATCTAAAGAATTTAAATTTAGGACTTCATCGACTTCCTGTGTAAACGAATCCGCGCTACTCGAAATCTGTCGAATGTATCTCGCGTCATCTGATATTTTATCGTCTTTATTAAGGTCGCATATTTCATCCCCAAAATTCTTATAATTTTTAGTAAATTTTTTATATTGTGTTTTAAGTCGATACCACGCATCACTCGAATCAAACGATAATGTATCATTTACCAATAAATGTCTACAAGCATTTTTTTTATCACGCGGCATTCGAAATGTAACAATGAATTTGGATAATTCCTCCCCCTTCATTCGAATGCGCTGATTTTCTACGTCAATTACGCATTTAAAACGGGATAACCAGTCAATTACTACTTAGACGTCGGTGGATAACCCCGTTACCACTAAAAATAGCGAAGTCAAATTAAATTTTCCTACGTTCAAAGTCAATTGGACCTGTCGTTTTACTGAAGTATTTTTACAACCAACGTCAACGCTTACCGTTAAATTACTCACGGGCAACTCGACGATTTTAAATTTATTTTTTAATTGAATATAAAATTTTTCGGAAATTGCAGTCACTTCACTGCTACTGTCAACCAAAACCGCCACCTCGTGACCTTCTATAATCGCTAAAATCCGCGGACTTACAATTTTAGTTCCCACATAGCTAACTACATTTTCCTTGTCCGGTTCGACATCCCAACAAAGGTCTTCTACAAATTCAGACATACTCGACTTTATAATAGCGCGAATTTCGCCTGACGGACTTTCTTTATCGTTAGTATTATCGCGCGTATTGTGCTTACGAGTATCGTTATCATCACGGGTTTGAAACGCGACGCTTGTCCTGAGAAACCTCCCCTCTTGCGCCAATTACTGCATTTATCTCCGTCATTTCGAGGACGAAATTGAGCATTACCGTATCATTTTTTTATTTGGATTATGATGTATTTTTTGATTATCTACTCCCGGAAGCGCTTTTTGATAGTTCTTAGAATTTGAAAAATACTTTTCTTTTAACCGACGTTCTTACACACTGAATTCACTCACTACCACTCAATATTCCACTAGAAAGTAAGGTTAGGTTTCAAGACACGACGTTAAAGTTAAAGCAGCCTATCGAAAGTCTGCAACACTCCTAAAGGTCTCTCAGTTTAAGAAACCTAGCCCATCAATATAAGAATACGAGCAAGTCCTTTACGAATCATTCCGAATCTAAAATAATTGTAAGAACTCGTCCTTTACAATTTCAGTCGATTCCTTGCAAGTAACAATAACTTTTGAAATATTGTTGAATTGGATTCTGAGTGAACAGCCCCTTGTATTATTTATAAATCCGTACGATTGTAGAATAGATTCCGAGGAAAATGATACGGGTCAGCAAAATCAGGAAAAACGCACGGAGTTTTAAAGGAATAATACCACATCTTTTTTCAAAAAAAGTGCTCAAATCGTGGTCAAAAATCGAAATAGCAATAAAATCTTGCAAAAAATCTTTACAAAGGTTTTAAATTTCGTCAAAATTTGTGAACTATAGACATTTCTAAACAGTAAATTACATATCAGACTCGAAAAGGGGTATTTTTCTTGAAGAAGAACGTGTTTTCTTAAATAATCTTCTTCTCGAAATAACATTTACTGACCTGGCGGACATACTAGAAAAAAACTATTGCACCGATCGGGCTACAATTTAAATGGCTTATTCTATACATCTACCGTTATCGTGTGAACCAAAATTATAATTTTTAATTAATTTTTAAAACAATTCACATTGAAAAAGCAAGGTCAAAAATAAGAAAACTCCGCCCTTTTGTTTTTTCCCATCAAAAATATTTTTCCGACGTTCACACGATAGGGTCAATCTTACTTTAAAAAAACAGTCTAATTTTGTTTTTTTATTACCTAAACTTGATTACTTAAACAAAATTTTTTCCAACATTACAACAATTGTACTTGCAGTAATATTGCTAATATTACTCTAAGTTTAGATGTAGTGGAGGAACTGTTAAATGAAGTTTTCTTGAAGCTAAAATAAAAAAATGTGTTTGTAAATTGTTGTTTAAAAGCTTTAATTCATTGTTTCTTATCAAACAGTCCCCAAAAATGCTTAAAGTAATCATTTTACGCACTGAAAATCACTTTACATATTGGAATTCACTTTACGCACATCTAGCGGTGTATAAAGTAATACTTTTCACACCGCTATAAAAAGAAGTACTTTACACAAAGTTTTTAGTCTGTAAAATTCAATTTTACAGTTTAGTGTTGCAAAAAATAATTTTTGTAATTAAACAAATATTTATGAAAAGTGGCTGAGATGTAATACTAACCCCTTAAAAAATTGTAACGGATTTAAATAAGCAAATTAAATTTGTCAAAGTAATTGAACATATATTTAAAAACATTTCTTATCTGGCATAAATCGAACAAATTGTTTCGCGTATAAATTCACTGCACAAACTTTTCTTAGACATTCAGCATTCAGTAAATAAAAATAAGCTTATAATTTTCTAATAAGATTTAACTTTCGTTATTTTAGAATTAAATTACCGTTTACAAAAAGTATGTGGTATAATACATTTAAATAAAAACTCTTTACCGCTGGTAATTAATTTGACAATAAATATCTACCGTTAAGTAGGAGTCAGGTTAAGTGAAATAAATTCCGATACGTGGTTACGCTCGTCTTCAGGTCTTCGTGGCTTCAATAGCCGGTCGTTATAGAATTCGCTTACACTGGCCAAAATTGTGAAATACTGAGATTAATGCGAATGTCGCCTTAGATTCCTAGTCAAGGTTTTCCAACTTCAGACGAAACTTCAAAAAATTGCAACCTCTGCAAACAGATAAAATACAGACGGCATCATTTTGAAAGTACCACTCGGTGGCAATATAAATTTGTGGACCAGCAACTTTACAAAATTAAATTTTACATTAATCCGAGAGTAATGAAGAACATTAAAAATTAAATTAACATCAGTCGTCGACAATAATAAATAGATTTTATCAATAATAATTCTCATTGACGAGAAAAGCAATGACTAGATGTCCGTATAATATACAGAGATTCTTCACAAATCGAGTCAAAGGTTATGTCTCACACTGCAGTGTATTTTTCGCAAATAACTTGAATTTTACTTAAATAAGCCGGTCAGATAATATCAGTGATACGCGCAATAAGTACGGAAGAAACGACCTAATTCTCTCATCGTGCGTTCAACAGGATTAGATTGTGGGTGGCGAGTTGACGAAAAAATAACCTTTACTCAATCAATTTAAAAATTCTTTAGACATTTTGAAATCATTTTGAATCAGCCATTTTGAATGTTGAAAAACTGATGTCAGATTCGCAATCAGCAACCGTGAAAATCCCCGAGTATTCAGTTTCTAGTAAATTTGATCAATTTTTTATTTTGTAGTCCGCCATATTGGATCTTCTATTTTGAATTTTGGAAAAATAATGATAGATCCGTCATCAGCGACCTCAAAAACACCCGAGTATTATGTTTCAAGTTAATCAAATCAATTTTTTATTTTGTCGTCCGCTATATTGAATCAGCCGTTTTGAATTTTAGAAAACGAATGTCATATTTGTAATCAGCGACCTCGAAAACCCCCGAGTAATCGGATTCAGGAACATTTAAGAAGTTTTTAATCACCTTTTTTAAGTTGCGCATATATGCGTTATGAACACTTTTGGCAAGTCTTAGTTTTGAGCATATATGCGTTAGCGACAGTCAACGGGTTAAAAAAAAGAAAATTGTGACAATCTAATTTCAGAAATAATTAAGGTATTTAAATGAGAGTTAATAGGACACTTTTTGGCTGAGTTATACTGAATAATGTAAAAATCGTTTCAACTCACCTCGGTCTCCCCTACGCTGTAACACCAAGAGTGACCAGACTTTCGTGTAACGACTTAAACATTAATACCCTTAACTGCGGTGACGAAGATTTGGCGGCCAACATCTTCGTCATCCGCAGTTAAGGGGTTAAAATGATTTTCATTCACCTGAAAATAAGTGGTCTCTCAATTTTGACCGGTAGTGTAATCGTAAAACGCACGCATTTATAAATCACGCGTCTAAATAAAGTCGAATCGTCTTATCTTTTTTTACAGCACCCGTAATGAATTGCAATAATAATTGACATTTGAACCTTCTAAAATTTTTAATGCCTCGCGTCTTACAGTTTTCATCTAAAAAATTTAATTTTGCAACATATTGCTCAACTTCTTTAGTAACATGGGTCATACATAAAATGCATGTCTCAGACTAGTTTTATTTTCGGAAATTTTTTCTTTTTGCATTTCGAACCGATACCACGCATCATTCAAATCGAAAAATTCCGTTTCATTAATTTGGAAAAATTTACAGTCGTCTTGATTTAAAAACACTACATTTACATTTGGCGTTGTTTCCGATGGTTAATTCCCACATAACACAGTATTTTTTGTCAAGTTTCCTGTAAATTCGTCATGCGAAATTCGCAAGCTTGCAGAAAACTTGCTTACATGGGTAATTCTTGAGAAATAGGGCATTTCTAATTCACCACTTTTTACCTTTAAAATTATTACTTGAAAAATAGTATAATTTTGTAGAGTTATTCTTCATTCTTATGTTTATCAATATCGAAAATAAAAGAAGTATGTTTTTGTTTTCTACACCTTCAAAAAATTCAAATTAACCTCGAAAAATGCACTTTTCGCAGTTCTCGTCATGGCGATCAGGAATTTTTTTGTATACATGATAGATGTAAAAAAATATTTTGAATTTCACCACTTGGAAGATAAACTCAAAAGGTATAATTACCGCGTATCTAATTCAGATTTTTACAAATAACTTAAACAAATATCACTTTTCAAAGTTTTCCCTGATTTTATTTTGGTGGAACTGGAGTTTTTAAAATGTAACATTTCACAACGATTTTACTCAAAATTATAACTGATTTTTACTGATAACTTGTAGTATTCAGTTAAAAAATAATATTTATGCTTTTTTAAATATTTTAGAAAGTTTGGTGCAAGTTTGCAGTGCAAACTTGCTAAGAGGGTGACATTTTTTTATATATGCAAGTTTGCTGTAAACTTGCGAACCTTACATATAAAACTTGCAGCAAACTCCCAGAAAAATACTGTGCTATGTAGGGGGTGAAACTGTGGCTTGCGATAATCGAGGTTAAGCAATGTCCTGTGTGGTTAGTACATAGGGAGGTGACCACGCTTTGCCTCTCGCTATGGCCAAGTGTTATCTCACTGCTTTCGTAAATTACCAGGGGTGGGGTTTGACGTTGAGGTATAATGATGTGCACTGAATATCCAACTTTGTAAGGCTCAAGACAGGTGTATTAACCAAAGAATTAAATTATAAAAAACTCATTTTTGATAAAAAGAGTAGACATAAATTAGGAATTCATTTCTTTTCTGATTACTTATTTTTTAATTTAAAATAACAAAATCAAATTTCATTTAAAAATAAACGTCTTAGTACAGGTCTTAAACCGCTGATTTATTATTTTTTTAAACTTAATAAGCTAAAAGTTTTTAAGAATTTTCGATTTTAGGACTAAAAAAGTTATAAACTCTCTTTAAAACTTGCTGTTTTTATCGTTTTAAATATTAAGGTTAATGTCCCTATTATGGAACACTTTAAAATTTCGTTCCTATTATGGAACAATATTACAAAAATTTTGAAAAATGCAATTAAAATTGATGATAAGAAATTTCTACTTATTTCAAAAAATTTTACAGATTATAAGAGTGATTATTACTGTATAGTGTTTAAATAACACAGACACACAAAAAAGTCGTAACCCAAAGGACTCAACCCCCTACCCCTATGTTTTTGGGGTCGCTGAAACCGAGTATGACCATGAAAAATTTTGGTGCTTGCCTATTTCCCCTCTACCACCCCCTCCCACCAAGTCACGGGGGTTGCAATTTCAGATATAACAAAAAGTCGAGTAGCATGTCTATTCCTATGTTTTTTGGGTCGCTGAATCCGAAAAAGTCATCTAAAAACCAAAACTTCCCTCACTTAACCCCCTAAAACCCCCTTAAAACCTCCTAGGAGGGGGTTGGAATTTTAATTTTAACGAAAAGTTGAGTAGGGGGTCTATTCCTATGTTTTTGGTGTCGCTGATTCCGAAAAAGTCATCTCAAAACAAATACTTCCCTCCCTTAACTCCTTACAACCCCTTAATACCTCCTGGGAGGGGGTTTGAATTTGAATTTTGACGAAAAGTCAACTTACACTTATTGTTAGAAAAAAAATTTTTTGTTTCAAAGAAATTTTGTTTAAATCAAACTTAAAATATTTTTGCTATATAGTCAAATAAATTTAAGTTTAATTCAAACATATTTTATGTTTTAGTTTAAGAGATTATATATTGAAATCAAAGATAAATTGTGGTTGATTTGAAATTATCTGTAGTTAACTTTTAAGTTTGATTCCAACATAAAATTTTTAGACATAATTTTTGTTTAAACCGTAACAGAAAATATGTTTTAATTAACTATAATTATTCAAACAAATAATACTTTTGAACCAAAGCAGTAGATATTTTCTATATATTGAGATTAAACTTACAAACTATTTTCAATTAAACAAAATTGTCTAACATTATTTTTGTGCTTCATTTAAGTATAATGTTTTCTCAGTGCATGATTACATAAATCTACACCTATAAAATCGAAATGATATTTATTTTACTACACTTAGCGCAACCCAGAAACAACGGCGTGGACGTGGTAGTTTTTAGTTTTTTCGGTTTGAGCACCCCAAAAAACATAGGATTAGGTACAATACTCAACTTTTCGTAAAAATTGTAAATCCAACCTCCTCCTATTAAGTATTAAGGGGGTTGTAGGGGATTAAGGGAGAGAAGGATTTATTTTTATCGTGTTTTTCGGTTTTAGCGCCAAAAAGACATAGAATTAGATACCATACTCGACTTTTAGTCGAAATTAAAATTCAAACCCCCTCCCAGGAGGTATTAAGAGGTTGTAAGGAGTTAAGGGAGGGAAGTATTTGTTTTTAGACGACCTTGTCCGATTCAGCGCCACAAAAACATAGGAATAGACACCCTACTCAACTTTTCGTGAAAATTAAAATTCCAACCCCCTCCTAGGAGGTATTAAGGGGGTTTTAGGGGGTTACGTGAGGGAAGGTTTTGTTTTTAGATGACTTTTTCGGATTCAGCGACCCAGAAAACATAGGAATAGACACCACACTCGACTTTTTGTTATATCTGAAATTCCAACCCCCGTGACTGGGTGGGAGGGGGTGGTAGCGGGTAAATGAGCAAGCACAAAAATTTTTCATGGTCATATTCGGTTTCAGCGACCCCAAAAACATAAGGGTAGGGGGTTGTGTCCTTTGGGCCACGACTTTTTTTGTGTGACTGTGTAATTAAGAAATGTTTAATTGCATTTTAGCTTTAAAATTAACCCATTAACGCCCATGATTAGACAAATGAAAATATCATCAAAATTATTATTGGAAACAGGACTGCGGATCAAATAATGACTTTTGACGTCAAAAATTGTTTAAAAAATAATTTGTTTATAAAAATTGTTATAAACAAATAGAGAAAATTGATAAAATTTTAAAAACTAATAGCGCCATTCGATTCTACGTGAAAAATTACTAAAGGAACATGTATGACATTTTAAAAATTGTAACTCAGTTTGTTGTAAATAAGTTATAAACAAATAATAATGCACACTCATGTACCTATAAGAGCCCATCATTACACAACTCACTATTTCATCAAAATTATGACTGGAAACAGGACTGCTGATCAAATGATGACTTTTGACATTAAAAATTGTTTAAAAATAATTTGTTTATAAAAATTGTTATAAACAAATGAAGAAAATTGATAAAATTTTAAAAACAATAGCGCCATTCGATTCTACGTGAAAAATTACTAAAGGAACATGTATGACTTTTTAAAAATTTTAACTCAATTTGTTGTAAATAATTAATAAACAAATAACGCACTCTCATGTACGTATTTGATATGTTTATTAATTATTTACAACAAATCGAGTAAAAATTTTTAAAAAGTCATACATGTTCCTTTAGTAATTTTTCACGTAGAATCGAATGGCGCTATTGTTTTTAAAATTTTATCAATTTTCTTCATTTGTTTATAACAATTTTTATAAACAAATTATTTTTTAAACAATTTTTAATGTCAAAAGTCATCATTTGATCCGCAGTCCTGTTTCCAGTCATAATTTTGATGAATTGTTTATTTGTGTGATGATGAGCTCTAATAGGTACATGAGTGTACATTATTATTTGTTTATAACTTATTTACAACAAACTGAGTGACAATTTTTAAAATGTCATACATGTTCCTTTAGTAATTTTTCACGTAGAATCGAATAGCGCTATTAGTTTTTAAAATTTTATCAATTTTCTCCATTTGTTTATAACAATTTTTATAAATAAATTATTTTTTAAACAATTTTTGACGTCAAAAGTCATTATTTGATCCGCAGTCCTGTTTCCAATAATAATTTTGATGATATTTTCATTTGTCTAATCATGGGCGTTAATGGGTTAAGGCATGCCAGGGTTTTCGTCAGACTACTGTTCCACATTAGGCACACTTATTATTTGCATGTCCCTATTTATGGAGCACACAGGAAATATACAGCAAACATAACCTCAAATATTTTCAGTATTTTCGACATTAATTTCCTACCATAAAAATTGTTTTTATAATTATCTATTAAACTAGAATTTGTTAATTGTATTTAATTCTTTATAATTAATATTCGAATTATTGAGATAAGTCAATAGAATTCTAATTACTTATTAAATCAAATAAGTGTTTCATAAATAGAAACATTTATTTTGGAACACCTGTACATACAAGAAAACATCGTTCCATAATGGGTGCAGTGCAGAGTTGAAAAATTCATTAAGTATTAATTTTTCAATCCATACCCTAATTCTTCAAATTAACACTTCTGATTCCAAAAAATTTATCCTAGAAATTTAGTCAACTTAAAAAGTGTTCCATAATAGGGACATTTACCTTACTGTGCAATATTTCACCTAAAATTTTCGTTTTCACAATCCACCACCGCTGATTATTTTATAAATTTTTCATGTTAATTTTAAGGGGACTATCTGGTAAAAGATACACGTTTTTAATCTTTTATCGTAAAAACGTATGAGTATTTTTAGTTTATATCTACCAGCTGTCAGTGAAGTCTTTAAAACGGCATCCTTTATCGGGAGTATAGATCACGGGTAATTTGTTTTAAATTAAAAAGTTACACGTTATTTTCTTTATAAGCTTTTTTCTATTAAACAAATCTCAAAATAATGTAATTCGATATATAGTACCGTGCGAGTATATGACTATTGCTCGTGTAATAACGTGAATCGAACGAGCTCTCCTCAGTTAAAGAAAGTATTCAAATTAGAAGAAAGTAATGGTGATAGTTTTGTAACGTTACTATAAATACATTTTGTTAAAACTTTCGAATTACCGATTGTTTTATTTAACCCTTTGCCGTTCTTGTGTTACGAAATGTCGTTTATAGTCTTTTCTGGGGGAACAACCAATGAGAAAAGGCGGTATGCTTGTGTTGGTAAGTTATGTGTGAGAATGTAAGTGTTCTGAATTTGCAGGAACGTACCTAATTAAAAAATGAATCCATTTATATTTTAAAATAAATTATTTTTAAAAATGAAATTTAATACCTAAAAATCTGTTTTTTTGTATAAAGTGGAAGTGTATTTGCAATTTATTATTTTTTAAACATACGTATATTTGATTATTAAAGACTTTTATCAAATCTACATAACCCATGTAAACATAACCTCAAAATCAAACTAATTCCGGTCCTGATATTATCCACGTGATTCCACTGTCAAACTGATTTTTTCTAAGGTGGGGAAAGCTTATGCACGGCAAAGGGTTAATTAAAATTCTTATAATATAATCAATACTAGCGAAAAAATATGTATTACTACCTCAATAATGATTCTATCATGCTTCTTTTAGATTCTCTAAGAAATGCAGTAATCAAATTGGAAAGGTTGTCACTTCCAGAAAAGGATTTGAACGATACCAGTGCAGCTCACAGTGGTGCATCTGAAATTTTAGACTTGATCGGGGATAGTTGGATAAATGATTCTATTGATTCCGCTCGATGCAATAAAAATATTTTCGACTCCACACATCTTAACGGATGCAAGGAATCTTTTTCGACTTATGAGTGTGGTAAGCAAGAATGGAATAAAATTAATCTAATTTGTTTATGTTTACCTTCATTTGCAATTAATATCATATATTAAATATCATTAAACTCTTTGGTTTATAGGGGAGAGTGGGACAAAGATGTAGCTCTAAACCAATAAGTATAATGATATCTATTAGGTATATTAGATATTTTTCAGAAACAATTTAAACATCTTTTTAATAATTTTAAAACATTCTTGACTATAGTTTAAATTTAAATGTTTGAGTGAATACTACTTGCTTTCAAAGTAATCATTTAATCCATCGCGACAGTCACTCTAAAAAATAAATTTTGATAAAATGGTATAGTATGGTGCAGTTGCTGTAGCATATTTTTGCCTGACTGTACTGAATACAGAGACAGCCCAATGTACAGACATAGTCACTCACAAGTATATTAGTTAGGTCAGAATATTGTTACGTCAAAACGAGAAACCCTTTCAAAATATACCTAACGTTCCTCGTTTTAAATTAGTTTCAATAAAGAATCTAATTTGGGATGAGGATAAGTCAATGAGCCTACTAAATGTTGTGAGAGAATAATTTATTTAAAAACCAACAAGAAAGAAAAGTATTGACAAAAATACAATGAGTATAGTTCTAAATTATAAACCTTACTTTTAAGAATAACGATTACTGGTGTTGAATGATGTGGTGATATTATCTGGTAATCCGATCTTGAATGGTGTTGAGGGCTGGTCGCAAAAGGAGCCTCAAACAGTTGTCCTTAATGTTCGTGTATTAGTCCTCTTGTTTACACTAATGAGATAGTGTATTGTATTTTGGTAATATTTGCTTTCTTCCAGACGGACGTCGCCTCCTTAGCAAATTTCGATGGTTCGAAATTTGGAATGTGTTGTATCAATGTAAGATAAACACTTAAATTTATTTTCAAATAAATATTTTTGAAAATGTTAAAAATCACTTTTGGAGAAATATTCTCTTTTAATCGTAGTACGTTTCAAAGCAATACTTTGAAAATAATTTTAAAGTTCACTTTTAAGGAAACACTTTCAAAATAATACTTGGGGATAACTTGTAGTTCACTTTTTAGATTATACTTGGAGTTCACTGGACGATGGTAGATTGAAGACTAATTGATTTCCAAAAAATTATTCTCTGTTCTAATCAGAAATGTTCACCCTTTTTATATAAAAATTTCCTCATTAGACTGATGCTCTTAGCAACTACAATCGTCTCGACCTTAATAGGTGTCCTTGCGTAAGACATCGCGTCGACACTTCATGAGTTGAAGTCGCAACTTTGTCTTTGATCCTCAGGCGTGGTGCGTGTACATATTAATAATCTGTGTTTTCGATCTTGAATTTCTCGTAATCGTTATTCTTTCGACATTCTTTTGAAATACTATTCTTTCCGGAATTTGTAAAAATGAACATAAAATATAACTACAATATTCGTTAAAAATATACTGAATATAATGCGAATTTAAAACACACATAAATTAGGAATTACAATATTCGTTAAAAATATACTGAACATAATGCAATTTAAAATAGGAATTATAATATTCGTTATGCAAATTTAAAACACACATAAAATTAGAATTATAATATTCGTTAAAAATATACTGAACATAATGCAATTAAAACACACATAAAATAGGAATTATAATATTCGTTATGCAAATTTAAAAATTAAAACACACATAAAATTAGAATTATAATATTCGTTAGAAAATATTCTGAATATAATGCAAATTTAAAAACATACAGAAAATAAGAATTAAAAGTACTGCATATCTTATCATGATGAAATACATTATTTTAATAGATGTATGCATTATCAAATACATACAACATATGAAAATAGATATATACGTGAAAACATATAGTTAAATTAAGTATATTAATAAGAAGTTACGGACGTAACACCTCCCCCCTTAGATTGAGCATGGGAGTGAAATGAAACATGCTCAAACTAATGAATTATATAGAAAATGTTACTTTCATTCTATACATACATTATATCATTTTTTACTCATACTTTACAGATTTTTTTTACAGTCGTATACGATATAGAATTCATTCATGCTATTTCAAGCATACTTTACAAGCAATATTTAAGAAAATAATTTTAATTTAAATGTATCTCATTTTACTAGATATTTTCATTAGAATTATATTTTTTATATATAGGGGTTTTAATTAATCATTTAAATTTACCACAGTAAAAAATTTATAAGAATGTTACATGTTTAGTTTTTTTTACTTTGTTAAATACAATTTGTTTATAATTAGAAAAAATTATTTGTACAAATGATTTATTTTGCATAGAATTTTGGATCGATGTTAATACAATATATATAAAAAGAAAATAATTTTTTTTTGTTTGCTTTGAAATTACATTCAGAGAAATACTTTTACAAATTGTTTGATAGGCTTAGGTCTTGTGTTCTTTTTAAATTACATAAAAACTTTTGCGCTAAAATTCAAAACTTGTTTGTAGTTAAAATTCGTTGTAGATTTAAATATTGAATACATTTTTGTATAGATTTATAAACTGAAAAATATTTTTGACACATTCTATATTTGAGACAACAGTTTTTTTATATGTCTTATTGTTATATTTTATTGCTTATAGATTTATGCTTTTTTATTCGTTCTCAAGCTATATTTGGACAATAATTATTAGGTGTTGGGAAGGAAAAAAAAATTGTATTCGAGTTGTTTGTTATTAGAAATTTGAATAATGCCATGTTAGATTCTTCTTCAAAAAATTATATGGAATAAGGATTTATCTTATTGTGTTAAAAAAAGTTTGTTATCTCTCATATTGCAAAACAAGTATGTAGAATCAAAAATTGACAAAATATTATAAAAATTTAATTTGAACTTTGCGAACTTTGTAAAGAAATATTTTTTCAAATCAGGTTATTGGTATAGTGATTTAAAATTTGTTTAAAATTTACAAAAGTGTAAATGATTGAAAACAGTTCAATTTCTCTTTTATTTAAGTCCTTTCTGAAACATAAAATTATATATTATTAACAGTGTTTTATTATTCTTGTTTAATTCGAGATAGTTTTAGTCTGTTTGTATGTACTATTTTTTGTTTGTTTTTAACTTGTATTTTAACGTTACCTTTATTTAAAATTTCTAATATTTTGTGTGGGCCTGTGTATTGATTAGCAAATTTATGAATTTTTCCCCCGTGTAGTAAAAATACCTCATCTCCGAGTTTGAGATTTTGTGGATTACAATTTCTGTCGTAATACATTTTTGACTTTTCTTTTGCTAAAATCAAATTTTCTCTAGCTATGTTTCTCATTTCATGAAGTCTTGTTATCAAGTCTGTTAAATATTGATCATAAGTTTCTAATTTTTCGTGTTCAAGTGGTGGATCACTTGATGGTAACCGTGCTAATTTTCCAAAAATTAACTCGTATGGAGTGCACTTGGTGCCTTCATGAATGCTTGTATTGTAGGAAAACATGGCTAGTTCTAACCAGTCATCCCATTCTTCATTTTTGTTGATAAATTGCTTTAAATATTCTCCTAAAACGTGATGAGATCTTTCAATTGATCCGTTTGACTGAGGGTGAAATGCTGTCGTTTTAAATTGTCGTATTCTGAATCTCTTTGCTAATCTTCTCATTAAATTGCTTAAAAAGTCAGTTCCTTGGTCTGTTAACACTCCTTTCGGGGATCCAAATATACAAATAAATCTTTTAATAAATGCATCAGCTATTGTACTTGCTTGATGATTTGGGAGTGCGATTGCTAGTGAATATTTAGTTAAATTATCCTGTATTGTTAGTATGTATTCACTTCCATTTTTAGTTTTTGGTAATGGACCGACAATATCCATTGCAATTTTTTCAAATGCTGTACCTGGTGTGTCTGTTATAATCATTGGATCTTTTGTTTTAACTCTAACTAATTTTTTAAGTTGACATTGAAGACAACCTTGAATATATCTTTGAATATTATTTTTCATGTTTTCCCAATAATAATTTTGACGTATTCGACCATAGGTTTTAGTTACACCTTTATGTCCGCCAACTGAGCTTGAATGGGCTTCTTCTATTAACTTCATGTATTCTTCCTTAGTAGGATATTTTGTATATCCATTACATATGACAACTTTCACAAATGAATTTTCAAAAATTGATTTTATCATTGATAGGATTTCGACCCAAGTTACATTATTTATTTGGGCTGTTTTTGCAATACTAATACTTTTCAGTTTCAATTCTTCACATACATTTTTCATTGAAACTATTGTAGATTTAATTCTTTTTATTGTGTCAGCTAAATTTTCTTTCATTTCTGTTTCTATTGGGAGAGCGATATGGTAATATATACCTCTCTTTATTTTCTCTGCTATACCTAATTGAAGTTTACCAAAATTTGGCAATTTTTCTCGTTTTGCTAAAGATCTGGAGCCATTATCTCGTGGATCTCCGTTGATTGAACGAAAATAGGTTAAGTTATCTCTACGCATTGGTAATTGGTCTCTGCAGTCGATAATATACTTTTCTTGTTGCATATTTAAATTTTCACAATTTTCATTTTCCATTAGATTTTCTTCTTCATCAGATGATTCTTCGGAATTAGAATTTTCATATCCTTGATCAATTTCTTCATTTTTCTTCATTTTTATTTCTTGATTATTGTACTCAGGATCTGACACAATTTCATCAGTATAAACTTCATTATAAAATTTTCCTTTTCTTTTATTCTTTGTATTAGACACCTTTTTTGGTCTTCCCCTTCTCTTTTTTGAAAAGGAGGTATTCCAACGTGTGCTTTGTTTCTTGGGTCTGCCACGTTTCTTTTTTGTGTGTGCTTTTATTTCTTTTTCTTGGATGTCTTGATTTTTCTTTTCTTGTATTATATTTTCTTGATTATCATTCTCTTGCATTTTTCGTTGATTTCTTGTTATAACGTTACAAGTTTCATTACTTGTACAATACTTTCTTTTAATATTTTGGAGATTTCTTATTATCTCCGAACTCATGCAGGATTCATTGTCCTTCAATATTTCTTTAATAGATTGGAGACTTTTCCTTATCTCCAAATTTATGTAGGATTCATATTCCTCAAATAATTTTTTAATAGATCGAAGACTTCTTAGTATCTCCGAATTTTCATAGGATCCATTGTCCTTAAATATTTTTTCAATATCATGGAGATTTCTTATTATCTCCGAATTCATGCAAGATTCATTGTCCTTCAATAATTTTTCAATAGATTGGAGACTTTTCCTTATCTTCAAATTTATGTAGGATTCATATTCCTCAAATAATTTTTTAATAGATCGAAGACTTCTTAGTATCTCCGAATTTTCATAGGATCCATTGTCCTTAAATATTTTGTCAATATCATGGAGATTTCTTATTATCTCCGAATTCAGGTAATATTTATTTTCATTTGCCACACAATATTCTTCAATTTTTTCTTGCACACATTTTATTATTTTTCTTTGAATTTCCTGAGTTTCATCAATTTTTTCTTCTTTTATTTCTTGTACTTTTTCTTCAATAATATTTTCGACTGGGTTTCTGGATAAGGCATCTGCATTAACATTTGTTTTGCCTGCTTTGTAGACCACATTAAAATCATATTCTGCTAATTTCAGCTTCCATCTTGTAACTCTTGAACAAGGATCTTTAGAATTTTGAAACCAAACTAGTGGTTTGTGATCCGTAACTAAGGTGAATTTTCTTCCATAAAGGTATGGTCGAAAATGTTGCACACTGTATATAATTGCCAATGCTTCTTTTTCATAAGTGTCATATTTTCTTTCACATTCATTTAATGTTCTTGAAGTATAAGCAACTGGTTGATCCTTACCAATTACTCCTTGTGATAAAATTCCTCCTATTGCAAAACCTGAAGCGTCTGTTGTTAGTATAAATGGTTGAGAAAAGTCTGGTCTTCTTAAAAGTGGTTCCTCACATAGTTTATTTTTTAACAAATCAAAAGCCGTTTGTTGTTTTTCAGTCCAAAGAAAAGGTATATCTTTTCTTAAAAGTTGATTTAAAGGATTTGCAATCTTTGAAAATCCGTCTATAAATTTGCGATAATAACCTGCTAGTCCTAAGAATTGTTTTATATTTTTAACATTTTTTGGGATTGGGAATTTCTTTACAGCTTCTACTTTCTTCGGGTCGGGTCGTACACCATTTTTATCAATTATATGACCTAAGTATCCTACTTCTAACCTAAAAAATTCACATTTATCCGGTTGCAGTTTTAAGTTAGCAAAACGTAATCGTTCCATAAGTTTCGAGAATTTTTCTTCGTGTTCTTCTAGGGTATCTGCATAAATAACAATGTCGTCCAAATAAACAAATAATTCTGATCCTTGTAAACCTAATAATACCTGATCAATAAGTTTTTGAAATGTGCTTGGTGAATTTTTTAATCCGAAAGGCATTCTGTCAAATTCATAGTGTCCAAATGGCGTTGAAAATGCTGTTTTATAAGAATCTCTAGGATCCATTTTGATTTGATGAAAACCTGACGCCAAGTCAAAGACTGAAAAATATTGAGCATTTCCGAGTTGATCTAGTAGGTCCGTAATATTAGGGAGGGGGTAAAATTGACCTACCGTACGTTCATTGAGTTTTCTGAAGTCCAAAACTAATCGCCATTTTTTATTTCCTAATGAGTCATCTTTCTTTGGCACAATCCATATTGGAGTATTGTATGGTGAATCAGAATGTTTAATAATTTTTTGTTTTAATAATTCATTTACTTGACGAGTCATCTCTTCTTTGTGAACAGGGGGAAATCTGTATTGTTTAGTGATAATTGGTGTGTCATCTGTAGTTATTATTCTATGTTTTATAAGATCTGTTCCTTCTAAATATTCTCCTGGTATATGAAATCGGTCTGAATAGTTCTTTACTAAATTCATGATGTGTTCTAATTCTTCTCTATTTAAATGTTCAAGGCGAAGTAATTTTTTAATTTCTTCAACTCTATCTTTGCCTGTAATGTTGAAAATATTTTCTGATTTAATATTTTTTGAAAATACATCAATAATTTGTTTAATTGATGAGTCTTCATTTTTAATATCAGATTTGTTTACTAAACTTTCTTGCTTTATTTCATCAAAATTTTCTAAATTTACTTCGAAAATTGGGATATCTATTGATTCATTTAGTGTATTAATTGCTTTTAAATAAGCTAAACCTTCTACATTTGTAACTACTGCATCACCTATGTAAACACCATCTTTTATTTCTAATCTTGGAATGTAACCTTCTTTTATATTTTTATTCAAAATTTTTACATGAATATTGTAAATTGATCTTGCTGGAATCGTAAAATAATTTTTTAAATCAAAATTAAATTTTTGTTTATTGATTTCTAGATGTCTTTCTTCATAATTAATTTTTACTTTCTTTTTAATGAAAAATTCTGTTCCTAATATTCCATCGTGTTCAATTGGAACATCGTTTGATAAAAGGTTGAAAGTTGTTGGAATTCCGAAAATATTTATCTCTACTTGTCCTAGAGTATAAACTGCGTGATCGTTTATTC
Source organism: Leptopilina drosophilae (assembly GCA_032873175.1). Taxonomy (NCBI): domain Eukaryota; kingdom Metazoa; phylum Arthropoda; class Insecta; order Hymenoptera; family Figitidae; genus Leptopilina; species Leptopilina drosophilae. The sequence continues at coordinate 45,430,487 of CM065483.1, forward strand.
CTGTTAACTTAAGACATTTATTTTCATCAATTTTTATATCTGGATTCAATGCGCGAATTTTTAATAAATTTGGCCCTGCTCCTGTGTCAATCATCATTGTTATCGGAATTTTTAATTCTTGAGTATCAATTCAAATGTACGGAATTGTATTAGTTTTTGCTAAATTAATGTTTCTGGATGCATAATAATTTCTTTTTAATTCTTCCTCAGAGCATCCTACTAAAGAGGAATTTTGGAGTTTCCCTGATTTTGTGTTTGTGAATTTGTTTGTTGCTTATTGTTATCATCCCACATCTTTTTTCTACAATTAGTGGAAATGTGTCCTAATTTTTTACAATAGTTACATGTTATACTTTGATTTCTGTTTGTGAAGTTTGTTGTATTATTAAATCGTGATTCTTGAGAAAAATTTCGTTGTTGATTTTGAAAAGAATTTTGTTGTTGATTTTGGTATGAAGGACGAAATTGATTTTGTTGCATGTTTCTAAACTGATTTTGTGAAGTATTTCTAAATTGATTTTGAAATTGATTTTGTTGAGGGTTTTTGTTAAAGTTTTGACTTTGAAATTTATTAAACCTTGGATTTGGATTACTAAATCTGTTTTGATTTTGATTTGAAAAATTTTGTCGTAGTCCTGGATAAAATGAGTTTTCTCGTCTTGATCCTATCAATTTATTAAGCTGAAAACAGTTTACTGCAAAATGTCCCTTTTTACCACAAACTAAACACGTTATTATATTATCTTGAGCTATGTTGATTTTTGTTGTTTTATCAAATTCTTTGACATTTTTAAGATAAGAATTGTTTTCGGTATTTTGCTCAGTTTTTCTTAGTTCACGGTGTGATAACAATTTTCTTTCTATTTCTACTGCTTTATTAATTATTTCTTGAAAAGTGTCAGCTGTTCCTATTCTTAATTCAATGTCTGGTCTAAGTCCTCGTGAGAAACAATCAACAGTTGTTTTATCTAAATTTGTTTTAAATGCTTCATCTACTGCATTTTCATTGCTAAGTCTATGCGCGTCTAATATTCTTTCAGCTGCTTCTGCGATTCTGGAACCGTAAGAAATTACATTTTCGTGTTCCCACATATATATTGCTCCTAATTCTCCTTGTAATTGGTATACAGATTTTGCTGGCGCGTAAATTTGTTTCAATCTTTCCGTTAATTGTTCTACTGTAATAAAATTATTTCCTATAATAATTCTTCGTGCTTCACCCGAAATTCTACTTCTAATTAATTTGACTAAGTTTGTTTGTACTTGTGCATTATCTGGAAGCATAGATTTTGCTTCTAAACAACTTTCAATAAATATAGATAATGGGATATTTTTTCCGTCAAACATTGGTATAGTTTCTAATGCATCGCGTAAAGACACTTGCTGATTGTTTGGCAGAGCCATATTTTCTTCAAAAATAATATTATTTCTAGAGTTATCAAAAGAATTGTTTGCAGAGTGATCGTTTATTTCGACGTCGTCAATTAATGGATTATTTGAACCTAAATTTGCTTGAGACTGATGTCCTAAATTTTGTTCTACTAGAGTTTCTTCTAAAATAGAATCTTTACTGTCGTTATCGTCAGTTTCGGAAGAATTATCGTCAGTGTCAAAAAGGTTAGAATTAACAAAACCCGAATCAAACTCTCTATGTATTTTTTCGGAATCAGGATTTTCTTTAGAATATCTAGGTGTACTTGTGTGTGGTTTTTCTTTATAATAAGGAATTCCTGAATTCAATGACAATTCTGGATTATTTTTTATTTGAGAGCGAGTTAAATGTGAGGAATCGGTTGTATTTTTATTCGAAGAAGACATTAAAAAATAGCATAATATCAAAATTTATAACATTCGTAATAGTTGTAAAATTGTCAATCTTGTCCCTTGAATATAAAATACACTTTTCTTTTCTAGTAAAAATATTTTTATCTTGCTTCAGTATATATGATAAGAAAAACTTTTCATTGTAATAATAATAACAAATCGCAATCAAACAAACAAAACAAAATATTTTTTTTTGCACAAATTAAATGTCAAAATGATTGATATACAAGACAAAAATTTCCATAAGTCAAGAGGACTTTAACCCCTATTCATTAATATAATACAGGATTTAATTTGATGAATGCACCTTGCAACTTTAAAAATTATAAGTTAAGAGGACTCGAACCCCTATTTATTAATATAAATACAGAATTTATTCAATAAATGCACCATGCAAAGAAAAAAATTTCAAAATTAAGAGGAATCGAACCTCTATTCATCAATACCTATTTATGAATGCACCTTGCGACTTAAATCTTGTATAATGTTATCATTTATTATAAAATGTACTATCTTCAGTAAAAATATATTTTTTTATTTGTTAAATGTTACTGATTATTGCTTTTTATTATTATATATTGATAATATTCGTTATTATTTAAAAAAAAAATTTCCCCTTTTTTTTTAACAATTGGTATACTCATTGATTTAATTATTTTTATTTTATTATTTCATTAATATAGAATTAATGTTGAAAAAAATTTTCGAATTTTATTAAAAAATTTGACAAAATTATGGCTGATCGACTTTATAATTTTCCCGGGCCGATGCACCAAAATTTTGTAAGGGCTTCTGTTACGTCAAAACGAGAAACCCTTTCAAAATATACCTAACGTTCCTCGTTTTAAATTAGTTTCAATAAAGAATCTAATTTGGGATGAGGATAAGTCAATGAGCCTACTAAATGTTGTGAGAGAATAATTTATTTAAAAACCAACAAGAAAGAAAAGTATTGACAAAAATACAATGAGTATAGTTCTAAATTATAAACCTTACTTTTAAGAATAACGATTACTGGTGTTGAATGATGTGGTGATATTATCTGGTAATCCGATCTTGAATGGTGTTGAGGGCTGGTCGCAAAAGGAGCCTCAAACAGTTGTCCTTAATGTTCGTGTATTAGTCCTCTTGTTTACACTAATGAGATAGTGTATTGTATTTTGGTAATATTTGCTTTCTTCCAGACGGACGTCGCCTCCTTAGCAAATTTCGATGGTTCGAAATTTGGAATGTGTTGTATCAATGTAAGATAAACACTTAAATTTATTTTCAAATAAATATTTTTGAAAATGTTAAAAATCACTTTTGGAGAAATATTCTCTTTTAATCGTAGTACGTTTCAAAGCAATACTTTGAAAATAATTTTAAAGTTCACTTTTAAGGAAACACTTTCAAAATAATACTTGGGGATAACTTGTAGTTCACTTTTTAGATTATACTTGGAGTTCACTGGACGATGGTAGATTGAAGACTAATTGATTTCCAAAAAATTATTCTCTGTTCTAATCAGAAATGTTCACCCTTTTTATATAAAAATTTCCTCATTAGACTGATGCTCTTAGCAACTACAATCGTCTCGACCTTAATAGGTGTCCTTGCGTAAGACATCGCGTCGACACTTCATGAGTTGAAGTCGCAACTTTGTCTTTGATCCTCAGGCGTGGTGCGTGTACATATTAATAATCTGTGTTTTCGATCTTGAATTTCTCGTAATCGTTATTCTTTCGACATTCTTTTGAAATACTATTCTTTCCGGAATTTGTAAAAATGAACATAAAATATAACTACAATATTCGTTAAAAATATACTGAATATAATGCGAATTTAAAACACACATAAATTAGGAATTACAATATTCGTTAAAAATATACTGAACATAATGCAATTTAAAATAGGAATTATAATATTCGTTATGCAAATTTAAAACACACATAAAATTAGAATTATAATATTCGTTAAAAATATACTGAACATAATGCAATTAAAACACACATAAAATAGGAATTATAATATTCGTTATGCAAATTTAAAAATTAAAACACACATAAAATTAGAATTATAATATTCGTTAGAAAATATTCTGAATATAATGCAAATTTAAAAACATACAGAAAATAAGAATTAAAAGTACTGCATATCTTATCATGATGAAATACATTATTTTAATAGATGTATGCATTATCAAATACATACAACATATGAAAATAGATATATACGTGAAAACATATAGTTAAATTAAGTATATTAATAAGAAGTTACGGACGTAACAATATTATATTATATCTCTTAAACGAAATGGTTAATATTGTTAAATCTTTTTGCCCTAAATTTTTCAAATATTTATTTATAATATTTTAGTTTTTTAAAACAGTCTATAGAAAATTGTAGAAGTTATTAAAAGAAATGTGCCGTTTATATGCACTTTTTATATGTTAACCATGTAAATAACAAGCTTTTAACTTAAATATCTCGTTTTGGAAACGGTCAATTTTTTAAAAATTGTGCTAATGCGTAGATATTGTTATTAAATATTCAGATTTAAAATTTCACGGAATTCTATAGAAAAGTACGATCCCGACCATACTATCTTAAACTATCAGGAGAATTATTGATTATGTTTTTTATCCTTCTTGTAAAATTATGAAATAGGCACTTGAACCTTTTTGTTATGCCAAAATCTATACGACAAAAAAATTAACTATTTTATTTTATTAATTTAGAAAATGAGGAAGCTGATTCAACTCCACCACGCAAATTTAATCCATCAGAAACTTTTATTATCAACAAAGAAGAAGAGGCAGAACCTGTTAGTATTTCCAAGGAGAAAAATGTTTCGCAGAGTGGTAGAGCCACTGCATTATCTGAAAAGGAAGAAAATTTTCTATTAAGAATTGATGATGACAGTCAACAAGAAAATAAATCTAAGGAATTATATACTCACATGTCAGAAAACATTAAAAAGGATTCTTTTATTTATCCTGAGAAGAAATCTTTGAAAGATAGTAGATCCATTGTAGAACCTGAAAATCAAATAAAAGTTGTCATAAAAAATGATGCCGATAGTCAATTTGATCTTGAATATGTCGAAAACTCTATACCTTCTTCAAAACAGTCTTTTCTTACCGCTGCACCTGTAAAAGAAGAAAAAATTTTATTAAGGAAGGATCACGACAGTCCGGTTCATGGTAAAATAGTAAAAGTAGAGTCTCAACTATCAGATCAAACGAAACTTACAAATGAAGATTCTTTAATTCATTCCGTAAAGCAAGCTACTTTGCATATCAGTGAATCCTCTATAGTACATAAAATTGAAAAAAATGGTTTAATCATCGACATAAACAAGAATCAATTTAAAGATGAAATCTTTTCACATAAATCTATATCGGCTGTAATTCCTGCATGTGAAGAAAACGTTTTAATAGAAAGTCGCAGACAACTTAAAAACGAATTAGTAAATATTTCACCACACAAATCAGATCAGTTTAAATTTAGTAACGAAGATTCGGTAGTTGGTTCTGTTAAACAAGACTGTTTCCAAAAATGTACAGTTCCTATAACATCTGAAAAGGGAGAAAAAGTTCTAATTAAATTAGATCTCGAGAATCAATCAAATGATAAATCAGAACTAGCAGACACTCACATATTAAAACAATTTGAATTTACAAAAGTCAATTCTGTAAATTGTTTCGACAACCAACCCTCTTTACGTGACAGCAAATCCGACGAAGTTACGCAAAACAGTACATTTATCACCGTACCTGATTATCTATTGGAAACTTTTAGTAACAATGACAACAGGCAATTTAAAATTCTTCCTCACCAGTCAGAAAAGGAGACATTTATAACAGAAAATTGTTTATCATTTTCCGATGAACAGACGATTCCATATGATTGTAATCTTTTAGTCCAGTCTGAAATTGAAACATCAGTTAATAATGAAGTCAATAATAACATGAGTGAAGAAGTTAATAATTCTGACAAACCTATAGACATTCAGAATTGTGAAATTATAATTGTCGACTCAAATATATCAGAATATCGATTTCAAGAAGAAGATAATGTTGTATGTACTGAACATGATCTTAGTTCAACTGGAACAGTTAACGTATCGAATTTTAATTCAAGCGATTGCGACCTTCATAGTAATTTTGTAAATACTGATTCAAATACAGTTCAATCTGTTAAGCCCAAAATTATTAAATCAATTATAATTTCACCCAGTAAAAGAATTTCAGTAATTTCTGGAAATGACGAAAATAGTGCGTTAATCAATGACAACGATTCATCTAACTTAAAAAATAAGCCTGTCTTGGAAGAATTGAAAGAGGTACCTGAAATTCCGGAGAATGATATTGGTAATGCAGATCACGAAGGTTATGAATTTGACGAAGATGATGAAGATGATCTCTGCGATAAGGATTATCTGCCCATGGATGATGATCAATCTGATGAAGAATCAGACGACGATGATGAAGTCGAAAACCTAAATGAAAAATCTGAAAGCACTTTAAACTCAACTCAAGAATCTACCATAAATTTGTCAACTTTTTCTTCCCTGTACGCACGCCCTGGAAAGTCAGGAATACCGGCTGCTGGTTTGGAAGTACTTTCGTCAAAAGGAAAAACTGGAAAATCAAAAGTACACTTCTGTTACTATTGCCATACAATGCAGCTTTCCATTGCCCGCCATTTGGAAAGACTTCATGCAGATGAACCTCTGGTGAAGAAATTTATGTCTTTAAAAAAAAGTAACGAAAGAAAAAAAGAAATTAGTATTATCAGAAAAAAAGGAGACTTTTTACATAATACAAGCAATGATCACAATAAAGGTTTTATAATAACTGTTCGAAGATCACAGGTTGGTCGAGAGAAAGCAGCTGAAGATATAATAAATTGTCCGAAATGTTATGGCTTTTATACGAACAATAATATTCGTCATCATTATGCGATGTGTAGTGAATCAAGCGCATCCAATAAAATAAAATACTTCCTTTTTTAAGAAACAACGATGAAATTTCTAACATCATCCGGTACGATAGGCTCATTATACTTTATGGAAATTTTCTTTCAATAAAACATAAAAAACAACAGCAGGATAACTTGATTCGTGCTCAACTCAGATTGCTTGGTAGGTTGGTTTCCGCATTAAAAGGAATTGATAATAAAATTGAAGATCTAGCCGAAGCATTCCATCCGACAATGTTTAATAATGTGTTAGAAGCAGTAAATGTTGTCGCACAGTTCAATGAACGGAATCAAAAATATGGATCACCAAGCACAGCTTCTGCCTTAGGCACTGCTCTTCGCAAATGTAGCAAAATTTTGATATGCGAATATATCATTTTAACGGATAGGGAAAAGAAAGGATTTGTCGAAGAATTTATGGAAATATTTGATACGAAATTCGGAGTATGCATAAACAAAAACGTCGCTGAATCACAGATTGACATGCAACGAAAAAAGATAGTCGTTCTTCCAAATATGGAGGACATCAATAGTTTAATGAGTTATTTAATAAAGGAGCGTGATTGCACATTGAGATCTCTTAAGAATGAGTTTACAGTGGAAGTTTGGAAACATTTAAGTGAAGTAGTTTTAATATACCTTATGGTGTTCAATCGAAGACGAAGAGGCGAGATGCAATTTCTCACTGTCGAAGATTTTGAGAATAGAGTTGAAATTAATGAGTTTGATGACTTATACAGGAACCTCCCAGAGAAAGGAAAAAAAGCATCCTCGGAATATAAGCGTTTGCTTATACGAGGAAAAAAGGATCGACCGGTTCCCGTGCAAATTTGTCGACAGTCATTAGAATGCATGTTGCTTCTTAAAAATCATCGTAAAAATGCAGGGGTTCATAAGAAAAACATATATTTCTTCGCTGTACCGAGTAAAGATGGGGAAAGATTTAAATCATTAGAAGCCTGCGAACTACTAAGAAATTATTCAACACTTTGTGGAGCAAAAAGACCTGAAACTCTTAGAGGAACGACACTAAGAAAGCACCTAGCGACAACTTGTTCCGAAAAATATTCGGAAAAGCAGATTTCTCGAGTGGCGCAATTCATGGGACACGATTTAAAAATCCACAAGGATATTTATCAGCAACCAACAGCTGCAACAGATATCATCGAGATGTCAAATGTATTAAAAACTGCCCAAACTCCTAACAAAGGTTCGTATGTTACTTACTTATGCCTAACATTTCTTTTCACTAGGACTCTTACTTCACTTTTACTTTTCTGCCACTATCACCTCTTCTATCAAAAATTGATAAAAAACGATTGAAAACAATAGGAAAAATTCCTATTTTCATCAACCGTGTTTTTCTTCTTTTTTAATCGTTCCCACCGTGTTCAATCAATTGCACACTAAATAAAAGTACGTTAAATTTTTATTGACTTGGTGCTTATATTTTGAATAGGATATAAAGTCATACAATTTCTAACACTTTAAGTAGATAATATTTGGGTGATTGTTTTTAAAGTGCTACTTTTGAACTTCAATTTATTTTTTTAAATTGTATGTTTTTTCTATTCAAACTACTTTATTTCATACTCAAGAGTAAGATTTTTAAGTTACTCAAAATGTTTCTACTTAATATATAAATATAGTCAAATAAAATTGAAAAGCCTATAGGCCTGGCTGAACTCAGGTACCTGCCAGAGAGTTATAAGTTAAAATAAAATTTTCTATTTGTTAGAATTTTTGTTCAACAACGTTCCAACAACAATCAACGTTGTTAGCAGTATAAAAAATAATAGAATTAAAAAAATTTAATTTAAACGTCTTTGTTTAAACATCATCATGCTTTTGCATTCTCACTGTTAATCATTTTTAAATTTTTGCAATAATTTTGTTTAATTGTTGAAAGAAATTTGACAGAGAAATGACTGTAAAATTAGCCTTCGTTTTCAATTATAATATAAATCTAGTTTAAGTAGGAACTAATTTGATGATTATTTTGGTTATTTTCTTCAAAACAATGCAGGTAATTATAAAAACAAAATAAAATCACACCTTTTAAGGAAAACATTTCGGAGATAAAAAGCTTTGGAGATGAAAAATAAATTTTTTTATTTATTCATATTAGGCACAGCTAAAATATATTTTTTAATAAAATATACACATTTCACACTGTAAATTTATATAATCGTCAAAATATTTTATTAAAGTTACTTTGGAGATTAAATTCAATTTATATTCGAGCCATATGTAACATTTGATTTGTTATAAAGGCAATAAGTTCCCTCCTTTTTACAAATTTATAAGTCAAATATCGTAAAATAATTTTAATTTAAAACTGAAGACAAAGTTTGAGCATTTTTAGCAAAAATTAAACTGATATATCACGTTCACTTCATTGAATTCACTTTTATTTCACTTACTCTACAGTAGAACTCTCCCAACTAAAAAAATCTCCAGAAAGTCTGCAAACTCCCGTTTGCAGACAGAATGCTGATATTCGGTTGTAATTGAACCCCTTGATGCAAGAACCAGACAGACCATTGAAAATAAAGTGGCTACGTCTGGTTCTTGCATCAAGGGGATCAATTCTAGTCGTTTATAAGTCTATAGGCAACAATTATTTATTGAAAACTAATTAATTTATAATTTTCCTACTCAGAAACAGGACATTCTATTATATCTAAGTTATTAAGGATAACTACTGGATATACTAGGATATAATGTGGATAACCTCTTACATTTGTAAGATATCCTCATGGTATACTAATGATATCTCCTGGATACTTTTAGGACATATAGGGGAGACTGGAGCTAAACCAGACGGATTTGGTCTTTGACCAGAAAACTCATACAAAATAGTTATTTTCGTATCAAGGGCGCAATCACCTTTGCGCCCTTGATACGAACACAATTTTTTGTCCTAACTGCATGAAAAGTATGGCATTGAGGGCACGACAACTCTGAATAATGCAAATTAAAAACACAGGGTAAAAAATTATACAAATTTTTATTTAAGAATATATATTATATAATAAACACAGTTGTATAGATAATATAAATGTGTAGTAAATTATGCACTATCATTCACAGCGCGAAGGGAGCGGTCGCAAAAGTACTTTTGCGCCCGCTTCCCCGACCCCGGGCGAGAATCAATTACTTTGCGCCCACTTTAAGTGCCCGAAATGACATACTTTTCGTGCAGGTAGGACAAAATAGTTATTTATGATACAAGTACGTAAAGTAAGTGATTTACGCACGAGCACGAGCCAACGGCGAGTGATGGAAATCACACGAGTATAATCAACTTTATGCACGAGTGTTATACAACATTTTTTGCCACACTAGTGTAGTGGGGGAACAGTTAAATGAAATTTTCTTGAAGCCAAAATAAAAAATGTGATTGTAAATTGTTGTTTTAAAGCTTTATTTCATCGTTTCGCATCAAACAGTCACAAGAATGTGTAAAGTAATCATTTTACGCACTGAAAATCACTTTACATATTGGAATTCACTTTACGCACTGCTAGCGGTGTGTAAAGTAACTAATTTTCACACCGCTATAAAAAGAAGTACTTTACACATTGTTTTTATTGTGTAAAAATTATTTTTTGGTATAAAGTAATATACCGTTTAGAAGCTTGTTCCATCACCTACAAATCGCAGTTATTCGATTTTTAAAAACTACAGTGTCTTTAGTGATATATTGCTTTGAAGGTGCACTGAGAGAAGTCCAGGAACTAATACGTCCCGTGCAAGGCTTGAGTGATCATTTTGAATGTTCTTATGTGAACCTTCGATCGGGACGTCTCAAGCCCCGATAAAAAACGTGGAACGTCCCGAAGCGGGATTACTTACAACTTTTAGTTTCGTCCATGAGTTGTCTCTCACATGCGGGAACAATGTTTGACCGATTCAGGGTGTCTGAGCCCTAGATTGGAGACATCTCAAACGCGACAAGCAGAGTAGCTTATAGCGGCGTCTAGCGGGAACTATTAAGCCCTGGACTTCTCTCAGTGTGACTACCTCAAAAACCAAAATCTCAAAATTAGATTGAGCTGAAGAACGTAACGTTAAAACATTAACGAAAATATAAACCCGATTATTAGTGTCTATTCAAATTTGTTCCAATTATAATTTTAACTATTTGAAATGACGTGAAAAACTGAGCCAGAAAATGTTCGAAATGTTCTAAAAGCTGTTTCAGAAAATAGTGAAAATGAGCATTAAAACTTTGATTTCCTTGTTTTCAAAACATTAACGATGGCTTGTTCAGTCGAATTCAAATTTGTTACAATTATAATTATAACCATTTGAAAGGGCGTGAAAAACTGAGTCAGAAAATGTTCGAAATGTTCCAAAAACTGTTTCGGAAAATGGTAAATATGAGCATTAAAACTTTGGTTTCCTAGTTTTCAAAACATTAACACTGGTTTTTTAAGTAAAAATCCAATTTCTTTCCAATTATAATTATAACCATTCGAAAGAGCGTGAAAAACTGAGTCAGAAAATGTTTGAAATGTTCCAAAAGCTGTTTCGAAAAATGGTGAAAGTTAGCATAAATATTAATTAATTAATTATTAATTAATTAGAAAATTAGTTTTAATTTTCATTTTCACCATGTTCCGAAACAGCTTTTGGAACATTTCGAACTTTTTCTGTCTCAGTTTTTGACGCCCTTTTGAATGGTTATAATTATAATTTTAACAAATTTGAATGAACCTAATGAATTGAATTGAACCTAATGCGCTAACTTTTATTGATTATTTATACTTAAAAAAATCAAATATTTTTCAGAAATCTCTTATTTAGTAAGTAATTAAGATTCTGTGCACCATTTTTATACATTTCTGCCTTACTTTTTTGTAAAAAAACTATAAATATTTTATCTGAAATCATTAAAGCGATTAAAACTTGAACCGGTGCTCAATACAACCTCAAAAAATAACTTTTATCAATATTTATAAGTTTTTCAAATTAGTTTGAAAACTATTTTTCTAGTTTCTCGTTAAATAACTTGAAAAGTAAATTAGTTATTAAATTGTTATTTATTTAACCTTTGAAAAATTACTTTTAAGTTTTTAAAAAATATCACTCAAAACGTTTAAAAAAGCTTCTATTAAAATGACGTTTTAAATACGTTACAAGTGTTTAAATGATAACTTTATAATTATTGTAATATATTATTATAAAATATATATTAAAAAAGAAAAAATGTTATTAATACCTGAGTATACCATTCTTTTTTTAGTTTAGTCTGAAGTATCTAGATAGAAGAGTTAATGAAGCAGAAACGATCAAAAAAATGATTAGGCAACATTATAAAAAGACAAAGTTCGTTGCATAAAATAGCCCCATACCAGGGGCTATTTTGTGCACGACTTTTATAGACTGCAACTCAGACAAAAAAACTTTTATTATTGACCAACTCATAGAAAACCTTCAGAAGGATGTCCACAATATATATCAAAAGTTAATTTTATTTATCCTTTTAATTCTGAATTTAATAAATCATTAAATAAAAAAGCTATTTGTTGCACAAAATATCCCCTGTTGACGGTACCTCTAGAATCTCTTAAGAATATTCCTAGCACGTTCAGAGACAATGTGAAAAATATCAACATTTTTTTACTTATATTTTGAATATATTATAGATATTCAGTGACATTTCTATTAACTTATTCAATTTACAATTGTATCTTAATTTCATGTTAGAAATTATGCTAAATTCTTCGATTTTTATTATATTCACGTTAAAACTTCTTTGTAATATTAAAAATTCAAAAACCAATTAATATCGTACTCTTTCTTCTTCAAGGTTCCTTTACATGTAGTATCAATCCGCAATAATATTATTGCCTTTTTCAGGTCGAAACCAAAAAAGAACCATTAGACTATAATTAATTTTATTAAAGGGTGGATGAAGTTCATAATTTATCCAAATCATTTCTGACTTAAAGCTTCTTTAAACTTCAAGTATCAACAGCACAGCCGCCCTAATACAGAAATCTGCTTTTTCAGAAAAATATTTTTAAAATTATCAAAGAACTCAGAAAAATCGGTAGCATGGTGGGATACGAGCCCATGACCTTTCTATTGCCGGTAGACTGCTCTGATCACTGAGCTACATGCACACCGAGATTCTTCGAGTTCATTTATACGTATAGTACCGAATGATATATTCTTTTCTTATAAATGTATTTAATTTTGTCTTAATTCACAAACTAAATTTTTTTAATCGTTATTTTTTGACCGTTTCATCATTTCGATTTTTAAAATGGGTCCAGTAATTGTTTTAATTTCTTCAGATCACAATATAGAGGCGAACATCACAACTTCCGAAAGCGATTCGGACTCTTCAATTAAGTCGAGGCAGAGCACGAAAATGGTTGATTGTTCAAATTCTTCGAAAAAGTCAAAAATTTCGTATGTGAAAAATACCGCAGGTACGCAACTAAAAAAATTATTACAATAGTAGATGAAAATGTATCAATCAATCTAATATATAATAATATAATAATAATATCTAATATATATATATTAATCCAATCCACCTGACATGGATTTATTGATAGGGTAATATGGCCATATGGAAGAGATGGACAGTTAAAAAATTAAATTTAAGCTAAAAGAAAAAAATTATAGGTAGTGGCTATCTCACCTGAACATTCGGTAGAGATGGCCAAGTGCACTTTTTCGAAAATGTAAATGTTAAAATTGTTGCTATAAAAATATTTTATTTTATATTTCGTTATTTTGAAGTTAAGTGATCAATGTTTAATTATCAATTACATTTCAGACAAAAACGATTTTTATAATTTTTACAGTACTTTAAAAAAACTATGGTCATTTCCCCCGGACTTACCTAATATTTTCATCTACTGTTTTATATATTTGATCAAGTGATACATTCTACATATATTATAATTTCTACTTTTAAATAATAATACAAAAATTTTTTGTTTAATTTTTTATTTAAAAAATCAAAAAATTTTGTAAACAAATTAATTTATTAACTTTGGGTATAATAAACTTTTATTTTTTTATAAAAACAAACCTAGAAATGCTAAAAAAGTTTTGCAAAAAGTTTCAGAGTGGGCCTGACAAGTTTCATATGTTTAAATAAATAATAAAGCTGCCCGTGCATGTCGCTCGCACGCGATACACTGCTTTTTTACAATTTACTGTCCAAAATAGTCTAGACACTACAAATTTTATTAGATTTTTATGTTCTTAGTCTTAAATTAAAGCGAATAAAATTCTTAAGACATCTTTAGAAACCGAGCTTGAAATTTTCATTGTTTATATTGTTTTTATTATTTCAAGTTAAGAAAGTAGAATATTTTTGGACAAAATCATATTTAATTTGGACATGATCAAAAACTATTAAAATTATTATACTATGACCACCAGACAAATAATAATGCAATTTATTTAAATTGTTATAGGGAAGGTGAGGGCGAAGCGACGCACTTTTTTTCATTTTAAAATATTTTCTAATTCTGATTATATTTTAAGTTTTATACATGGTATGTCAAGACATAACGCAACTTTTGTTAATGTATAGTTTGTTGATAGACTAAACCTGAAAAAAGTTATAGAAAAATTTCTGACCATAAAAATAGTGGGGCGAAGCGACGCACTTGAAATTACATTTGGCATTTCAAACCAATTATCTTTTCCATAAGTGAATAAAAATGTGTACATTTATTAGATTAAACTTTAATATTAAATGTTGTAAGTTATTTAAAATATTGTGAAATTATATTTTTAAAAAATGTGCGCGACGAGACGTATAGATTAAACTTTGCGAATTTTCGAATAAGAAAGTTACAACTTTACACTAAATATAAAAATTTTAATATTTCTGACTACATTCTTTTAAAAATTTATCGTTTTTCATTAATATAGTAAACAAAATTGAGTTTCAAATAAAACAAAGCTAAAATAGTCTGCGTCACTTAGCCCCCTAAAAAATGAGTCGCTTCGCCTCAAGGTACATATTTAATTTCAAAATATTATATCTTCATTCTTAAACGTAATATTACAAAATTATTTATAGTTTATAAAAGTATTGGTATTAACCTATACAAAAACACTTACTAGAAATTTCAAGAGACAAATATAAGAAGCAAAAATTTGATTTCTTTTATTACGAAAAACAAAATGCCCAGAGGTCAAAAACACATTATTTATTGTCAAACGCCTATACGTTAATAAAATAAAAAGGTGTATGCCACCAATAAAGAAGGTTAAAAAGGTGCAATTAAAAACATATGTTTAAAAAAATTAAACTTTATTGTTCTTGAGAAATGTTGACTGCGTCGCTTTGCCCCATGCGTCTGTTCACTCCCACCTCCCCTAAATAATGTAAATTAACAAAAAGATAACTTTCGTCCTCTTCATAAAAAATTTTTTTTTGTTGACAAATTTATGTTTATTTATGTAATTTATGTTAATTTTGGTAAAAATAATTCTAGTGTTACTAATTATCATTGTTATTGACAATTATATAAACAATAATCATGTTTCTTTCCATTATTAGTGTTTTTGTTGACTTAAAATAAGAAAAAAATATAAACAGTGAAAATTTAAAGTTCGGCTTCTAAGGATATTTTAAGAATTTTATCCCCTTTAATTTAACACTAAGAAAATCAAAATACGATCAAATTTATTGTCTCTAGACAATTTTGAACAGTAAATTATAAAAAAAGCACAGTGTGCCGCGTGCGAGCGACAAACACGGGCATATCGACTGAAATCTCAAGTGGGATTGCCCATATATATTGGTTTTGTGGTCGCTGTATTCAAATTAGTGGTTTTCTTTCTAAAATTTGGAATGTCGGATAATTTTAAAATTGATGCGTTTCGACCAAAATTCATTTCTCAGAAGTCTTCGAGGTCGCTGATTATCAATCTGATGACAGATTTTCAAAATTTAAAATGGTGGAGTTTTTAAAGTTATGAAATTTAAATTTAATGTGAAATTCTAGGTTGTAATTCTTTTTTCATTTTTAGGGTTTCGTGGCCAAGGGCCAAAACCCTTATAGCGAGACTTCGGTGTCCGTCCGTAGTTTTTACGTCTTAAGTATTCAATCTTAAGTCTTAAGTTTTAAGTCTTATACCGAGACTTTGGTATAAGAAGTTCTTATGTCTTAAGACTTAAGACTTAACTTCGGTATAAGAAGGTCTTAAGTTCTAAGTCTTACGTCTTAACAACCGTTGCCATGGCAACTTCGGTAGAAGAAGGTTTTAAGTCCTAAGTCTTAAGTCTTAACAATCGTTGTCATGGCAACCGTTGCTATGTTAATGTTTGCCATAACAACCGTTGCCATGGCAACCGTTGTTATGGTAATGGTTGTCATAACAACTGTTGTTAGGGTAATGGTAATGTGTAATTTACATAGTTCTACAATTTTTGTATATTGCTAAGAATAAATGATTAAATTCTTAATTTGTTAAAGTTATACTTTTTGATAATATATTTTAAATGACTCCTATTTCATATTTTCATCGAAAACATATGCGACATGAAAATACTCGAAAGTACTAAAAGAACCAATTACTTTATTAAAATTTTTAAACAATTAATTCAAAAAAAATTTCTAAATAAATTATTATTTATTTTTTTATTCATTCATTATCATTATTATCATTTTTTTCATTTTAGGCCACGAAACCCTATGATGTAGGCGCGTTGCGCCTGCTTCTCTGCCTGATTTTTTAATTACAGAACCGTACGCTACTCCTCTAATTAGATATAAACACTGCCATCCATAATTAAATGGACAATTGGACACACCTTTTACATTATAGTGTGAAAAGAATTAAACGTAGAAAAGAAAAAGAATAAAAATTGTCTCTACTTTTTTCCTAAAAGCTTCCCAGGTAGCCAAGCCTACTAATGGAAATATATTTACCAAAATAATGATAAATATATTTAAATCTACATTAAATAATTATTAGATTGTGTCCAAAAAAGTTAATAAATGTTTATTACCTTCAGAGTAATTCAAAAATTAAGAAAAGCATGCAAAATCAGTAGTTTACATATATAGGACAAAAAATTTAACTTAATATCTTTGGTCTATTTTATCATTTTTTCATAATTTAACCAGCTATTAGGAAAAAATAGAGATATTTTACACTTTTTGTTTTCTACGTTTAACGCTTTTTACGCTGTTTTTAATTTTTTGAGTCACCATTTTGCGTCCGCCATTTTACATTTTTTAAAATCTAACGCCAAATTCAGATTCAGATATTCCAACAATTTTAGTATACCTGTCGATACTCAAATTAAAGTAGGTTTAGTAATTTTTTTAGATGGCCATATATGGTCACTGACACAAATGCTATACGACTTTGTCTAATCATATATGAATCATGGACTGTCAAGGGGTTAAAGAGCTCTTGTATTTAATAGTCTTCAAAATTTATATTTTGACAGTTTCTTCATTTTGATTTTTAATATGTGGACAGTATTAATTGTTTTAATTTTTTTCAGATCGAAATACAGGGACGAGTATTACAACTTCCGAATGCAATTCGGACTCTTCAATTAGGTCGAAGCAGAGCATGAAAAGGGATGATTTTTCAAATTCTTCGAAAAAATCAAAGATTTCGAAGGTGGTATATACGAAAGGTACGCAATTTCACTACATAGATTAGATTAATTCTTGATAATTTAAATTATCTGTGGGTTAAATTTGCAGCTTTCTAGATCCTCTTTCCTACGGTATGTTGATAAAAATGAATTTTTTTAATGACTTATGAGCAAAAAAGCTTTGGTATAGCAACCTGCAAGCCTTTTACTACTCAAATAATTTACCCTTATTATTTAAATTCTCACGATATTAGTATAAGGAAAGTTTAATTTAATTAAATAGTAAATTTCAAAAAGGGCTCAACTCGGATTTTTTTCAAATTTCACTTTTTTGTATTTTTTGCATTATTACATATTCATTGACATTTTTTCAAAAGAAAAATTCCATCTGTGGTACTTTTAGCAGAGAAAAATGTATTAAAGTGTGTTTTCTTTTGACTTTGAACCTAAGATTATTTGTTTTCTAGCCTAATGCTAAATTTTTTTGAGCTCAAAACAAATTTATTGCATTTTGAAATTAAATAGAAAAATAAATAAATTTATTCTCGATAGGAAAACATTTAACTAATATATTTTTATGATTAAAACGATTAAATTTTTTATGAATTTCGAAAAGGACTCAACTCTAACAACTATAATATCAATTTTTCCAGCTCACAGTTATAAAGGACAATTCTTTTATTATTTTCTTATAAAAATAGCATCTAGTTACTACGAAAAAAATCTGAACTCTTTTAATTAAAGCTGTTTGAAATAATCATTTCTTTGTATCTCCTGTAAAATTTTAAAAAACCGAGTTAAGCCTTTTTCAAAACTCGATAATCAATTTATATCACATTTTAGATATTGGTCTCAAAAAGAAAAGAACCCGATGGACACAGACTGAAATAACCACAGTATTAAATGCTTTTCAAAAAAATATTGAGGAACAAAGCCTACCATCGGCATCAGAAATATCGAAAGTGAAAGAGGAAAATGCATGCCTCTCTAGCAGGAGCACTGCAACAATAAAATCCTGGATTCACCATTACATAAAAACAAACAAAACTTGTCATTAAAAGAATACGATACGAGTTTATGTTTCTACGTTTATTATTTGAGTTTATGTTTCCACGGTTATTATTTAAGGTATTTGGTGTTTTTTTACATAAATATTTATAATTTCTCTACAGTGTCAGTGTTCATATTTATAAGCCTTGAAAAATCATTAAAAATGTGAGGCAATGTTCATGAACAAATTTTCAGTATGCTGTATAAAGCGCCAATTACCTCGATTTAAAATTTGTTATTACTGTTCTATTATAATATTTATAATTCAATTATAATCAGCTGTATGTTTTAAGTAGAGTATTTATATTTATTTATAACTCACAATCGACTTATAAATATATAACTTAAAGCATATACTTTGATGTACTAGCCTATGTCCTAAACTAGTTCCTGTCCTTGCATCCAAAATTATATGTTGATATAATTAATATATTCAGCTATCACAAAATTATTAGACACATGTCCAATAATTTTGTGATAGCTGTTAATTAATTTTCCGGATTGAGACTGAGGATTTATAAACTTTGCCCAAATAATAACCACACTTCTTAGACTGCTGAAACATCATAGGACTATCCTAATTTCCAAAGTACAATGGTTTCTCAAATAATATCTACAGGATATTCTGAATATCTGCATGTACATGAGCAATTTTTTTTTAATAGACCGAGTTTGACGATTCAAACTTTGATTAATACAGTTTTTGAAGCGGTTCTAAAACACATATAGGTATATCTCTAGAACTTTTAAAATTTATGTTTTCTCTTATTATTATATTATAAAAATTATTAGGTAGGGAACGACAAAAGTAAGTGGAAGTGTCGAAATCGACAGTTTCTCATGTGTGACATTGACTGTTCTTTTTGAGTTTATATACAATAACGGTCAAAATTGAGAAACCACCCATTTTCAGATAATTGAAAAACGTTTTAAAACAAAAAATATATGGATCCTAAAATTTGTTTCTTTTTATTTTTTGAAAGATGTTTAAATTTTGAAGAGAACAAGATGTTTTAGAAGTCATTTGGCCAATATTTAATTGAGATATTTTTAAAAAAACGCAATTTTCAATTTTTCACAAAAATTTGAATAGCTTCTAAAATAATGAACGCTTTTTTATGATCTTAGGCTTATTTTAAAGGTCATTTATTATACTATAAGAATTACTTATAGGCATTAACGTGTATTTTTTTCTTAGAAAATGGAGGCCGTCAAACTTAGACCAAAAAAATTCCAAAAATTTGGAACAATTTTTATGTACTGAAAACTATTTAAAAAAAACATATAACATCATATGGTGTAGATTTTTCAAGAAAATTTAATAAAAAACACGTTTGAATTTATAAATTATATTTCTGTTAATAAGAATATTCCAAATTTTTTGAATTTTTTTGGTCCACGTTTGACGACTTGCACTTTTTAAGAAAAAAATTACACGTTAATGTCTATAAGTAATTCTTATAGTGTAACAAATGACCTTTAAAATAATTCTAATATCATTAAAAAGCGTTCATTATTTAAGAAGTTATTCAAATTTTTGTAAAATATTGAAAATGATGATTTTTTAAAAATATCTAAATGAATTATTATTGGCCAAACGACTTCTGAAATATCTTGTTCTTTTCAAAATTTTATCATCAATCAACAAATAAACAGAAAAAATTTTAGTTTCAATAAATCTTATGTTTTAAAGCGTTTTTCATTCGCCTGAAAATAGGTGGTTTCTCAATTTTGACCGGCAGTGTAGTATAACTTTTTAATGAGTCATTATATATTATATACAAAACGTGTATGTAATCCCCGCTTTCACGGCGCGTTTTTGAGTATGCCTTTACTTCAAGCAACAGTTTTACGGTCCTAGGACGAGAAAGTAGTTTTTATGCACGCATTTCTTGTCCTCGCTTGTTTACAGTACTCGGCTTCGCCTCGTACTGCAAAATCAAGCTCGGACGAGAAACTTGCGCTTTGCGTCCTCGTTGCACAATGTACTATTGTGACTTATAATAGAAGTAGTAGGGAGTATAAAGAACCAAAACATCATTGAGACAATGATGAGCCTCAATCAAGATAAAAAACCTTCAAACTTGCGAGACAATTTAAAAAATTTTTATTAAATTTTGACAATTTAGCAATCAACTTGATATGACTTTTTTAACGAAGATTTTTAAGAAAGCATATAACGGGTATGCATTATCTATACAATTAGAAGTAATTTAAACCCTTACAAGAACACTATTCATAAAAAGTATATATTTAAGAAAGAATATGCACTTCTACTGTCATAACTTTTGTTTCATAAGAAAAGAACGTATTGAACTCACAAATCTGCCTAAAATTTATTATTAATAGATGTTTGGGGTTCTCTATATCTAAAGTTAGTTTAAAAAAATTATAAATGGCGGATGAAATCTTCATTTTGAATTTTGAAAAACAAATATATTCGTAATCAGCGATCCCATAAACCCGCAGATACCAATTGTTGTAAAAATCAGATTGTTGTCAATTATATAAAAAATCTATGTATTTAGAAACATTTTCTTGGTGTTAAACTCATATATAGGGCGGTTAACAAGGTGTACAAATGGGGAAATAAATCTCACATATTCTATATATTTTTATGTGAGATAATTGTAAAACCTTTGAGTTTTTCAACGACCAGTTTATCTATGCTGAGATAGATTCCACGACCAGCTTGACAAGATAAGGTTTAGAATGATTTTCTGTATTGTTAAAAATGTGTGCTTTACTTTTAGTATATGTTACACATTATTAAATAATATGCTCTTATCTAGTTTGAAAGTAAAGAAATAAATCTGATAGATATTATAAATTTAAATATATTTGATAAATCTGAAATCTTTAGATTTTTCAACGACCGCCTTATCTATGCTATGGTAGTTTCAACGACCAATTTGACAAATCTATTTTATGAATGGTTTTCGGTATGTTGAAAACTTGGTGGCCACTTTAAACATTTGTTACTCCGTTTTTATAATATACACTTGGCTAGTTTAAAAATGGTGAATTAAATCTCATCGAATTGATCAATCTCCATATGTGATAATTCCGAAATTATTGGACTTTTTGACAATCGATTTATTTATGGTTTTATATGTTCTATGATTAGTTCGTCAAGTATACTTTTTGAATTAAACTTTTCGACGACTACTACATTTAGCTGTGACTGATTTCTCTACTGCGTCGTATAAGTTTGGATTTAATAATTTTATTATTTAGTCTGACTTTAAAATTTCAGTTTTAGCCCATATTTTCTATTAATATGTTTGAAAATGGGTAATTTTGTTTAAACGCTTCATGTTAGATATCAAAATTTGTTTTTAGAACGGTTTATTCCACGACCAGGGCGTTACATTTTAAGAGCAGGGTTAATGGGTAAATTTTCAACTACCGGGGCGTGTCTATAGATAAAGCAAAGACTTGGTTGGAGAACGCAAAAAGGTAAATAGGGTTCACGCCTGGTCATGGTAACTGCCATTATATAATGGAATTAAGTTTTTTAATTAAAATAATTGTCCGACTAAATTTTCTTTGTATATATTGATTCTCTGTCATTAGAAGTATCATTTAGAACTTTAAAAAGTATCGGTCGTGGAATCTGCCATTATGTAAATATATATATATATATATATATATATATATATATATATACTTTTATAATTGAAACACAAAAGGTAACGTCTGGGTAACGGCGCCAGATACGCCGGCTCTGGTTTCTCTCTTTCTCTAAGGGCAATATAAATAAGAATGTCTTTCTTTACCTAATTTGCATATCTACTCGTTTCAGTATAGAAAATATGCAAAATAAATATATTTTCTATATTTTATTAAAAAATGGTGGATTTGTAACATTTTATTGTAAAGCGTCTCGTTTTAGATTTCCACATGGCCAGACAACTAACGTACTTAATTTTGTATTTAGAAAAAAACGAAAATTTGTTATTTCCTATATATCAACATCTATCGACACACGTAGGATTTTTTTTATATTACTTAATTTTATTTTTATTAAAAATTTCGTGGATTTTTTTTTAAATTATTCCTTTTCTGTTCCAATAAAATGCTGTACAGCAGCCATTTTGCAATAAAATTTTTTTGTAAAAATATATTTTGCTATCAATACTCAAGAAATAAAACGTACTTTACACATTTTTAATTGAACATTTCATGGAGCCAAAAAAAATTCTTAAAATATGTCTAATTTTCGTGATGACCCCCCTTAATATATCTGCAACTGCTACAAAAGCAAACTTTAAAAAGAATATGTTTATTTTTCCTTTATTTTAGTGAATGATAAATAGAACAATCATTATATAAACCCATGTGCAAAAATTTTTCGTTTTTTTAGCTGTGTAATCATTAACTCTAAAATCAATTTTAACAAAATTGACATAAATTACATACAAAAATAAATTTAAACCTATCACACTTGTCAAGTCCACTCTGAAACTTTTTGAAAACCTTCTTAACATTTTGAGGTAGGTTTTTTTAAATTTATCATTCCAAAGTTAAAAACCTTATAATTTGTTTATTTTTCACTAAAAAATGAATAATATTGTTATCATTATTCAAAAGTAGAGAGAAAAATTAAACTTTTCTTCTCTTTTAAAAAAATAAAAAAAGGAATACTTTTGAATTATCTGACATTAAAAATAAATCTACATTGAAAAAAAATTTTAATTCATAACAGAAAAATTTAGCTTCTAAAAAATAAAAAAATACATTTAAATGTTTATATCAGTAGGGGAGAATGGGGAGTTATGAAGCATGCTTTGTTTATGAGTTGTAACTTCAAAAAGAAATTTTTTTTTCAAATTTTCTCCACTTGAATCTCTAGAGGGTCTTTAAATATGCTTACTGGTTAAAGAATTTGCATGAAATAAAATAAAATCGACAATTTTTTTCAGTTGGGCTAAAAAGCTGCTTTTTCAAGTTTTTAAAAATCATGGGGAGTTGTGAAGCACTACTAAAAATCGCTAAAAATTATATTTTTTGGTAAATATTTTTTATTGAGATTTTGCATAAATCCTTTTGAATTTCAAGAACCTAATCATTGATGGTTATTATATAGGTGAACTTATCTTTTTGATTTGTTCGCGAATTTTGTAAGAATTCTATAAAAAGGAACACTCAAAAAAACTTTATAAACGAAAGGTTGAACACATTGTCTTGAAAGATATGCAAAATATCTGCTATCGGAATTAATCCAATTACAAAACGAAGATATTAGGTGAAAAAATATTCAGAGTAAGTGACATCTATCAAAACAATTACTATACGAGATCTATGGCCGTGCTTCACAACTCCCCATGCTTCATAACTCCCCATTGTCCCCTAAATATAAAGAAAAAAGTTATTACTGATAAAATTAAAGCAACCACATTTAAAAATAAGAATTTAATAAATAAATAAAAAGGGTTTGTATATTTTGTAAACGAAACCCTAGATTTGGGAGTCAGTGTAACTCTCACTAGTTCCATTTTTTTATTAAGGGGTAAGCCACTGTAAATGTAATAAAAGCGCCTGTTTTCAAGAATTTTTTTGATATAAGGAAAATGAAGACAATTATATTTATGTGAAATATGATTAGTCTTATATTTAAATAAAAGAATACAAATTAACAATAAAAGATATTACAAAATGGCGAAACTACAGACAATTTTTGTAAAGTGCTTTTTCTTTGAAGAGCTTCGCGGCACTCGGGTGCAAAATTGAATCTGGAACAAAATATAAAATTTTTTCATTATCTACATGAAAATAGCTAAATAAACACGTAGGGATTTTAAAAAATATTAATTTTTATGTACTTAACAAAAAATCAAAATCCTTTAAAAAGAATCATTTTTCGACAAAAAAACGTTTAAACTTTTATAATGTATAATACATATTTATGAAAAAGTGAAAATTTTTACTGTTAAAAAATGTTTACCATTAATCTGCAATTCCAGCACCATAAAAACATCTTTCTGTATTTGTACTATCTTCTATGCAGTTTCTGCTCATCAAGTAGTCAACCGACGCAGGTAATCGTTCCGAAGGGGCCCAGCATCCACGGTAAAATTGGCTCTTCGTTCCATGGGAACGCGATGTGAACGCTTGTTAACGTCACCCATTTGATCAACATTGTGACGTCAGCACGTCGCGTTCACGTCAATGTATAGGCAACATATAAACACTCGAAATTTCAATGAAATCGATTTTGGACTCATATAAAACCCTTTTTTTCTTTATTCTCTAATGTTCAAAACATTTTTTAACTAATAAAAAATCAATTTTTGGAAGTATCTACAGTGGCCTTACCCCTTAAAAGAACTATTAAAATTATTTCGCAAATTCAGATTTTAATTATACTGTTATGCCCTTAAACCAAAGAAGTATAAACAAAATTATAACTTGTTATAACTTTACCATTATTTTAAGAATGTAATAAAATTTTTTAAATCTTTATAAATTTTATGCTTTTGAAAAAAATGTATATTACCACTAAAAATGTATACCATTTTTTTAATTATTAAGTTACTTTTTCATATAGTAGACAGCAATTAACTGTTCAAGCAATCTATCATAATTATCATCATCATAATTATAATCATCGTCAACAACATTTTTTATATAGTTATGTATATATAGCATTACATCAAAGTATTTCATGATAAACAACATTTTTTATATATAATTTATGTGGATATTCTGAATTCTTATATGCTGCAAAACCAATAACATGAATTTTTAAATTTTTTTTCGACTTTACTCGAGAACCAGCAACATAAACTTGACCATGACCAAATGCTGAAATTGGCAAATATATTCCTACTTTATCAAATGATTGACCCTGGGATTTATTGATAGTCATTGCATAAGCAAGTCTAACTGGAAATTGTCTTCTTACCATTTTAAAAGGTAATACATCTTGTGATGGCGATAAATCAATACGAGGAATAAATACTATTTCACCTTTATATTTTCCAGTAATTATTTCTGCAGAAATTACGTTTGTTAATAAAGATTTGACAACTAATCGAGTCCCATTACATAATCCTTGAACTAAATTCATATTTCTTAAAAGCATAATTATGCATCCTTCCTTTAATGATAGTTTATGAGGAGGTAAACCATCTGGTGTTAAACTGTTTAAAAATTCTATTGGAACTATATTATTTATATCTTTTGGGTCATCATCATCGACATGTGTATCATTACTATAATAAACTACTTCTTTTCCTTCTAATTTTAACAAAATGCGTTCATTCATGTCTAATACTTCAGAATTGGTTAATGAAAGAATGCAAGATGAAAAAACAGATGAATCATTTCGACTTATTGAGGATCCATATACTTCATGAATTAAATTCCCATTCGAAATCATATCTTGCGGAATTTCTAAAACATCATTTTCTCTTTCAAATGTACTTTGTGGTTTACCATCACCAACATTTAACAACCAATTTGAAAATTCGATTTGATTATTATCTAATCTAACGTTAGAATGTAAAGACATAGTTTGAAAATGATTCCACAATCTACTATTTTTTACACATACCTCAACAATATGAGTACGATTGCCGTGTGGAACAATTGGCAAAGTTTGTCGAAAATCTCCTGAAAGCAAAATAACTTTACCTCCAAAAGGTTTCTTACATTTTGTAATGTCTCTTAACATCAATTCCATTGCTTCTAAAGCATATTTAGGTGCCATTGTTATTTCGTCCCAAATAATAATTTTGGCACTTTTCAAAAGTTCAGCTTCTTTTGACCTCCCACTTATATTACATGTTGAATTTTCATTAATCGGTATAGGAAACTTGAACAAAGAATGTGATGTTCGACCACCTTTTAAAAGATTAGCAGCTATACCAGTCCATGCAACTGGTAAAACTATCAAGCCTTCACTTTCAACAGCAGTGATAATTGTATTATGTAAATAACTTTTTCCACTTCCTCCAGGTCCGTCGACAAAAATATACCTATTCTTACAATCATCGTTATGTATTGCCATCATAACCTCATGAAAAATTTGTCTTTGATCATTATTTAAACTCTCAATGAGAATAACAGCTTCTTTTTTCAACAATCGTAATGCTAATTCATTATTTTGTAAATCAAAAAAATTATAATCATTAAGAAGTTTATGATCTATATTTGGCAAACCAAATTGATGTAAGGAAAACTCATGAAAGTTAAGTACTTCGTTAATTAAAATTAACGATTTTTGTATTGAAATTTCTGCAGGTAAATTATTATCAAAAACCATATACTCTTTATACTTATTCCATAAATCAACAACATTCGCAGGCAATCCAAATACACATATATATGCAAACAGACGACAAAGTTCTTTAGGAAACTTCATACTTACAGCTTCAGATAAACAATTATACCATTCATTATCATCTATCATTAAATTTCTTGCCTTGGCAGCTTCTACAAAAGTACTGTATGTGACACCTTCATATGTTCTTATGTCTGCATACGATTTAGCACCACGTACATATAGTAATAAAATTCTTAAAAAATACCTTTCAATATCTTTTGGACTGACAAAATACATGCGAGAAATTACAGGTTTTGTCATTCTTTTTCTTCTTTCCCAAGTTTTTGATGATTCAACGAATACATAATTATATGGTATTTCTGAGTACAAAAGTTGGCATGCTTCAGGATCTTTTGTATTTAATTCGAACCATGCTGTTAACGTTGTATTTTTATATTTATCAATCGCTTCTTGCCCATTCCTTCTTTAAAACATATTGCTTGTTGATTAGGTAAATGCACAGCTAATCTGTATGCCGCATGTGATTGTTCGTGCATATTAAATTCGAATAATCTATGCATTGCTTCTGGTGGACATACATAACGTGTATTCAAATAATGTTGAGGTTCATCATAGTGCATTAAATCATTATTATCTTTAATACCTACTATTGCACAATCATGTCCCTTAAAACAATACTTAAATAAGTATTTCACACCACCTATACTACCACATGCTACAACATTAATGTGACATTCAAATGTTTTACTCAAATACGGATTATATGGTACAATCATCGAATTGTCTGCAGTGCATTTAATTGTTCCATCTTTTTTATAAAAAATTATTTTTTTACCATCATTTCTTCGTCTATATTCCGGATAGTTTTTTGAATCATAATTTGTTTCTGAACAAAATGGTTTTGGATAATGTTTCACGCAAATTTTTGTTTCCGGATTCATGCAAGGCGAATTCATATTTTGCTTTCCACAAGGTCCATGGACTTGAAATTGTTTTACAATTTTAAAAAGTTCTGGATTTTTCGTTTCATCTGGAATTTCTGCACATATTATTTTATCTACAGATTCTGCATCACGAATCGCAAAAGTTTTATCCAAAAATAAAATTAAATGTATGTGTGGCAATCCACGCTTTTGGAATTCTATTACATACACATAAGCGAGAACTTATCCAAAAATATTTTTATCTTTTAATTCACTCATAAGCGATTTCACCTTTTGTTGAAAAACTCTAGCTACAATATCCGGTCGATCAGACGCAATTTCACCTTCCAACAAATTTTCTCTAATCTCTCGCCATTTTGGATTACATGTCATTGTAATGAATAAATCAGGTTTTCCAAATTCTTGAACTAATCTCATGGCATCCATAAAAGATTGTTGATACGAACGTGGTCCTCCAGTAAATGTTGATGTTAATATAATTATTGTTCCTGGTTTTACATTTTCTCTATTTGCTTTATTATGTACATAATCCATTAATCCACAGTACATTTCTACTCGAAGTTGTTTTTTATTTTTATAAATGAAACTTATGCGTCCAGCTACGACTTTTGACCAAATATCAACTATAAATTGTTGACTTAATTTTCCCATTTGCGTACATGGATTAAACATTCCTCTGTAAGAAAGGCGATACATATAAAATTGTAAAGCAGTAACATTACGAACACTATTAATTTGCTTAATGTTTACAGTCCATCCTGAATCACCTGAAGGAAACATTAAAGGATATATCATAGGATCAGCGTTTGTACTAACAATAGAAATGGAAATACTTTCAGAACCTTTTGGATGTATACATATATCACGATCCACTGGAGGTTCACCATTTTCACTCACAAATACAACTGCTACTTCATTACAAGATGGTACATTGAATTTACTTTGATTTAATGATCTATCCCGTTTGATCCACATTTGAATATCCCTTATAGGTTTATTTTCCAATTTCGCTCTAGTTTCTTCTTCTAATTCTACTTCTCTCATCATTTTCAAGGCATCTGCAAATGGACTAACCTCTCTTAATAATTTATCTATTCCTTCTAGTAATGATGGTAAACATTTTTTATTCGATTCATTTTTTAATCGTTCAAATACAGCTTCATTAGTATCAAGAATATACAGCTGACCATATTTTAAACTGTCACCATCATTAGGATGAAGAGCATATGTATTATGATAAACTTGTCCATGTATACGAAAAACATAAGGACCATACCCTTTAGGAATTTCTAATTTAGCTCCCATACTGGCAAAAGCAGAAGAACTGTTATAAGAACGAATATTTTCCCTAAAATTTTTACCTTCCAAGTTGGAATCATTTTATAAATTACGTAAATAAATCGGATAATCATTTAAATCATCTAATTTTACTTTTCCCTTATGACAGCAACTACTAAATTTTTTATCTAGTGGTCTTTCACACATAAAATGTAATGCAGCACAAAACTCGCACTTAACATTCAACAAACCCAAATAATTTTGTTCAAATTTACATTCATCAAAATTTCAAAAGGCATAATTGCAACTCCTAATGTAAGTTTTTGTTTTTTATTTCTTAAATCTATTTCTGCTTCTGAGCTATTACGTTTTCTCAACCCATCATTCTCCTTTCTAATTATTTTTTGCTCCTCTGTTCCTTCTTTCCTTAGTTGTACAATTATACAACCTCTATTATCATTATTATTAGTTGAATTAAAAATCTTATCATTTTTTTTATTCAATAAACCGTTAGTCTCTGAGTCTATTTTTTGGAGTTTTTTCTTTTCAATTTCAGTTTCTGTTTCTCGTCTACTACGTTTTCTTAACCTGTCATTCTCTCTCCTAATTATTTTTTGCTCCTCCGTTTCTTCCTGCCTTACTTTCTTCATTCTTTCTTTAGCTTTTATTGCACGCAATGTTTGTTTATCATTTTCTTCATTTAAAAGACACTTACTTTTGGGGTGCTCAATTATACAACCTTTATTGTCATTATTACTAGTAGAATTACAATTCTTATCATTTCTTTCATTCAAAAATCGCTTAGTCTCTGAATCTATTTTTTGGAGCTTTTTCTTTTCAATTTCAGTTGCTGTTTCTCGTCTACTACGTTTTCTTAACCTGTCATTCTCTCTCCTAATTATTTTTTGCTCCTCCGTTTCTTCCTGCCTTACTTTCATCATTCTTTCTTTAGCTTTTATTGCACACAATCTTTGTTTATCATTTTCTTCATTTAAAAGACACTTACTTTTGGGGTGCTCAATTATACAACCTTTATTGTCATTATTACTAGTAGAATTACAACTCTTATCATTTCTTTCATTCAAAAATCGCTTAGCCTCTGAATCTATTTTTTGGAGCTTTTTCTTTTCAATTTCAGTTGCTGTTTCTCGTCTACTACGTTTTCTTAACCTGTCATTCTCTCTCCTAATTATTTTTTGCTCCTCCGTTTCTTCCTGCCTTACTTTCTTCATTCTTTCTTTAGCTTTTATTGCACACAATCTTTGTTTGTCATTTTCTTCATTTAAAAGACACTTACTTTTGGAGTGCTCAATTATACAGCCTCTATTATCATTATTACTAATTAAATTAAAATTATTATCATTTTTTTGATTCAAAGAACACTTAGCCTTTGACTGCTCCATTGTTACAATTTTATTATTAGTTACATTATTCCAAGGGTGTGTCTTCAAAAAATTATAAGAATTTGTTTTTCAGAATTCAAAAGACGTTTCCAATCACACTCTACAATCGAATGTCTCATATTCGATCTTCTCTTCTCTGAAAACTGACATAGACGATTATCTTGAAATATTTTGTTTAAATGATGCCTCATTTTGTTATTTATGCTTTCGTAATTAACAGTGTTTGGCATAACATTATAAAATAATGATGTTGCAAATGCTATTGCATATACTCCGCATTCAACACTACCCATTGGTTGTTGATCAACAGTAACAAAAACTACTGGTGGCTTAAAAGGATATAATCTACTTAAATAATTCAACTGATCTTCATTCAGACATTTTTCATTAAGACTATCAAAAATATAAATTCTTACTCCATCATAATACGTACAAATCCAATGACCCCTATTATTATGACCACTAAATATTATTTGAATATGTTTTTTGCCTACTCCAATAGGTCTAATATGTTCAAGCAGACCTTCATTTACAAATAAAGTACTTTGCATTCTAAACACAGAATTTGATTCTCTTTCCAAAATTTTTCCAAATTCATAAATATGATTATCACTTAACATTTCTTTATTATTAAGTATTTCTCTATATTCTGTAGCACTTAAATTAACATGACCTTCTATTCTCGACATTTTTTAATCAATATTTTCTTCTTAATCTATTTTTAATTCCAATTTGTGGGTTTTGATAATAATAATTACGTTTTCCCAATTTATATTTTCTACATCACAATTTCATCAATTCTTACAAAATCATTGTCTCCTATATCACTAATACAAACCATCCAATATTTAACTCATAAAACAATATTCAAGATTTGAACTAATAAAGTGTATTTACTCCATTTCAAATAAGCCACATTCCAATTTTATCCAATATTTAATTATTTAACCAACATATCAATATTTAACCAATCAAATCATATTTAACCCATAAAACAATGTTTTTTAATTCAACAACCAATATTCTATTTAATTTATTTTTAATATGTCAAATTCCAATTTTATTCAATATACATATCCAATAAGCCCTAAATTCAATTTTATCCAATATATATTCTATTTAATATATTTCAAATTCGTCAAATTCCAAATTCATCCAATTTATATATCCAATAAGCCTAAATTCAATATTATCCAATATATTCTATTTAATCTTTTTCAAATTCGTCAAATTCCAGTTTTATCCAATATATTCCCTTATTCCATTTTAAATACATCAAATTCCAATTTCATTCAATATATTTCTCTTTAATCCATTTTAAATACATCAAATTCCAATTTCATCCAATATCCAAATTTCAATTTTATCCAATATTTCTTTTCTTATCTTTTATTTCATCCAATATCCCAATTTCAATTTTATCCAATATTTCTTTTCTTATCTTTTATTTCATCCAATATCCAAATTTCAATTTTATCCAATATTTATTTTCTTATCTTTTATTTCATCCAATATCCAAATTTCAATTTTATCCAATATTTCTTTTCTTATCTTTTATTTCATCCAATATCCAAATTTCAATTTTATCCAATATTTCTTTTTTTATCTTTTATTTCATCCAATATCCAAATTTCAATTTCATCCAATATTTCTTTTTTTATCTTATATTTCATCCAATATCCAAATTTCAATTTTATACAATATTTCTTTTCTTTTTTTTAATAAAAAAAATCAAATGTTATTCAAAACAGAAAAAAATGTCAATTTCTTTATCCTTTAAATTCAAAATGAAAAAAAACTATATCAAATGATAATATAATATTTAAAAAAATATAACTATACCTCTCACGAAACACTTTAATTAACTCTCTACAAATTGTAGAGAAATTATACAAAAAAAAGAAAAGAAAATATCTAATGTTATCCAAAATAAAAAAAAGTATATCAAATAGTAATGTGATATATTCAAAAAATGAATATACCACTCACGAAGCACGATTGTTTACTCTCTACACTACATACAAGGAGTGATGTCCAAGTTAGTCCCGTGAGGGAAAGAAGCCTTCTCCCACCATACGACACACCAAGTCAAAACTGAGTCCCGAGAAACCCTCACAGCGGGGATCGCTTGGCCCT
The DNA here is from genome assembly GCA_032873175.1 of Leptopilina drosophilae. Taxonomy (NCBI): domain Eukaryota; kingdom Metazoa; phylum Arthropoda; class Insecta; order Hymenoptera; family Figitidae; genus Leptopilina; species Leptopilina drosophilae. The sequence goes on from CM065483.1 coordinate 45,462,980, forward strand.
TAAACCCTCATTAAGGAAAACTGTTAATGACTTTTTCTATAAAAATACAAATTTTTTAAAAAGTAACATTTTTTATTTTTCATTAACATATTAAAATTCCTTACTTTCTTACGATTCTATACATATGTTGTTTACCAAAAAATGTTAAAATTAAAAAAATTTATTATTTTTCCAGATACATAGAATGAAGTTAACTCTACCAAAAACCATACCTATTATTAAATAAATATTTAACTTAATCTTTAAATTTTAACATTTTTTTGGTAAACAACATTTGTATAAAATCGTGAGAAAGTAAGGAATTTAAATATATTAATGAAAAATAAAAAATGTTACTATTTAAAAAATTTATATTTTATAGAAAAAGTCATTAGCAGTTTTCCTTAATGAGGGTTTGAGGGTTCAAGCGACCCCCGCTGTGAAGGTTGCTCGGGACTCAACTCCAAGGGCTGGGGTCGAATTGCGTAAAATGGTCAAATATTTTCCGAATTGCGGAAAGGGTCTTCTTTTATTTTTCCGAGTTGCGTAAAATGGTCAAATCTCAAGCCCTTCTCCCACTCTTTTGCCATGACTGTAGAAGGAGGGGCTGCCGAGAAGGAGGAGTGATCGACTAATGAGTTCATTAGGTCACACCTCTACCCCCAGTACATCTAATTTTTGCTAATAACACAGCGGTACATAGTTGCATCTAGACGGCCAGACATTTCTCACGGATCGGGCTCGTAGTAAACACTGGCCTCTGAGTGGTCTCTTCAAGGGACACCTGTCAAAATTTTTTTTTTTTTTTGTAAGGGGGATTGGTTCTGGGTTCTAAGTACCTTCAAGTACCAACTAGAAAGTCAATTTGACTCCCTTTCTACATAGAAAAGCAAGAGGACTTCTCTCTAAACGTGAAGCGGAACTAGGTGCGGCGGGCTTCGCCCGCCTCTGAGTGGTCTCTTCAAGGGACACCTGTCAAAATTTTTTTTTTGTTGTAAGGGGGATTGGTTCTGGGTTCTAAGTACCTTCTAGTACCAACTAGAAAGTCAATTTGACTCCCTTTCTACATAGAAAAGCAAGAGGACTTCTCTCTAAACGTGAAGCGGAACTAGGTGCGGCGGGCTTCGCCCGCCTCTGAGTGGTCTCTTCAAGGGACACCTGTCAAAATTTTTTTTTGTTGTTGTAAGGGGGATTGGTTCTGGGTTCTAAGTACCTTCTAGTACCAACTAGAAAGTCAATTTGACTCCCTTTCTACATAGAAAAGCAAGAGGACTTCTTTCTAAACGTGAAGCGGAACTAGGTGCGGCGGGCTTCGCCCGCCTCTGAGTGGTCTCTTCAAGGGACACCTGTCAAAATTTTTTTTTTTTTTGTAAGGGGGATTGGTTCTGGGTTCTAAGTACCTTCTAGTACCAACTAGAAAGTCAATATTTGTATATAACATTTTTTGAAATTTTTGCGTTTTTTACGAGTTAAATGCAAAAAATCAGACTTTTATGGTGTTTTTTATGGTTTTTACTATGAAGCTGAACTATTCGACTATTTTTACTATGATTTTCGTAATTACGCACCAAAAAACATTATAAGACTTTATTTTTTTATAATTAGATGTCCTTTTAGATGAGAGTATATTTTAACCACATTTTATGGAATTTCATGGTTTTTTGCATTTTTCTCGAAAACTATCAATTTTAGAAAAAAATGGTGAATACAAAAAATGTGTATATATATATATATATTATACATAAATATACATAGATTTACTGTATACACCCATTTTTTTAAACACGCCAGCTAATTAATATGAATTGCTAATTTCGGTCAAATGCTGACAGTCCTAAGCCTGTACAAAGTGTGAAGGAAAAAGTGTGAGACAGGGAAACCCCTTTCTCAATCGTCTATACTTGAGGGAAAACCGCTGTATCGTCCCGCCTTTCTAGCAACTCCTGAAACCGACTGCAGAGTAGAAGGGGAAAGAAGGAACGGAGGAGTAATGGGGCCCTTTAACTTACCGCCTTCCGCAATTCAGAAAATTTTCGGTCCTCTTTTGACCGCCTTACGCAATTCGACCACGCCGCTTGAGTAGCCCTCGAAGACCCCCGCTGTGAAGGTTGCTCGGGACTCAATTCCAAGTAGCCCTCGCAGCGGGGGGCGTTTTGCTCCCTCTAACGGCGAACAGACATACTAAAAGCGAACAGACAAAATAAGTGCGAACAGACAAAATATATATATACAAACGGAATACGGACTTTAATATTGTTAATTTTGAAATTTGAAATATGTATTATGGGTTGATAGGCTTGAAATTTAATTTAAAAACTTTACTGTAAATTAGCATATCTTAAATAAATTCTTTTTTAAAAATTAATTGTATTTTATTTTAAATTATTAAATCAAAGAACAAAATATTTTTACAATTAATAATTTCATTTATTAAAAAATTGAGATGACGCAAAAGGTTTTAAAATCCCAACAAAAAAAAAACATCTATATTGCAATTAAAAAAAAGTAATACGAGATTAGCTGGTGATATTGGACATTGAGGCTTAATTACATTTCCGAAATAAGTAAATATTCTTCACTGCATTTTGAATTGTAATAAATAAAATTAACTTTGTAATTTACATAAACAAAAAACGAAATCCAATTATTCATAGTAATAAAAAATTTCTACAGCAACAATTTAAAAAAAAAATCTTGGCGTCAATAATGTTTCTAACTTGTAATTAATGAAATTATTGACGCCAAGATTTTTTTTTTAATTGCTGCTGTAGAAATGTTTTATTATTATGAATAATTGGATTTCGTATTTTGTTAATGTAAATTATGAAGTTAATTTTATTTGTTACAATTCAAAATACAGTGAAGAACATTGACCAAATTCGGAAATGTAATTAAGCCTCAATGTGCAATATCAGCAGCTAATATCGGGTTATTTTTTTTCAACTGCAATATGTACTTCAACTTGTATAAGAGAGAAAATATTTTTTAAATAAATAGTTATTAAAATTGTAATTACAATTTTTACTTGATAAACTTTTATTTCACTAATTAATTCACAATGACGTTTGACGTTTTGATCATTCTACTAATTGCGGATTCGATGTTTTTAGCATTCGACAAGTTGACAATATTCTGTCAGATTTTATTAAAAAATTCATAATAAATTTAAGCGAATTGATATAGGATAAATATTAAAATTTATTTGAAAATATTGTACATAAAATTTCTTATGAATTTCTTAAACAAAATATCAGTTAAAGATTTTTATAAAATAATGTTTAAAAAAAAATTTTTAATTAAAATTTCGTTTGCAAATCCGTAAGAAATTTTCGTGGACAATTTTCTGTAAAAAGTGGTTTTTAAATTATTTCTTTTAGCAAATCGTTTAAATTTCATATGAATTTCATAAAAGAAATATGTTCAAATATTATTTAAGAAAATTTTTAGCTGTCCATTCGTTTGAAAATACATACATATTGTAGTAAAAAAGTAAAAAAAAAAAATTTGGCTTCATTAGAAGACATAAAATTTTAAAATCACTATTAATAGAAAAAAGTTTTTTTAGAAATTCACATTTATTAGAAAAAATTTTTAATACAATTATATTAAGAAATACTATGCCCCAATCAACTATTAGAAACAATAAGATTTATTATTTAAACACTTGAAGATGATACATCATTATACTGCAATTGATTTAAATCTTCTGTTGATGATGAAAAAGTGCTTAAACCAGAAGGCGAAGATTGAGGTGTTATATAAATTGAATCTCCTGGTGAAGCTGGTGGTGTAGACTGAATAGAATGTGCTGGTGAAGCTGGTGGTGTAGACTGAATGGAATGTGCTGGTGAAGATGGTGGTGTCAAATAATCAGATGTTGCAGGTGAAGTTGGTGGTGTATTTAAATAATTTGTTAAAGGTGATGTTGGTGAGGCTGAAGTGGAATCAGGAATTGTAAAAAAAATTTAAATAAAACAATTATTATTTATTAATTTTACTAAAGTATAAGATAATAATAATAATAATAATATAAATAATAATATCATTTTAGAAAAACAATGTCAAGTTATAAATTTTTGTTATATTTTTGGTACTCGTTTTATTCGTTTTTGTAATTATTGTTGTATTTATTTCATTAACACTTTGCTTCATCATAGAGATGTTAATAACAATAAAGTATAAATTATGAACAATTATTCGTAAGTGCTGTAATATTTTTATCTCTTTATTTAATACATTCATATGAAATTTTTTTTTTAAATTTCTATTTTTTAAAATATCAATAAATTATTTATTTCTAATAAAAATAGCTTAAAAAAAAGGTAAATGAAAGGATTTTTTTAACGCTCTACAAGTTGATAACTATATTTTTAATGTTATTTCTAAATTTTTCAACAAAATTCTCAAAAAAAATCCTAATTTCGAAAATTTTTGATTTTTTAAAGTTTAATATCTCAGGTGAATATGAACAAAAAATGTTCATTCTGAGCTCAAAAGATGCGTACAAAAAAAACTCTAAAAAATTAGAGAAAAACATTTAAGAAGTGTCTATTAGTCCGGCTAGTCGGACGAAATATTTCGTCTAAACGTCCGGATATACGGACATATAGCTCCCAAAATATTTCATCCGGCTATTTACTAATTAAAAATATTTGTAAATTTTTTTTGTTTTTTATTTCGAGGAGGAATGAGTCATCCACCTTGGGTTGGAAAAAAAAAATATTTTTACGGAGTGTCTATTTGGCCCGTCACAGTGAAAATAGATATATGGTTTACTAATTTAAAAAAATTTATTAATTTTTCTTTTGTTGGAATACGGGGGTTGGTTTTGGGTTTCGATAAAATTCTAGTACCAATTAAAAACTTTTTTTTTTACAAAACCGGAGTCAAATTGACTTTATATTTGGTACTGGAAGGTATCGAACCCAAAACCAACCCCCGTATTCCAACAAAAGAAAAATTAATAAATATTTTTAATTAGTAAATCATATACCTATTTTCACTGTGACGGGCCAAATAAACTACTTTTTTTATTTGGCCCGTCTTGAAAAGTATGGAAGTTGGGTGACGGGCCAAATAGACACAGCGTTATTTTTATTAGTAAGTGATATTTAATTCCAAAAAAATTCAAGGTAGATGATTCCTTCTTCCTCCAAATAAAGAAATGAAAGAAAAATTTACAAATTTTTTTAATTATTTTATTTGCCGGACGTTTAGACTCAGCTGTGTTATGCTGCAAAACGTCCGGCTACAGTATCCGGACGTACAGACGTATTTAAATAATTTGTTAAAGGTGATGTTGGGGAGGCTGAAGTGGAATCAGGAATTGTAAAAAAAAATTAAATAAAACAAATATAAAGAAATATAAGAAAATATAAAGAAATATAATGCAGCATAACACAGCTGAGTCTAAACGTCCGGCAAATAAAATAATTAAAAAAATTTGTAAATTTTTCTTTCATTTCTTTATTAGAATCTTCTGTATAGATTTTTACAAGAGATTCAATTTTAAATTTATAGTTGTCCTAACATTTTTTTTTAGGTTATGGTCAAAAAAACGTTTTTTGAAGAAAAAAGAAATAAAAAAATAAATAAATAAATAGTTAAACTTTATTTATCTATCTCAAATTCATCTCTTTTTATGTCCGCAGATGAGACCTACAATTTAAAAAACGAGAAAAAATAAATCAGCCAAAAAATTCTTTATAAATGAAATCGAATATAAAAAATTTTTGTATTACAATACTTCATCATTATTAAGAAGAAAAAAATAAGACAATTAAAAACAGAATATACTTTTTTTCTTTAATTTATAATCGCCATGTATTTTTCGTCACTTGCCAAATAATTAAAACAACCTTATTCTGCAAGTTCACTGGCCATATAGACGTGGTCTAATTTTTAATATTATTAAAAAACAAAAAAAAACTTACCAATAATATCCTTTGATTCGTTAGACATGTTGAAAATTTTTTCCACCTATATTTTTTGATAAATATAGAAATTAAATAATATTTTGTTTGAAAAAAGGTTTTTTTCTTGTTTGTTTGTTTGGTTAGTTATTGTAATTACTTTTTTGAAAGTAAATTGAAACAATAAATATAAAAACTATTTTATTGCAATAAACAACTACCTTTTCTACCATAGAAATAAAAAAAGAAATAGAATAAGAATTAGAAAAAGTCGAAGAATGAAAAACTCGAACTCGAAATTAATAATCTCGAATTGAAGTAGAAAAAATATCGACTTTTTTAAATTTCATAATTTTCAAAAAGAAATAGGAAAAAAAATTTACTGTAAAATTTATGGGAAAAATACATAGAATTTAAATTTTTAATGCAATTATATTATTCTTCTCAATGCATTTGATTGTATTGTTACATCCCAGTAACAAAATTTTCTCCTTGAAATTTAAGACATTAGCTATGAATCACTGTAAATCAACGCGTGTAAAGAAGTTTGAGATTAGAAGAGTTGCGTTTGATATATACAAATAACAAAAGAATAGCAATAGATAGAAAGTAATAAGAGAATCTTTAAAGAAAGAATGTTATTACTTTCAGTAATTTCATAGATTTAATTATACCTTAATTATATTCAATATTAACTAAAATTAGTAAGAGTAACAAATTTGATAGTCATTTCTCACGCAGCTTTTTCTCAAAATTTAATACTATATATTTTGGAATTTAAGAAGGAAATGTATCCTTCTACTCTCTATGCATTGTTTTCTAAGAATAATTTTGCAGCTGCATAGAGTGTAGAATGTTTTTCTAAATAGTTCATCTGTTTATCGATCCTCATAGTTGACAAATAGAATGCGATCATCTACTCTTCATAGAACTGAAGCTATGAGATTCGATATAAGGATGCACACTAATAAAGAATGATAAATAATGTTATATACGCATTGCGAGTGGACTTGACTCACAATAGTATGTGGCTAGATGCAAGCTTAGTTTTCCTCCTGGGAGTGTTTACTATCCCATGGAATAGTGATACTCGCGATATACTATATGTGATGCAGGTGTTCACAAAGCTCCAAGAACTGATTCAATTCTTGGGATGATCTAGGAGTCGGGCTTGGAGATGGGGGTGATCTTTGATCTTTTGTCTCCCACTAGGGAAGATTTGCTACTATAAAAACCCATGCAAATCTATTGTCATCCGTCAGTTTATTTCGATACAAAGTCATCGTTACGTTCGCGTCGTGACAGCTTCATCTTTAAGCTTGACCCTTCGGTAATCATAATTTTGGCCGTAAATCTTGCATTTTCAAACAGTATAAAGTTTACTCGTTGTTCTAAAATATTGAACAAGTATTCATTATCGCCAGACTTGTGAGTCGGCATTATAAAAAATTAATAGATTTTCCGTCGTAGCCTAGTCTATTCTCGAGATACGATTTGCAAACGTGACGTGTGTGCTTTCGGAGAATAAGAACTAAAAACTGTGACAAAGTCCCAACCGTTCTTTTTCAAGAGTTGTAAAACCTCACAGTGTCAACGACTATAGGAAATAAATTCCTTGTCAAAAATTCATCATTGTATCTGCCCTCGAAACAGAGGTAATTGTAAGTACCAATTTTTAACAAATTGTAATTTCACACCATAAACACATTCTAAATTTATACATTTCATTCTTTCTTGTAATCAAAGATAATAAATAATTTTACCATAAACATTTAAGATCATTCATTTACTTAATTCAATTACTAAATTATTAAGAAAAGGTAATTATATAACAATTATATTTTAAATAATTGCAAGACGACCCCCGTAGGATCGATAGAAGAGAACGTACCCACATAAAAATAAATGGTCAAGCTTTACCAACTTGACTTAATCAGCCTACCATTCCTCCGAAATAAATTAAATAACAATTAAAATTTTAAATAACCTCACTTTCCGCTCGGGATGTAACAGCTGATTTGGTGGCAGCGATGGGATTCTATATAGATATACGCACTGCATGACTTCTCGTCTGTTCTCCTCTTCCTAACATTCGCTAATCACTCCGCTTACTCCTCAGTCATCTATACGCAACGTCGATCTCTACACACCCGTCTCCCGCTTCCTCAACCCCGCTAGTCACCCCGGCGTTTCACCACTACCTCTGAGCTCCTACAAGCTTTCTACCAAGCGTAAGAACGCATAGAGTCCCAGAATAACTTTAAAATATTCGGATAAAATTATTACTACATTTTTATAATATACTATAATATCGTATATTCCATAAAATTTTAAAAAATCATTAATTACTTTAATTTATATTATAATAATAATTTATTTATTTTCGACTAAAATTTATAAAATAATTTAAATTAATCGAAATTCAAAATTAAATAGCACAAGCCTGCAAAAAAATAATATATAGTTTTCATATATATAAATAATTATTATAATTATCCAAAATTGATAATATTTTATTTAAATTTTGTACATTGGTTGTTTTATTAAAGTAATTTAATTTTATTATTATTAAATATTATTAATTATTAAATTTATCCTCTATCATTTTAGAAATAAATACTTTTAAAAAAAAAATTTCTGCAGATTACTTTTGCATTATTTAAAGAGTATAAATTTTTTTTTATTATTTTGACATGTTTACAAACGTAAATTATCTTGACTTTATTCTTTCGACATTAAAAGATTTTATTTTTAAATCAAAAAGAAATTAGTTAACATTCAAACGAATTCTTTTTTTTAAATAAACTTCTAACCTTTTTGTATTTAAAAGATTCCTTTTACCATAAAACTATTTCTGCTAGTGGTTAAGAGGCATGATAAAAAAAAGTAATTCTATGATTACTAAATAATGTCTATGAGTATAAAGTATTTAAATAAATAAATCTAAATTGCATGTTCATTTTATTCTCAACATATATGAAAGACGAAAGGAAATTTTGAAATTAAAAAATATATATATAAAGCAAGTAAAGAAATTTCATATTAAATAATTAATTTTCCGTTCCTCTTTCTACCAGTTTCAATAAATAACATATTAAACTTTTAATTGTTTCGCAGAGTCATTTCATCCCCGACTGGTTCATCAAGATCAAGAAAAACATCTTAACTTTCTTCCGAATCATATTTTATTGTTGTACTTATCATATTACGATACTTTTACTACTGCGTTAAATCAATTTATATCAGACGCCAAAGACATAGAAACTCTCATAACAATGAACAAAATCTTCAACTTTCCTGCTTACATCGAGGGCGATGTAAAAAAAAAAAAATTTTAAGGAGGGAGGACAACAAAAATTCAAAATTTTATACAATACTAATAATCGACTCGTCTAAGTCATCATCAATCACCATCAGATATTATTTCAACAAGCGACAGAACGCATGCATAAAAGAAGAACGAAGAACCATCGCAAGACACGGTTACTGCGACAATGCGATAAGGGATATATATATATATATATATATATATATATATATATATATATATATATATATATATATATATATATGTATTGTTGCGCTAAGATTGATAATTACTGTCAAAAGATATAACGTTTGATCATTTTCTCAATAAAATCTCAAAACAAGTTAAAAGAAAAATTTGTAATATTAAAAATTAATAATTAGATAGAGGTAAATGACAAAATGGTCACTCAATATACAAAAGAAATTTAATACATGATTACATCTGTATCCATTAATATACATATGTATTCATACAAAAAAAATATCTTTTACAAAAACAAAAATTTTAAATGATAAAAATTTTTATTTTTATGATAGACTGGAGCATGGAAGTAATACCTTTTTATAAAAAAATATATAAGTCTATATTCAAAATTACTTACATACAAATACACTTTAAATAATTACATATATACAAAACACTATACTAACACTTAAAAGTTCATTTTAAATCTGTACACAAAACACAAAACACTACATTCAAAATTTTAATCCAAATGGAGAGGATCATCTTCCCCAAGACAAGTATCTTCAGAAGCATTTGACTTACCAGCAATCCACACTTCTTCAAAATATGGCATCTCTACATCCAAGACTTCTTCCTTGATTTCAATCTCGGAATCCATATTCACCGAAGAATGGAAAGAAGACATCTCATCCAACGCAGGTGCACTGTTTGATTGTGTTGCAGCTGCAACAGAAATCAATCCATCTGTTAACTATTTTACAAATATATATATATAAGGATTGTGAAACAAATATTCAAAAATTTTGCATACCCCCAACAATTCTGGGTTCTGCGTAGCTGCAATTCCCGCACCAGCACCTGGAAGGACGAGAAGGACTTCTGAAACAAATAATATTGACAAAATTTAGTTTTAAATACACTCTAATTAGAATTAAAACAATTTTTAATACTAAAAATAACGTCATGGAAGTCGTCAGCTCAGCAAGCTCCATTGACATTTCCTGAGTTTCAGCTCTTAATGTCTGGAATTCATCCAAATTCACAGAAACTGATTCTTGATTGCTTTGATGGTTCCTTCGACTACTACGGCGCAATGCAGAAGGATTTTCCCTGGTCACATCAGTTAATTGTTGCCACACCTGGATGTTGTGATGAAGCATGGTTGATAGGACCATGATTCGGTCCAGAAAGGTCCTCTGATGTACAGGGCATATCGGAGGAAGCCGTCCTGTAAAAAGCACAAAAAATTATATTAAGTGAAATATAATACATTCTCAGTTATATATATGTGTGTATGTGTATGTGTATGTGTATATATATATATATATATATATATATATATATATATATATATATGTGTGTGTGTATTATTACTTATGTAGATATTAATTTATTAATTATTTATAAATAAATATTATATTACGAATAATATTAATATTTCATGTAATAATAGCAATTATTTTAGTTAATAATTAAATTTAATTGTATTAAATAATATATTAATATATAAATAATTATATAACATTCTGTTAACGAAGAGTATTTTTTTTTGCCAATTGTGAATGATACTTAAATAATACGTAAAAAACGGAGTTTGATAACTCCGTATACGTAAGATTTGTAAAATATAACATTTGTCGACTTTAGAATTGCAAAATATAACATTTATAAATTTCTCTTTTGCAAAAAGTAACAAATTTTCTTTTTACTTATATTACAATATAAAACTGTTTACTTTGTAAAATATAACATTTTGACAAAAAATTTGTGTGAAAATGATACCGACTCATATGATTCTTTTGAATGTTAAATTTTGGATATCATTCAAGTTTTCTATTTTGAAACCCAAAATTTATCAAAAAAAATTATATTTCACGAGCTACTAAAAATCGAGTGTCCAACTTTACCTTCTGCTTTTTAACCTAGCTCAATTTAGCACCAGTAGTTGGACAAAAATTTACATGTATTTTTTTATGTCCAACTATTGGTCCTTGTCATGTCCAACTACAGGATTCCTAAAATGGCATGTCCAACTATTGCGGCAAAGGAGCAATTATTTATTTCGTACATTTAAAATTAAATTAAATAACAATTTAGACCAGGGACCGCCACCGACACGATGTGACACGAAAATGAGTATCGTGTCGGTATCGTGTCGTCGACCGACACGATGCATCGTGTCGAGAAAAGTATCGTGTTGCGACACGATACGATACCGACACGATACGAAATTAACGTGTCGCACATGTTACATTAAAAAATGCTTTTTATCAGCACATGACGCATATTCGGCCATCTTGTAAAACCAAAAATATATATATTTTAAGTTGCGCAGTGTACTACCACCACACTTGGACATGCGCAGTAGTGTAATTTGGTATTTATTGCTGCGCAGTAGTGTGATTTAGTATTAATGGATGCGCAGTAGTATAATTTAGTATTGATTGATGCGCAGTAGTGTAATTTAGTATTGATTGATGCGCAGTAGTGTAATTTGGTATTTATTGCTGCGCATAGTCTAATTTAGTATTAATGGATGCGTAGTAGTGTAATTTAGTATTTATTGCTGCGCAGTTGTGTAATTTAGTATTTATTGCTGCGCAGTTGTGTGATTTGGTATTTATTGCTGCGCAGTAGTCTAGTTTAGTATTAATTGCTGCGCAGTATATTAAACCTGCATACTGCGCAGTAATAAATACAAAATTACATTATTGTGCAGCAATTAATGCTAGATTAGACTACTGCGCAGCAATTAATACTAGATTATATTACTGCGCAGCAATAAAACCAAGTTACACTACTGCGCATGTCCAAGAGTAAAGGTAGGCTACTGCGCATCAATAGGTACTAATTTGCACTTCTGCGCATCATAAAAATCATAAATTACGTAAGACATTTAGGAGGTATGGGGGTCTGTAAATTCTTACAAACAATAAAAATGGCGCTAATGTATGTAAAATATCTTACATTAATGGGAGGGGGGGGGGTAAATTAAAAAAAATATCTTCCGTAATTTATGGATGGCCCCCAACATTATTTTGTAATTTTGTATAATATGATTGTGCACATCTTATGTAATTTAATCAGCTATTTTTGTAATGCGACACGATACGAAAATCCTATCGTGTCGCGACACGATACTCTTCTCCGTGGTAGAATAATATCGTATCTTGACACGATACCGACACGATACCTTTGCTTCGTGACGGTCCCTGATTTTGACTAATTTATTATTAAATACAATCCTTTAATCATAATTCAAACGAATTATAAAAATTTTTGCAAGTGAACTATATCGTCTTTCTACAAATTTTTCTTGAATTTGCTATTAGTTTAAAAATGTCCAAGTACTGGTGCTTTTACCTTAGTGAACATCTTGAATGGCGAAATTCAGGAAAATATAAAAACCCGAATTCTCTTGAATCTAATTTTTTATTAAAATATATATGCAATGTAAAAGAAAATATAAATGTTACATACACTGAGAAAATTGTATATTAAAAATCTTAATATATCACAGGTGCGAATTATCAATCTGCCCATAGTCCGGCCAACCGTGCGAATGGTCGGTCCAAATTGGACAGCTAATGGTCGCGCCACCCTGTGGATTGATCACGCCGGGCTTCCAGTGGTAGACATAGTTGAACCAACCGTTGGCACCACAGTTGGGCCGTCTATGGATGCCAAAGTTGTGCCGTCCGTGGGATCTAATGGTTGGGCATCTTTTGATAACCACGGTCGGCCCAACTTTGGTAAAGTTAGTCTGGCCAACCGATGACAAATGTTAATATAAAAAATTTTTATTGAAGGATCACAAGTCGACAATTACCTTACATTGATCATACATTTATCACACAAACGTTATATTAATTATAAACATATTAAAATATTTAAAGCTTGCGAGGATCGAACTCTCAACCTAATGCACTACATACACACACGCTACCACTATTCTACGCTTACATGTCTGAAGAAGGAGCGTTATAACTTTATAAACTACAATCATACCGACCGTTAGCCCAATTGTGGCTGACGGTCGGACCGACCATCAAGAAAACGGTTTTTTAACTTTGGCGTCCAAAGTTTACCCGACCGTCTGCCCAACTGTGACAGATGGTTGGGCCGACTATCAAAAAGTTGATTTTCTCAACTGTGGCGGCAACAGTTCACTCTACCGTCGGTCCAACTATGGCTAATGGTTGGGCCAACTATCAGTTATCATGGTCGGCATTCATGGTTGGCTCGACTTTGAGAGAAACATTGAACCAAAGTCGGGCCACCTTTGGGTGCCGAAACTTCGACTGCCACAGTTGGACCGACGTTCCAAATGTGTCGGCCGACCGATATTATAGATACTAAATTAAAACATATAAGATATTTAAGTATTAGACTGTCACAGATATTGAACGTTAATATCTAAATTTTATCTCAAGCATACACTGAAAGAAAATGTATATTAAATTGTATAAAAGTAGTTTACAAAACTTTAAAAAAACTTAAGTACAATTTAGTATAATTATATCAAATATCAAGAATTTTTATTCAATTTTAATATAAATTTACTAAATTCCACGTAAGTATTTTCTAAAGTTTAGTACTTTTTATATCAATATTTCGGTTTGTTGCACTTTTTCCCCAAATTGTAAATTACTTTTTTAAAAATTTAAAATACATATTGATTTTGAAATAAAAATTTTAAATAAAATAATATAATGACGTTGTGCGATGAAGTGTGTAAATTTTTAAAAATTATGTGCTCTGCTTCGTATTAAGGTTATATTGAGCAGATTTCATGGATACGTTTTTGGACCAGTAACTATGTTTTTAGAGTCAGCTTTAATAGCTTTTAAATTTTAACTCGGCAATAGCCACTTCCGTGTCGGCTTGTTTCTTTTGTATTTTAGTTAGTATAGTAGGGGAGTCCAGGGATGTGATTTTGTAATTTCACTTGGACTTTGGCATTGCTTATTTGACATTAATTTTGACTTTGATTTTAACTTAAAATTTTATGAAACTATTGTACGAATAAGAAGTACAAGTAAACATCTAAAATGCCGTATCGTTAATTTTCTTTCATAAAATTGTAAGTCAAAGTCAAAGTGAAATTAGAAAATCGCACCGCAGGGAGTAATGGATCACTTTAATTTATTCAAAAGTGGTAAATCAGAGTAATTTCGTTTTTTTGTCAAAATAATGTATTTGGTATACAGTAAGTTTGTATCAAGTTTCATTATTATTAATTTATTATTGTTAAAAATATGGTAGAAAAAGTGATTTTGACGCTTGAACGTAAATTTTTTGTCTTTATTTTTTTGATATATATTTCTCAAACTTACTTGTAAAAAATGTTTAATTTTTTGTAATTTATATATTAATAAGTACCTATGATAATCATTTATAAAAAGATAACTGGAGAATAGATTTTTTAAGAAAATGGATTTTGCATTTCGCTACAATTTTTTAAAATTTGAAGAAAATGTTTAAAGTTTAAATTAAATATGTTCCATTTTCAATATTCTTTATAATAAATGTACAATAGAAAAAAAATTGTCTATATATATTAAATAATATTTCATGATAAAAATTATAATTTCATTGTTAATTCAATACGCCCCGGCCTGAGGCGAAATTACTCACCTTGCATTACTCTAAAAACATTGATCTAGAAAAAAAGTATAAGTGATATTAGGGCGTACTTTTTGTAATTGAAAGCTAAGATGTTAGGGTAAATTTTCCATATGATGACATTTTTATTAAAGCAAGAATGACGAAGTTAAGCAACAAAAAGTAAAAAGTGATCCATTACGCCCCCGTCTGTTCTATTTCATCACCCTATAAATCAGGGTGATGCTTAGTAACAACGATTAAAAATATTAAGTATGAATTTTAATTATTTCATCAAAATATAAAAATTGTATATCAATCTAAAATCAAATTTTATATTTATTTGTTGACAACATGTATTGAAGTTGGCAAACCCTAATCAACGAAACATCGCTTTTTTAACAACACACTTTTGAATATTCATTTAGATTTTACCTTCCACGATCATATATATTATCAACAAATAACAAATTATGGAAGAATATATTTCTAACAACTTACTAAATTTTATATTTATTAAGCGCAATTATTAATTAAATTGATATAATTATTTCTAAGGTAAATGAACAGTTTAAAATAATAAGATTACTAATATAATTTTATTTTATATGTACAGGCAATAAAAAATCAATAAATTTAATAAATAGTAACAAAAGCTTAGTAAATTAACAAATTATTTTTTTGTAACATAAGTTAATAGTTTAAACTAAGTACTTTTTCACTTCAGATTCAATGATAACAGGTATTTAAATCACTTTGCTTCTTCATATTTGTTTTAATTGACTCATTACTCTTTCTCATTATTGAACATGCATAGAAATTCTTTTATTGACCTATTGAAATAATACATTGTAATTATTTTTAATCATCTTATTTATTCTTATTTATTCATGTAGTTCAGAGAATATAATATATATTTTTTTATGTAACTGTGACCCATGAAATATTTCCTTTTTAGATAATTAAGGTAATATCAATGATAAATTAAAGACATGGGTTTTTAAATTCATCGCAAAGAAAATTAAATATGGCGAATTTTATGCATCAAATTGCGAAAAAAGAGAAATTTTTTAAATAATAACTGCGGTTTCCAAAATTCAAAATGTCGGATCCAATATGGCCGACGAAAATTTTAAAAATTTACTCGATTTGCTTGAATTTTGTTATTTAGGGGTTTTTGGGGTTACTGATTATAAATCTGCTATTTGATTTTAAAAATACAAAATGGCGGACCCAATATAAAAGACAAAAATTATTTAAATTTCATTACTCAAATAAGTTATGTGAATATGTATAAAAACTACGCAGATAAACAAAGTAAGTTTGAAAATGATAATTAATATAACTGGATCATGGGTGGAAAAGTTTGAGACGCTTGCTTATTCCCGAAATCTTTTTTGACAAAATAGTTATTTGAAATAAAACTACTTAACTCAAAATTCACATAATATGAAAATTATTTGACATGAATTTCATTGCACACAGAAACCATTTTAAATAAATATCATGTCACAGAATTTATTTAACAGAAATATTATGTTACATAAAACTCAGATAACTTAATTTCCATTTGACATAAAAATTATGTAACCTAAATTTCTATTGACATAAAAATCATTGAACCTAAATTTCTTTTCTTATAAAGTTCATTTAACGTCAATTTTATTTGTTATAAAATTCATTTGATATGAAATTCCTTTGACATCAATTTCATTTGTCATAAATGTCATTTTACGTAATTCTCATTTGACACAAAATCCATTTGACATATATATCATTAGACATAAAATTAGCTTAACATAAATTTCATTTGACGTGAATATCTTTTAAAATAATTATTATTTAACGTAAAATTAAATTTATATAAATTTAATTTAGCGTAAATGCCATTTAACATAATTCTTATTTGACGTAAAATTTACTTGATATAAATTTCATTTAGTATAAATCTCATTTAACATAATTCTCATTTGACATAAAGTTCACTGGATATAAATTTCATTTGACGGATAAGTCATTACACATAATTCTTATTTGACATAAAATTCAGTTGTCACACATTTCATTCTACATAAAGATCATTTGACATGAGAATAAAGGCCCGAATTTCAAAATTGGCGAATCATAACGTAGTTGACAATATCTAATTGGTTACTTTTAAAATTCGCGCCGATATTTTTATATAAAATGTAATTTGTGTAAAATAATGTTTATATCAAATGAGAATTTTGTTGAATGACTTTTATGTCGAATATAATTTATGTCAAATGACTTTTATGACAAATGAAAATTATGTTCAATGTCTTTTATGTCAAATAAACTTTATGAAAATGAAATTTATGTTAAATGAGAATTATATTAAATGACATTTATATCAAATGAAATTTATGACAAGTGAAATTTATTACAAGTGAAGTTTATGACAAATGAATTTTAGGATAAAATAAAATTTACAAAATGTATATTTATGTCAAATGACGTGTATGCTACACAAATTCTACCTCGAATTAATTTTCTGTCAAATAAAACTTATGTCAATTGAAATATATGTAAAAAGATTTTTATGGGACATAAAATTCAAGTCAATTGTATTTTTACGTCAAATGGAAATTATGCTAAATGAATTTTATATTCAATAAAATATATGTTGAATTAATTCTATGTTAAATGACATATATATGTTATGTAAATTTTATGTCTAATTAAGTATAAATCAAGTGGATATCATATTAAAAGCCATTTATCCAACATAATTGTATGTTTAATGAAATGTATGTCAAATAAATTTCAAATAAAATTGTTTTTATGCAAAATAGAGTTTTTGTCAAATGAAAGTTATGGTAAACGGTTTTATGTCAAATGACTATTATGTCAAATAAGATTTCGGAAATAGTCATGCGTCTCAAAAGTTTATTCTAATGATATTAAAGTTAAGGTATTTGTCGTGTAGTTTCCCCAATGGGAAATACTAATATAGTACCGATGTTCACCACTGGCATAGTACTCAGACGATTGTTCGGCCGTAGTCTAGCCGAACCTCGACAATTAATGCTGGCACAGTACAGAATTTTTGTTTCGCCAAAGCTTGGACAAGCCACGGCGGCAAGTGCTGGCTGAGTATAGAAAAATTGTTCACAACACTCGTTGCCAACATTGCTTTTTTGACATAAACTTAAAAATAATTATACAAAAAGTTTATGAATATTTATAAATATAAATTTATTGAAAAAAATTAATTTTTTACTTTTCAGGTATTCATTTTTTATTTTTATTAAATTTAATAGTAATTTAACATAATTGTTTAATTTTAATAAATAATAAATTATTTAAACAAATTAAAATTATAAACAAAATTTAAACTTCAATTTAAAGAATAATTTGGTTATTAAAATACTATTATACTTATATACTATTCATATACTATACTATGAATAAAAAATTATTAAAAAATAACCATTTATATTTATTCTAATTTATTCTAATTCAATTTATTACTTCTAAAGTATTCCTATTTTCTTCTCATCTTTGATTTAATAATTGTAAGTTTGAATGATACTTAGATATTAAAATTTTACTGTACACGTGTGTCGTTAGCATAGTGGTTAGAGCGTTAGTCTGTAAGTTCGTAGGTCATAGGATCGATTTCCCTCGTGAGCAATTTTGTTTATTTTCATAGGTTTGGGATATTTCTAGATTCCAATCGTTAGGTACTAAAATATGAAAATCTAATGCACACTTACTGTAATTGTCTATTATTTAATTTTTAAATGTTATAAACAATTTGTTTCTACTTCATTTACTATATCCATTGTTAGTCTCTATCTTTAATACAATTTCTTTAAAAAGATAAATATTTTATGACTATAAATATTTACGACTAATTAATAACAATATGGCATTTATTGTGGCAATATTCTCAGTCAGCGCTGTCTGGCAGTACTTCGCCAGAGTTTGGAACATGTCCATCTATAAAATTTCGCGTCGAAATTAGCAGACGAGCCGTAGTATTTAACCAGTGTTGTTGTTACGTTTACGAATTCGCTTCTCCTTTAAAACAAATGTTTTTATAATTTTTGAAGTTTTGACATTAAATATCTTTTAAATGGAATGGTCAAAAATTTTATATTTTTATAAAAGTTCATTTTAGTTCAATAAATAACAATTTAGTTTTTTTTCAAAATCTGACGATTACTATAAGTGCAAAAATTAAAAATCTGTAATAAACTCATGTTTTCCCTATACAGCACATGTTAAAGATCGAAACTTTGATTTCACTTTTTGAGACTTACAGACGGTCGATTTTATTTTAATAGGCCTTGTTTTGTAGATAAATATCCAAAGAATAATTAAGTGAAATTTTAAAAAAATCTGACGAAAATGAATCGACGTGATTCAACAATATCAATATCATCAATATAATAATATAAGCTTTGCAATATTAAGTCTTATGTTAAGATAGTGTTGAAACAATTTATCAAAGTTAAGCCAACTAGATTTAGACCAACAATTTTTTCGTTGTGTACTAGAATTGATTAAAAAAATTTTGTCGGACATATTAGATCCGCTTTTTTGTATTTTGAAAATTCACTTGTAGATTGGCAATCAGCAACCCCAAAAACCCATGGGTAACAAGTTTAAAACAAATTTGGTAAATTTAAATAACACAGGCCTACAAAATTTAACATTTTGTCAGGCCCGGAAACCGGACCAGTCATTAACGATGTATTTTGTCACCCTGAATCCAAAACTGGCGTCTAAAACTTGTTGGCATGTTTAATTTTTTGTCCACCATATTGGGTCCTCCATTTTAAATTTTAAAAATACGAGTATTTATTCGTGATGAGCGACCTGAAAAACATATAAACACTAACTTCTATTACATTTCATAGCTATTTTCTAAATCGATGCAACATAAAATGAATTGATTAATTTTTAATAAAATTAGCGCCATTTTAAAATCTTCATTTTGTTTTATTATTTCTGCAGTAAAAAAAATTATTCAAAAAATTTTGTTTTCAGAATTTGGTGCATAAAATTTTGCTATATTTAATTTTCTTTTTGATAAATTTAAAATCTGAGCACAGAATCTTGTAGAGCGTCCCCGAAAACATAAAGAAACGCAGAGAGCATGTTTAGTATATAAAATTCAATCTTAAATTAAACTGAAAGTTTTAGAGGTTTAAGGCGTTAATAGGTTAATGTATCAGAGATATATTATTTTTATGTCGTGACGTAAGGACCAAAAATATTCGCTTTTTCATTGTAATGCTCATATACAGAGTACAAAGGAAATATATATTAATAGAATTTATATTTTAAATTATTTGGAATTCGAATTTTACCATCCGTTTTCCAATTGTTGTATTGCATTTCGAATTATGTTATCTCTTTGGATATCATTGCGTGTTAAAAATTCTCCATCTACAAATCCTTGTTCTAAATTTCTCATTCGAATCTCTTCATCTTCAATGGTATTCTTTAAAGAAACTGTAAGGTATGTTTTTTAAAAATTATATTTGACCATACGAATATTCTTGAAAAATAAATTCTTATAAAATTAAGGTATTATTAGGGGAGAGTGGGGCAAACCGGACCGGTGGATAAACCGGATCCCCCTCAATATTTCCGAAATGGCGAAATTGTCAGAAGTGTTATTTAAAAATTTGAAACAACCTTGTGTAGTATATCTTATTTTTTCAATTTGACATATTTTACTTTTGTTTGTGCAACGCTGGGAGCAAAAGTTTTTTTTAGTTTTTTTCTACACTTTTACGAATTTTTTCTTAAGGAAATATGAGGAATTCGTGTAATATTTCCAAATATTAGGTCTTGGGTTTTTAAAATACACACCTCAGGAATATTTACCACCAAAAACTTTGATAAATTTGCAAAGCGTTTCTTTTTGACAAGCATTTATTCTCAAAATGGGCCTGTATGGCAAACCGGACCGTTTTCGGTGGGGCAAACCGGCCATAGGATATTTCCATTGAATTAAAGTTTCATAAAAATTATTTTTAAATAAAATGTTTCTTTCATTAAAATATTTACTTACAATGAAAAATAATTGTCTTCCAATGATATTTTGACCCTTTAATATTGTTTCTCTGATAATGACAAACATTTTAATTTTTTTATTAAAAAAAATATTTATTTAATTAAAATTTAATCCCGAATTATTATTTTTATTACTACAACCATTGTTCACATGATTCTTTATGTTTTTTATTATTGTAGATTATGTAAATGCAATATTATAAATAAAAAACCAAACGGTCCGGTTTGCCCCATGGGGGTCCGGTTTGGGTGGTCCGGTGGGGCAAACCTGACCGTTTGCAATTTTTTTTAAAGTTAACATAGCAACTAAACAATAAAAGATGAAGTACAGGTGTCTATGGGAAAAAGTTGCGCAATTAAATGATCTTTCAAACAAGCCATCGAGAAATGAAATCGGTTGATTCGTTTAGTCACAAGAGTCAAAAAACCGTTAGGAGTTCCGGTTTGCCTCACTCTCCCCTACACTTTAGAATTAAAAATAAAAATTTATTGTGTTTAAATCCTTCAGGCTTCAAAAAACACCTCCTAAAGTGTTTATAACTAATTGTAAATAATGAAAATAAATTTTTCGAAAAGTATTTAATAAATATAAGAGTCATTGACAAATTTACTTATAAATTTCCAGATTCCTGGATGCAATCCTCCTAATCGAGTGAAAATTATTTGTTCTTTGAGCAAGATCTCCAACACAATAATTTCTTTTTTTTGGGACCCAATATTTTCTCAAATATTTAATAAATTTTTTTAATTTTTCATGATACTTTTGATCGTAATTGTTTATTTCCTTTTCTATTTCATCAATACCTTCTGAAAATTTATGAACTGGAAGTAATGGTAAGTTTAATGCCATTTCCAAAATAAGTTCATTAACTTTCTTTAATCCATACTTGCTTTCCCAATATTCTCGAGCTGACTGATATATAAACAAATGGAGGTAAGAAATTTTATGTTCATTATATGTACTTTTTATTTTTCCAAATTGTGTATAGTAGAATATTTTTTATTAATAAATAAAATATAAATAATATTAATTTAATATTATATAATAATATAATATTAAATTATTTCCTGTCGATGTTTCTTGACGAAGTATATAAAATTACATGAGAAAAAATAGTGAGTCTGATGGGAGATTATACTTAACAACTGGAAGTGAAAAAATCGATTTTTTAAAATTTTTCTTAAAATAACTATGTGCCCCTATTTTAAATTATATATTTTTGAATTTAATAAGATAACAATCGCTACCCGTATACATTTTTTTTCTATTGAAAAAAGTGTGTAACCAAAAACCTAAAAATATATAAGTGTATTTTCGAGTTTCTAAAAAATCCATTCTAGGGTGAATTTTACCTTCGTTGAATGAAACCAACAGATTCTGAATAAGGCATTTGAATAAGTTTCCCTTATGCTCTTCATGACAGCAGCTTCGCAGTCTCCCATTACATTTCGTAATTTTTCTTTTAGCATTGGGCAAAACTCATTTAATTTTTCAAAAACTGCTGTATACAGATCACTTGATCTGCGTGTCATTAAAATGAAGACAGCTCCAACAGCCTATTTGAAATAAACTCTTATAGAAATTTGGTTTAGAGAAAATGATGTTAAATATTTAGAAAACAAACTTTCAATGGATTTTAAATACGAATTCATATAAACAAAAAAAGGGAAGAACGAAGAATGGGTATATATTAGGCATTAAGAAGGAGCGATGTATAAAAAAGTAAAATGACACAACTGGAGGAAGAAGTTAAAGAAACTAAAATACTTAATGAACATGGGATTTTTCAAATACTGTTAAAATTTTTGAAAGGATAAAAAATAAGCGGAATATCTAGAAGAAAAATGTAAAAAAACAAAAATTTTTGAAAATCAAATTTATTTTGGCTTTAATTAAAAATGAATAATTGTTGGAGATTTCAAAATAAGGAAATAGAAAAGATAATGTGATAAGTAATGGTGGGAAGAATTTAGTAGATTTCTGACAAATGGTGAGAGTTTGATTTCAAATTTTTACTATCATCTATTGGTATTAAGACGCGAAAATAACATGAATGATATTCGCTAATTTAAATAAACCTTAAACTATCCTTGCTCCATTATTTTCTATATTTAATTTTCATCATAAAGGTTCATGATTCGAGCTTTTCTATGTGTGAGATTTTTCAAATTTAGTTTTAAGTGTAATGTGTACAAAATTGGTTAATAATGTAGAGTAAAATATAGGTTTAAATAATAAATAGGGGAAGAGTTTCAGTTGAGCAATTCCACGCCAATGTGATCATAAGAATTTTGAATGATTTTAGCAATTTTAAAAATACTTTCTTAATTTGTCCCTTTATATGCACAGAATAAAAATGTATAAAAGTTTTTTCAAAATTTTCATAATTTTTTGAGTTACCTCTTACTCAAAATTTTGATCGATTTTTCAAAAAAGACACATAACTTTTTTTCTTATTGACCGATTAAGATGATTTTTTTGCAAAATACTCAAGAAGTACTTTTAAGAAAAAAATAAAAAGAAAACATTTTTTTCCCGAAAAAAATTTCAAAAAATTTTTTGAATTCAAATTTTAAAAAAAATATATATTCGATTTCAAAATTTTTTTTGTATATGGGTGTTTTTCAAATAACTGTCATATTTGCATGCCCCCATAGATAAATGACTAATAAAATTATTACTTTTTGCCACTCACTTCATAAATCACTTAATAAAAGTCTCTTCTTAAAGATACTTAACATTCAGTTCATTAACATTAACATTATCATAGTTAAAATTAAGAAAATAGGGATAAATTGTCAGGTCTGTGGCATACGTTTTTTTAAATTTTGTTTTGAAATTGTCACGTAAGCAAATATTGAAACTATCTTTTAAGTACTTTGTAGGCCACATCTAACCAGATGTTTTACATATAAAAATATTTTTATTATAATGATATTCTACGTACTCGAGCACTTTTTTCATGTTTTAAATTGTTAATTACTTTCTACCGACACATGTTAACGTCATAGTGGAATATGTAATGAATGTCAAATTTGGTTCACTATTTTAGCAAAAAAATGTCTCATTCAAAAAAATCAGTTATTTGAAAATAACCCATATATTGTCTATAATGTAGAGAATACTGCCTGTAAATTTAATTATGGGACAGCAATAACTTTATGAGAAAAAAATAAAATGTCCAGTGCGGCGTGCCGTGATTTGTGCAGTATTCGCTTATGACGGCGCAAGTTTTGTTTCAAATTACTCTACAGATAACAATTCTTTACCAAAACGCTTTTTCTTTTTGTGAAATCTTCGAGTCCTACTTTTGAATTTTTGTTATTAAACATTTTTTAAATAACAATAAGTTTTAAAAAAATCGTAAAATTTATTGTTGACATATTTATTAATTATGAAAATTAATCAAAAAATCTATTAAAGAATTCCGAATCTGTTGTCCGTTTCTTAAAATTCAAAATGGCGAGTGCATATGGCGGACAAAATTTTTAAAAATTCGTCGTAGTCACTTTAAAATCGTTACTCTGAGGTTTTTGGGGTCTGTGAATACGAATCTGATGTGGATCCAATGTGGCAGCCAAAAAGTACTTCTATTGACTACTCCTAAAAAGTAGCTTAATTATCACATCTACTTAGATTATTTCTTTGTATTCCTGATTTGTTACTTTATCTGAGAAAGATTAGCTACATTGCAAGTAACAATTAACTTAATTTTTAGATATTCTCGTTTTATATTTAAAGCCACACTACCTTCTTCAATTTTGAAAAACCGACATCAGATTTGTAATCACCGACTTAAAGAACCCCTGAGTAACGATTTTTAAGTGAATATGGCGAATTTTTTAAAACTTTGGCCGCCCTATTGGTTCCGCCCTTTTGAATTTTAAAAAACGGACAACAGATTCGGAATTAGCGACCCCAAAAACATTCGAATAATAAGTGACAAAAAAATAAAAAATTTCTTTTTGTTTTCGATAATAAAATTATGAATTTATTTGAAAATATTCCTTTCATCGCCATTTTAAAACCGCCATTTTGAAATTTTTTTAAAAACGTTTCATTTTAGTAAAGCTTGAATATTGCGTACGCGATATTTCTAGGTCAGAAGCTTGTATTTTAACTTATATTCTATGAAAAAATTATTTCTTTGACAAAAAACTGTAAAAATTTCTTGTTTTTGTTTAAAAAATGGCCACAACTTATTCAAATTTTATTTTTTTACAATTTAAAGGTCGGGTTCTGAAAGAGGACAAAAAATCCTTTAGGAATGATTTTGGTCAAATTTTTGCATTACGTGAATACACAGAACAGTGACCTTGAATCTTCGATAAAAAACTGTCCTTCCCGTCCTTAAGGGGTTAATAAATATTTTTCCAAAAAAGTTGCACTATTTTTTAAGTGGTATCCAAAAGAACAATAAAGCGCAGTTTTATCCAAATCCCATATTAGAAAAAAAATTTCAATGATCACTTACCATTGAATTGCTCAGAGGTATTATTTTTATTGTACTTTAAAATGAAAATAATACGCTATTTATTTAGAATTCAGTTTTCTTTGTGTATATATGCATATATACATATCTTTATATGTGTATTATGTTTAACGTTTACTTAATCTCTGCCTCATATATCAGAATTTCACTCTGTTTTACATATATAAATGCTTATCATTTAATTTTAGAATTTACCTTATCCATAATTCTCATCATTATGGTATAAAGTTGACAAACTTTTGGAACTCTCGGAGTAACCTATAATTATATATTAATTATAAATACAATTCCATTGATATGGTATTAAAGATATTTCATAATGTATATTTTAATTAATTAGTTTGATTTGATTATTGCGATTTAATGATACCCATATTGTCTAATACCCCCTAGGCGGAAAAGTAGGACAAATACAAGAATGTTAAATAGTACCGATTCAGATGTTAAATAGCTATTTAACACCTGAATTGGTACAAAGTTGCTGTTGGTGCGGTACAAAGTTGGAACCGTCTTTTGGTACAGTTTTTCTATTGTTGGTGGTACAAGGTTTGATCCGACTGCCAGATCAACATTTATACCACCTACCGACTAGCCGCGGCTGGCGTTGTACTTTAATTCGTCCGTCTAGCAACCAGAGCGGTAGAGGCATTCTTCCGACTAAGAACTATATAATTTATCATAATTTTAAAATAATAATTAATTAAGATTAATTAATTCAATTTACTTAATTATTTGTTAATTTATTTAATATTATTTATTTTTACATCCTTATACATAACTTTTTTATTCTTATATTAGTTTAAAATAAACCGCTGTCAAGTTATATATTTTATTTTTGTTATAATTTTGGTGTTCGTTTCATTTATGTCCGTAAATCTCGTCGTGTTCATTTCATAAACACTTTGCTTTCTCATAGAGATGTTAATAATAATAAAATATAAATTTGAACAATTATTATCATTTGCCGTAATAATTTTTTTTAATTGTAAATTCAAGTTCCACATTAAATAATTTTTTTTTAATTTCCATAACAATTTCTGTTTTTTAAAATATGAATAACTTTTTTTATATCTAATCGAATTAGCTTTCAAAATATGTCAATCGAAGCGTTTTTTAATACTCTACAAGATGATAATGATAGTTTTAAAGTTATTTCTACATTTTTCAACAAAATTTTCAAAAAAGTCTTATTTTCCAACATTTTTGATTTTTTCACATTATTATAACTAATAACCCCGGGGTTATTAGGCAGGCTGTTACTTTATAGTAAAAATATTATGCACGGGGAGAAGTTACAGTCGTTACAACAAAACGCGTTTAGTAGCAGAAATATATGGAGAGCGATAGTAGCGCCCCTGGTGGTTTAGTTCCTATTTAGTAACCCTGACAAAACGTACACAGTCGTTCCTACTGTTGTGCTAGTAGTCCGTCGAAAATTAACAAAACTGTTTTGTTATCAGAAATTAACCGACAGTCGCCTTTACTATTCACTTCTCTCCGTGTGGTCAATAGGTATAAAAAACCAATAATACATCAATATTGTTTCTTCTATATATTGGAGATCTGAGAAAGGGGACATCTATCCGTACTTTACCCTAGTTAATTAAATTCTTTAAATTTCATTTTTCAATAGAAAATAAAATTTGGTTCACTCCGCTTGCAGTTTTTATCTTTTGCAATTAATTATTATTTTTTATTCATATTTGTTGAAATTATCATTTGGACCCGAACTGTTTGTAAGTCGGTAGAATGTCAGCGTCTAGCCCGTTACCAGCGCACTAGTACACGGAAAAAAAGTCCATCAATCATTAATAGACGAGTATATTACTTTGAGACGGGACACAAAATCATTGAATGGATAACATACTTGGAGTCACAATATATAAAACTCGTTCACTAAAATTTAGAAAACTGTCTATTAAATTTTCCATGACTATCAAAAGCATTCAAAAAATTCAACTTATTCTTTCAGAATTATCCCTAATTTTAGACACTATTTGGTACAGAATAAACACATTTTTTCGTTGCACAGTTCCGATATTTTATTTACACTCTTAGACGCTTTAGACCAATACATTTTCGCACTTATAATAACTACACGTAGAAACGCACACTTATAACACTTTAAGTTTAGAAGCGAACTGTTCTTATATACCAAATAACAAAATTTTTCACAACTTGTGAGAAATGCTTTTGCACTAATAACTACTTTTTAATTAGCGAGAAATATAAAAGAAAATATATTTTCATCGAGGTCAATTTCTAGACGCAATTAAACTGCAAATTATTAGTTAAGTTAAATATTCACATTACACATAATAGTATATAGGGATTTGTATAGCAGACAGCAAAAACACATGGACTATAGAGAAACCGGAAGAAATGCGCATCAGTACACTGCGCAACAATGCGCTGGTGAAGAGCACCGATTTAGACTACGAGTCAACTAACGTTTCACAAACTTTACTAATGATTCGTAAACATTCAAACATCCATTGATATAATAATTCACCATTAAATCTAAAACAATTGGTCACATACTGACATTCTAATCAATCCATTACTCGTTTTTTACACTTTGATGAAGTTTTTCAATTGTTAAGTGAAGTTAAGTAACCATCAACGGAAAAAGAGTCCCGTCTCAAAGTAATATACTAATCCATTAATGGTTGATGGACTTTTTTTTCCGTGTAAATTAAAAATTTGCAATCGTTAGAGTAATAAGTCCCAGCCAGTTGAATTATACGCGGAACGGCTCTTCCCTGCCGGTCACCAAACGGAAGAATGCCAGTATCGAGCCGGTTGCCAGTTCGCTCCTGGCCTAGTCACTTGCCAGTATAATGCCCATTCCCATTCGGTTATCAGTCTATTCCCAACCATTACAGATGTACCGAACGACGGTACGGACTAGGATCCGCGCCACTTGAAAATTTTCGCCTGGGAAGTATTCCGATTTAAAAGAAAAAACCTTATGTTATGTTATAATGCCAAAAAATTTAATTATGTAATTAAAGTATTGTTACTTTAAAGGTTCCATCTAAAAAGATTTCGTCAACTTGATTCAATTTTTCTAGTAAATTTTTACTAGAAAAAATTAAAGCTGTTTTAGTATTCTTGATAATAACTGCTTTCAGTAATGTAACTGAAGGTAAGAGAGATGAAAATATTATTTCTGCAACGTTGAGTAGGGATGTCGGTTGTTTAAATCCCATTTTCCTTCTCACGCGAAGCATAACTTGTTTTTCTTTTTTGTAATTTAGATTCGTAGGCTTCTGATTATTTTCAAGTCTTGATAACAATGTACAAAACATAAATTGAAATCTTGATACATATGATGTTTTTTACAATTAAGATACTAATAAACATGAATTTTTAATGAGATATCTTATTATTTGTAATATTAATCCGATAGAATATTAGTAATTAAATCAGAAGAAATTAATTTTGATTTATACCATCAGACAATAGTTATTTTTGTATCAAGGGCGCAAAATAGGTGATTGAGACGACACACGGAGAGAAGGGCGTAGTCAGATTAACTACTTGCGCAGTTAAATATACTAAACAGAATAGTCGATTTTGGACT
The DNA here is from genome assembly GCA_032873175.1 of Leptopilina drosophilae. Taxonomy (NCBI): domain Eukaryota; kingdom Metazoa; phylum Arthropoda; class Insecta; order Hymenoptera; family Figitidae; genus Leptopilina; species Leptopilina drosophilae. The sequence continues at coordinate 45,492,104 of CM065483.1, forward strand.
GACTAAACTAGTAGTAGGATTTACTAAACAGGCGTTTAGTCATTGTGACTACTCAGGAAAAAGTTAATTCAACTGCACAGAAAGTCAAATAGACTAAACTGTTTAGCATAAAATATTGTTTTCTACATTTAATTTTGCAATAATTTCAATAGTAGTCCAGTCGCCCTGTGTTTTTTCGTGCCAAAATTGATACCTAAAGTCTGATTATTGATTCAAATAGTGTGGGGTGGTAGTATGAAGATGTATATGTTTCCTACTCGAGATTTTTTAAGTTGTGTGTTATAAACAATTTTGAAGGTGTCAAAAAACAGTTTTTTGATGACTGTTCTTTCCTATCAAATTATAGGGGAAAAAGTTGTAAATGAAAGTTATAGAGCTCAAAAATACCTTTAAAATGATGGATCATATGTTAAAATTGTTCCATTTGTTTACTTGCAAATGAATTTAAACCACTAAAAATGGTACTTTCTTATTTGTTTAATAACTTGAACAAAAGTTAACAAATTCTTTCAATATTCTCCAAAAATATACCTCTCAAGATTCTTAAGATATGTGCTAATTTTTAATCCGATTCGATAAATTGTTTATGAGAAATTCCATTTGTTAACTAAAAACATGATTTTTTAAAATGGAATTTCTACATTTTTGGCCGGATGAAAATTAATTTTTTTATTGGGTTCTCTTCATGAAATGTCAATCTATCAATCACAATTTGTAGCAAATTGAATTTTTACAAATAAACTAGTTTTTGGAGGAGAGAAAATTTTGGCTTATAAACAAATGAACACTACATCAACAATTTTTATTTTAACAATTTGGCATAAACGCCATTTGATTATTTATTTTTTCCTGCAAATTTTGCAAAAAAAATTTGATCTTGGTCAAAAGGTGGGGGAGATATTTTTTTTTTGTTTTTAAATTCCTGAGCCTTTAATTATTAATATTTTTTATTCTTTTGTTATATTTTTTTAGTTGATTAGTCATACTAATTATAAAAAATCAATCTAAACATCTATGCACTTCTTGTTCGAAAAAATATTTTTCAAAAGTATGCAACGTTTGAGCAGCCTAGCTAGCACCTTCAAAATTGTTTATGACACGCGGTTTTAAAAATCTCGAGTAGGAAACATATAGTACGAAGATGTATATCTTCATACTACCACCCCACACTATTTGAATCAACAATCAGACTTCAGGTATCAATTTTGGCAAAAAATGACCACTTTTTTCACAGGGCGACTGGACTATAGTAGTATAAAGTCAACGTGGAATTTTTATATTTCAACAGAAAACAAAAACAATTATTACAAAAATTTTAAGCAGTTAATTTGCATATTTTTAAAAGGTTAGGTTTTTGCGAATGATACGAAATACAGAAAAGGGATACAAATATTATTAGCAATATTCACCAGTAGTTTTCATTTAATTTTATTCTGTAAATTTCTATTTTTGTAATGTTCACTATTTGCTTATATATAAATATAAAAACTTTAAGGTTAGAAAATTTGGTTTTGAGCAATCCTATTTGCAGTTATTTGATTTTTTTATAAAACATTCCATGAAATTTTTCATTAGGATTAGATTCGAAAACGTTTGCTCCTTGTCGTTATTCCCTTTAAAAGGGGAATATTTCGTACTGTGAAAATCCCCAATTACACAATAATTCCTTGATGTTCATTTCCTAACCAATTATCACTTTTTACAATTCCGCCATTTTGAAAAAAACAGTGTACTGCGCAGTGTTCAGTGAATTTAACTAAACATTCAGTGTCTTCGACAACACTGTTTAGTAAAATCGACAAAACGAAACTAATCGATGTTTTTTAAATGTAAGTAAATATTCAGTTATTATTTCTAAATACTGACTTACTAAACGTGTTAAGTAGAATTAGCTTCAACTTTTCTCTCCGTGCAGCCTGCGTCGTAATCACCTTTGCGCTCATATTGCAAAAATAATCTTTTATCCGAACTGTATAGAAAGTATGGCATTGAGGGCACGAGCTGTGAAATCGTTTTAACAATGAAAGAAGTTGTTCGTTAATTAAATAAAAACTATTTTTATGTAGTCGAAATGTGTCTTGAGAAATTTAAAAGACCATTGAACACCGTTAAGTGCCTGAAATGACATACTTTCCGTGTAGGTAGGACAAGAAGGTTTTTTATTCTTTAAAAGAAGAATGCAACTAGTACAAGTGTACTTAAATTGGTATTCTTAATTAATCATAAACATTTTAAATCAATTCAGATTTGCAAAACTGGCAGAAGAAGGTTGCAGTAAGATTATTTTTTATTTGTTTTTAAATTTCTTAAATAAAATATTTTATAATTATAAACATTTTTTCCGAAACCGCACACTGAAAGTTTTTTGCAATTTTTTTACTGCTTATGAATCCAGATCACACGTAACGTTACATTAACCTAATGTTAAGTAACCTTGTAAAGTTACTAACATAATTACAGTGTAAGGTTACGACAAGGTCACCGTAAGGTTTAAATGTCCTACCATTTCTAATGTTACATTATAAGGTTACCATAACATTTCACCATAAGATTACCATAAGTTTGCAATAGAATCTTACTGTAAACTTAAAAATTTTTGTTTAATACAGTGGAACCTCGATAATTTGAATTTCAAGGAAAATGCCAAAATCTTCGAGTTATTGAGTTTTCAACTTAATGAAAATTTCGAGTTACAAATAATTTATTCACACAATTTCGACTTTCAAAGGCATAATTTTAATTTGTTATTTTTTTGAGTTAGGAAATTAGTAAATTAGAAAGTCTAATAGAGACTAATTCTGCTTCGAGTTTGGAAATTTTTAAAAACTAACGTCATTATATTACAAAACTTTGATTTACTGAGTATGTTTATTGAACTTCGAGTTTATAGAATACAAATAGCACGATAAGTATTTCCTAGGGGAATGATATTTTTTTCGAGTTATAAATTTTAAATAATTCGAGATAATGAGTTTTTAGGGGATCACTGAGAGAAGAATTCCATTTTTTAATTATTTCAGGATTTTGACTTAACGAGTTTCGATTTATCGAGGTTCTACTGTAGTTCTGTTTAATTTATTTATCATAATTAATTATAATATATTTATTATTTAATTTTTATTTAGTATAAAACAATATAAAAATGTAACTATATTATATGTTACATTATATAATATAATTATTAATTTCTCAAAAGAATTTTATTTTAAGGTAATCCTATTGTAACCTTACACTATGCAATGTTGGTACAATCTTAAAATTAACAATTTTGAAAAAGTAAATTTGGCCATCTGGGGTGAAATGGACACATTTGAGCGGGAGAGATGGCCACTATACCTATAACACAGGTTCACAAAAAATTAAAATTTCGAGACCCAGAGGACAGACTCTTATATTTTTACTTTTTTGGGGTCGCTGAAACCGGACCACTAGAAACAAATTCGTCTTATCCATTACCCCCTTGAAACCCACAAACACACCCTTTCGAGAGTTCTTAAACTACAATTTAAGATGGATTTAAATGAAATTTACACGTGTTTTACAAATTAATAAGAGGAATTTAAAAAAAAAAATTTTATTTTGTCTACAAAAAACCAAACCTTACGTCCAAAAAAATTAATTTTGAGTTATTGATACCATTCTATTCAGATTTTTTCAATCGATATAATGGCATTAATAACTAAAAATTAATTTTTTGGGGCGTAAGGTCCCTTTCACCGCGTCAGGACACATCCCGTGTAGAAATTTCCCTACTTCGCCTTATTTAAAAAGGGGCGCTGATAAGGAATTAGTAAGGCTAACCACACTAGAAATTTCTAGATAGGTTATGACCGGGCTCTGACTAGAATGCCTTCTTTTTCAGATAGGGAAATCTAACTGGATCTATTTATGCCCCTATTAAATATTGAAATCAGGCCCTGACTAGAATGCCTTTCCAAGCGTGACGAAATTAGACAGGTCCTGACGAATTTTCCTAGTTTGTGCCTCACTTGCGAAGGGCATCTATTCAGGTCCTTATTGAAGCCTATTTTCAATTTCTGCACGGGATATGGTGAATTTTTCAAAAGTCGTCTCCCTGTAAAAAAAAGTATTGGGAGGTAGGGAAGAGGGGGGCAAAATGGTTTAAAGAAAATAAGGTAAGATTAACTGTTACACCGAAAAAAAAATATTCCTGTTTAAGAGGACAATTCCTCTTCTAAAATCCTCTTACATTTTATTCTTAAATTAAGAATATTACTCTTCATTGGAGACTATTCCTCTACTTTTAAGAGGAATTACTCTTAAGTGGAGAATAATCCTCTTAAAATAAAAGGACGTTTTTTGGTCAATATACAAAAGGAAAATATGCATCAAAATAAGAGGAATCCTCTCAAAACAAGAATATTTTTTTTCGGTGTAAATATAAGTCCAATGCGGCATATAGGCTTTTTTATTGCGGCGCATAATCAGTATACAGTTCGCGCAGTGCAGTGGCGCTCTCTTATTTACCAACAGCGGATATTCTTTCTATTCAAATGGTAATTTTGAAGATAATGAAAAATAATATTAACTAAAAGTTGATCATGTATTTCAATCAATAAAAAAATGTTAAGAGGTTATGTTTGCAATTTTCGAAATGAAAATACAAAAAAATGATCAACTGTCAATGTTAATAATTAATGTTCAAGTTTTCATTATAAATTAAATATTTAATAAACATTGATTTTAATTTGCAAAAAGTAAAAAGAAATTTTTAATCAACAAAAAAGTAGTACTAACATAACCTTAAAATGATTTGTTTCTAAGGTTTCTTCAGATCGCGTCACACACACACACATATATATATATATATATATATATATGACGCTCCACGGTGAAAGGGACTTTAACTGTTTTTGACAGAACTAAAATTGAAAGTACAAATAAATAAAAATTACTAATTTTCTTTACAAACTACACTGAAAAAAATTGTGATTGAACTAAGTAAATGCATTTACTTGAATTAATCCCATGTTTATTTGAAGAGAGAAATTAATTTTCTTTTGCCAAGTAATTATTAGCATTGGATAGAGTTCTTGAATTAATAATTCAGTATTTGGTGGAAGTAAATATGTTATTGATCAAATCAAATATTTTACTTATCCGAAGTACCAAAAAAGATTGAATCAAGAATATTATGTCCTTAAGCGAAATAGTAAAGTATTGTCTAGAGAATTCGTGTTTCTTAAATCAAATCATTTCATTCATTTGCTTTGAAACTTTTTTTACTTAACACAATGCCGGTGTTCTTGATCCAAGAAAATATTTTTCTTCAAATGGATGTGCAACTTAAATAGCAGTGTTTGAAAACTATCCATTGAGGCTTGGATGGCATAGTGACAACGGTACGGCTTCTGACGCGTGCAACCCGGGTTCGATTCCTCCGACCGTGGAAAATTTTCTTTCAAGGTATATTTGTTGTATTTGTGATAAGTATTAATTAAATGTAAATATTATGTAAAATAACAATTGTTTAATTATTTAAATAAAAAATTTTAATGTTAATTAATTAAATAATAAAAATATTTGACCTAAGTATTAGAAATCATGGGATGGGGGAAGGGGGGGGGCATTCAAGTAAATAATTTACTTGAATTGAGAAAATATTTTTTTGATTGAAATCTATAATTTTCTCAAATCAAGAAAATATTTTCTCAATACAAGTATGTAAACTATTTATTTGATTTGATACACAAATAATATTGAATTAATATATTCTGCATTTCTTACAAGTTTCTTAATTTCTTGATCAAATTCCATATTTTCTTGGATCAAGAACATATGTTCTCCAACCAAGTATACTATGTCAAGAAAATCATTTTCTTGAGCCAATCGCATAATTGGATTGACCCTATGCAATCCCGATATTTACTTGAACCAATTCAAATTTTCTTGATTCAATTAAATTTTTTTTCAGTGTATTAATATTTAGTTCATTATTATATGCAATATTTTTAGAAAAATATGCTTTTGATGTTAAATAATCAATAATACATTTTTAATGAAGTTAAAACTACTCTAAACATAACCTAAAATTTTAAGCAGCTAAGATCCCTTTTACCGTGGAGCGTCACATATTTAAAAAAAAAGGTTGTACGTACAATTTTACTTGCACACTTAAGGCGCTCGCACAGCTCACTGCCTGCCTGCAGGTCGTCATGGTAACACATAAGAGTAAGAGAGTCAGAAAATTCAAATTTGAATTTTCTGACTCTCTTACTCTTATGTGTTACCATGACGACCTGCAGGCAGGCAGGCAGTAAGAAAAGGTGTGAGTGCGCCTTTATACTTTTATCCTTCGCGTGATAACCCCCTAGACTAAGAAAAATTACAAACTATTATCGCATATACTTTCTCACTGTATTTTTCCATAGACTCAGTATGTGAAAATTACAAGAGATGGTGTCAAAATCGCATAGACTTTTAGCAACTTGTGTATTTTGGACATGGATCCATGGGATTTTGGCATGGATTCCAAGCAAATTACACGTAGTTATGTTTGTACGATATTCGGTTCGACTGCCCATGCGCAATTAGTATGATATTTCTCTCCGTGTATATAAATTTTATATTTATTTCTATTTATGGATATTATAAAGATGGTAAAATGCGATCTTATGATATTAGCCAATCTGAAATTTTTAATTTGTTTTTTGAATTTTTAAATTTGTCTTGGGCGTAGGCTTTGACGTCCTATTTGAGGGGGCATGTTCTGACCTGTAGGTAAAACACAGATGAAATTTTAATGTAATGTGATGGTCCACATTAAGGCTCCTTTTAAAACCCGTAACTCAAAAAATAGGTAAAATTATATATGGATTTTGACATAATGTAAGGGCCCACATGGAGACCACTTTTTAATTTATAGATAAAAAATAGGTCAAATTATACATAGATTTCGACGTAATGTGAGGCTGTTATTTATTCTCTTTTTGACTTATAGGTTAAAAAATAGGTCAATTTTGACATAAGTTTTGACGGCCCTTACTATAGGGGACCCTTAAAAATCCTGACTCTTCGGCGGCGACGGCGAAAATTTTTTATATAATCGGGAGAGAAAAATGTAGTGTAAAAGTATAAAAATGTTTTAAATCTATGGTGTATGCTCATTAGGATCCGCCATAGACTTAAAACATTCACTTTTCAAAAAGTTGTTTAAACCGGAAGAAAAGCATATATGTTATTGGGTGTATCAACGGTTCAATATTGCGAAAAATTGCTGAAATAGGATGCAATTGGCTGCATTCCATACTACTTTACGATAAAAACTTACTCTCTTCTGACGCCATCAAAAATGCTTTTCATTTCAAGTGTTATATTTTTGCATCTCTCTACCATCATTTGTCTTGCTATTTTATTGTTTTCTTCGTACTTATTAAAACTGTTACAAGTATGTCTATTTTGTTTTCCTTTAGTATGTACTCCATTTATCGTGATCAATGTAAATTTACAACAAAATCTTCCGGTTCGACGTGCACATCTGTATTTAAAATTTCTTATTTTATATCCCTGTTTAAAAACATTATTAAAATGGATAGAATTTGATAGAATTTTCTTCCTTCACTCATTGAAATTCGAATCCAATTTAATCAAATATTGACAATTAAATCCACTTCTATCCAAAGTAGAAAGTTAAATCCATTCCTATCATAAGTTTTGATGTATTAACTATCAAAGTTAATAATATGCTAAAATTTAATATTTTACTATCAAGAGTTTGCATACAAATTCAATCAAATTCTATGAGTTGAAAAATCTTATAATTTTCTATTCCACAATTTTCTTGAAAGTATCAAATTAATACTAAAGTGGATCAAATTGATGCCAAAAATTTGGATCAATTTTTTATTTGATCCACATTTTTGATATCAATTCATTGCTATTTGATACTTTTAAGTTAACAGTGCCATGATTTTGATTGAATACCTATCAAATTCTTTCCAAATAAAGAATCTATCCAAGATTTGGATACAAAATCTATCAAATTCTATGAGTCGAAAATTCTCATAGTTTTCTATCCATGAGTTTTGATTGAATATCTATCAAATTTTTTCCAAATGAAAATCTAATATTTCTCTATCTAAGATTTGGATACAAATTTTATCAAATTCTATGAGTTGAAAAACCTTATATTATTGTATCCATGCGTTTTTATTGAATACCTATGAAATTCTTTTAACATGCACCGAAAAAAAATATTCTTGTTTTGAGAGGATTCCTCTTATTTTGATGCATATTTTCCTTTTGTATATTGACCAAAAAACGTCCTCTTATTTTAATGAAAGAACGTCCAAGCGCCCGTCCTGCCGGAAGGATGTTCCGAAAATAAGGCTTTTAATAAAAGGGAATTCAATTTTTTTTCCGGAACTCCTTGGGATCAAAGTAGACGAAAAGACGAAAAATCCATATATTTGCATTTTTAAAATAATAATATTAAACCATTTTTCAAAGCCTTCAAACTTGATGATTCTAAAAAGTAAAAAAAACATTTTTTCGTAAATTTAATGTAAAATCAACAAAAATCAATATATTTTGGCCGGTCTAGTCTTTTTTTCTTCAGAAACGTTCAAAGAATAAAACCTATTTGTTTAATTTAAAAAATTTCATTTTTAATGTTAATCAGCAAAATTGCGGCCAATTGAATAAAAACTCTCTTTAAATTTGCTTTATAAAATGAATATGGAAGCAGATAAAAACAAAAACAATTATATCGTTGGAAAGGTAATGGAACAAGCTTTTCAATTATGTAAATATCAAGATTCTAAATTTATATGCCTAGGCTTGGTATACTTTTAAGCAAAGCGAAAAGCGTCCTGCCGGCAGGACCGGGTTTCCTCATTTGGTGACTAAAAATTATATGAATTTTTGGAAAATTCAACTTCTTTAAGCTACCCAGCTCTTCGGTTTGAACTTACAAGCTCGACATTTACATGCGCTGAAAGCTTGTTTCATCACCTTTTTAACGATATATATTACTTTTTGTTTATGTCAATCCATGTTAGTTTTATTTAGCGATTTCGGACGGACTCACCTGAGCCTTTTTGGACGTTGGACGTTCTATCATTAAGAGGATTATTCTCCACTTAAGAGTAATTCCTCTTAAAAGTAGAGGAATAGTCTCCAATGAAGAGTAATATTCTTAATTTAAGAATAAAATGTAAGAGGATTTTAGAAGAGGAATTGTCCTCTTAAAAAAAGAATATTTTTTTTCGGTGTTGAAATACAATATTTCTCTATCAATTATTTGGATACATTTTCTATCAAATCGTATTATCTGAACCGGTTTATAACTTTCTATCTATCAGTTTTTATATAATAACTATTAAATTCCTTTCACATGGAATTTCACTTGACATGTCAAATCAAAAATCAACAAGTTTCAGTTTGGAATTTCCAACTTCGAATTTATATAGCATAGTGAAGGATTAATGTCATATTGGTTTAATTTGAATCGGGGATGCATTCTATTTGGAATTTAAGGGTAAGTCCAAGTTGTGAAATGTAAACAAAGCAAAATGTAAACAAACGAAGCACTGAAATCACATTTCGGAAACAGCCTTTTCTCCCACAAAAATTAACATTGGACCGGTTTTTTTATAAAAATGATAAATTAGTGTGTCAAAGTTTCCAATGAAATAATTTTTAACTAGGAGGAATGAAAAGAAATTACTAAAATAACTAATTAAAATGACCTGTAAAATAGCATTTTTGACACGTCGCGAAAAATAAACTGTTTGAGTATATCAACCGCACCGACGATGAAGAAGTCTCATATCAGCGATTGGACCTTCAACATGTGGAAGGGGAAATTTTTCCCTTTCCTTCTTGAAATTACAAGGAGAAAGGGTAAAAACTTCTTCATCGTCCGTGCGGTTGATATACTCAAACACTTTAATTTTTCGCGACCTGAGACTCTGCTTCTCTTTTCGCATGCGCAGACCGTACTAAGAATGCATTAAAATCACATTTTTCGTACAGCCTTTTCTCTCACAAAAATTAACATTTTTTCATTTTCATAAAGGAAATGATTCATTAGAGTGTCAAAGTTTCCAATGAAATAATTTTTGACCAGGAGGAATAAAAAGCAATTACTAAAATAACGAATTAAAATGACCTGAAAATGGCATTTTTGGCACGTCGCGAAAAATAAACTGTTTGACTATATCAACCGCACGGACGATGAAGAAGTTTTTACCCTTTCTCCTTGTAATTTCATGGAGGAAAGGGAAAAATTTCCCCTTCCACATGTTGAAGGTCCAATCGCTGATATGAGACTTCTTCATCGTCGGTGCGGTTGATATACTCAAACAGTTTATTTTTCGCGACGCGTCAAAAATGCTATTTCACAGGTCATTTGAATTAGTTATTTTAGTAATTACTGTTAATTGCTTATAGTGAAATTTGATTTCATTGGAAACTTTGACACACTAATTTATCATTTTTATAAAAAAAACCGGTCCAATATTAATTTTTGTGGGAGAAAAGGCTGTTTCCGAAATGTGATTTTAGTGCTTGGTTCGTTTACATTTTTGTTTGTTTACATTTCACAACTTGGACTTGCCCTTAAAGTTTAAATTTAAAGAGTTTGATTAATCGAGAATTGAAATTCATAAAATTGTCATTTTCGACAATTATTATTTTTGCAAAGAATTATTATTGCAAATTTACATTTTTATAAATATTTATTTTAGTTAACTGTTATTTTGCACGGAAAAAAAAGTCCATCAACCATTAATGGATTAGTATATTACTTTGAGACGGGACTCTTTTTCCGTTGATGGTTACTTAACTTCACTTAACAATTGAAAAACTTCATCAAAGTGTAAAAAACGAGTAATGGATTGATTAGAATGTCAGTATGTGACCAATTGTTTTAGATTTAATGGTGAATTATTATATCAATGGATGTTTGAATGTTTACGAATCATTAGTAAAGTTTGTGAAACGTTAGTTGACTCGTAGTCTAAATCGGTGCTCTTCACCAGCGCATTGTTGCGCAGTGTACTGATGCGCATTTCTTCCGGTTTCTCTATAGTCCATGTGTTTTTGCTGTCTGCTATACAAATCCCTATATACTATTATGTGTAATGTGAATATTTAACTTAACTAATAATTTGCAGTTTAATTGCGTCTAGAAATTGACCTCGATGAAAATATATTTTCTTTTATATTTCTCGCTAATTAAAAAGTAGTTATTAGTGCAAAAGCATTTCTCACAAGTTGTGAAAAATTTTGTTATTTGGTATATAAGAACAGTTCGCTTCTAAACTTAAAGTGTTATAAGTGTGCGTTTCTACGTGTAGTTATTATAAGTGCGAAAATGTATTGGTCTAAAGCGTCTAAGAGTGTAAATAAAATATCGGAACTGTGCAACGAAAAAATGTGTTTATTCTGTACCAAATAGTGTCTAAAATTAGGGATAATTCTGAAAGAATAAGTTGAATTTTTTGAATGCTTTTGATAGTCATGGAAAATTTAATAGACAGTTTTCTAAATTTTAGTGAACGAGTTTTATATATTGTGATTCCAAGTATGTTATCCATTCAATGATTTTGTGTCCCGTCTCAAAGTAATATACTCGTCTATTAATGATTGATGGACTTTTTTTTCCGTGTGCAAATTTGTTATTTTTTCAAACTTGCATTCTTCGCAATTGACAGTTTTACAAATTGTTAGATACTTTTGCTAATTGTTATTTTTTTGCAAAACTGCTGTGTTATGAATCATTATTTCTGCTAATTGTTGTTTTGTCAATTTTATTTTTGCGAATTTGCATTTCTGAAATTAGTATTTTTATGAATTTGTTACTGTTGCTATTTGTAATTTTGGCAATAGTAGGGTCAGACCAGCTCAACTGTGTTAAAAAAATGTCGTTGATTTGATTTTCTAAAATGTTAAAACATTTATGAAAATCTGTAGTTCACAACAAAACAATAAAACTCTTTTAACCGTTTTTTGAAATTTTAAATTTTTGTTATTTTTTTGCATTAACAAAATATTACGAAATTTAAAAAAATTAATAACTCAAAAGCCGTTTAAAATAAATTAATAAAACTTACACTATAATTATACAAAATTGTTCACTCCTTTAAAAGAAAATATTTGCATGATTGTAAATTAAAAAATTCCATATTTTTAATAACAATTCTATAAACAATTTGAATTATTTATGTGTTCTACCGCTCCTGTTGCAATGAAACTGGTAGAAAGTATACTCAGTAGTCTCTTCTTGAAACCTAAAAAAAGTTTGGTATTTTCAATTTGAAATGAGAGCGTTTACTGATAGGTGAACATTTTTATAAACTTTCAAATTTAAAAAAAAATTATTAAAAACAACAAATAATAACAAATAATAATAATATTAATAATTATTATAACAATAATAACGAATAAAATTTCTAACTTCTAGACTGAATTTTCCACGACAATAAAATGTTTCCAATTGTGGAGTGGACACGCGTTTTTAATTAAAAATTCGTTATGTACATTTCAAATTGGAAATACAAAAATTTTTTATTATATTCAAGAAGAGACTACTGAATATACTTCCTGAGTTTTATTGCATTTAGAGGGGTATTACACGGAGAAACTTTGTATACTAGTTTGTGATAAACTCACTACGTGTATTTAGTAAATTGACTACTAAAGTGGGGAAAAACTGCGATGGTATCAATATTTCGTAGTCTGACTATTAAAACACGGAACAGAACCAGACTTTTAAAATTTAGTAGTCAGTTGATGAAAATTTAAAATTCATGATTTCACTAAAAAACAATGTCGAATGTCAGTGACAGGGGCAGACTGTCGCCATCTCATACTAATGAGTCATGTAGAAATCTATTTTACCTATGACGATTGATAACTTATTTGAACGCAACCTAGTCTAATGCCTAACATACTGATAAAGTAACGCACACTTTAATCGACGGAACGCATATACAATTCATATCAAGAAAGTAAGTCACTGTTCTTATATACTAATCCAAAACATTGTATTGACACTTGGGAAAAAATTTGTTAAATGCTGTATTAAATAATATTTGTTTGTTAAATAAAATTCACAAAATCAATTATATTTAAAATTAATAAGGTCAATTTTTGAAATTAACAGAATTATCATTATTATTTCCTAAAATTATTTATCCTTTTGATGAAATTTTTATTCTTTGTAGAAATTTATAGCTAAGATTTAGAATAAATATTTTTTATTAACTTAAAAGTTTATTTCTTGCATATATTGTGAAACATATAAAAAAAGATTATGTTAAATAATTTTAAGTTAAAAACTATGAAATCAGAATAAGTTTTCTTTATATGTATTTAAAAGAAACATTTCAATTTATTATTATTAAAAAAATTCACATTAATGCGGCAATTACAATTTTCTCCGTTATTAAAAATAATTATATAAACATAGAAAAATTTAGAAAAATCCTCCTAAATAAAATTGTGAAATATATCTTGCAGTGTTGAAATTCAAGTAGTATATCGACAGATCGATATTGGAAAATCCGGAAGACTTGTTGACACATAACCTCACATTTACAAATTATACTTTTTAACATCTGAGATGTTAACCACTTCGGCGGCATGGCGTTCCAATTAGCGCTCTATGAGTAAGTGGCAGAAGCGGCAAAAAAAATGCGAAAATGGCGTTCCTGTTTAAACTTGATTCCTAAACTCTGTAAACAAATTAAGTTTACCAAACCAAATGTTATTTATTATTTGAGATAAATGAAGATGAATAGGACAAGAAAAAATTATTTTTTAGAGATCTTAAATGGTTTTAAAAAGGTTTTAATGTAGCCAATTTTTAATACTTTTTACGAATGGCGTTCCAATATTCACCCAAAATAGTTCACAATTTTGAATCCGCCTATTTGAATTTTCAAAAATCCATTTAAGATTCATAATCTCAAATAATAAATAACTTTTGGTTTGGTTGACTTAATTTGTTTACAGAGTTCAGGAATTAAGTTTAAATAGGAACGCCATTTACGCATTTTTTTGCTGCTTCTGCCACTTACTCATGGAACGCCAATTGGAACGCCATGCCGCTGAAGTGGTTAAACCACAACATCTAAATGATATGCATTAGCATCCTTTTTTTAATATCTAATGCATTAAAATTCTTAATATCCACTTTTCTCTGTATAATGAATTATTAAATTATTAAAAGAGAACCAGGTGGAATGACAGCAGCCATTTGACTTGAGCATATGTATATGAGATTGAGAGGTTATGTGTGACTACACGAACAGCGGTGCTCGTTTGTATGTGTGCAGTTTTGATCGTTTGACTACTAAATTGTAAACGCGGCGCGAAGAAAATATCATTCTTTCGAATATAGAAAATAAAAATTTTGGCATTTACTTTTTCTACATCTACTTTCTTTCGTATATCATAGGCAAGTTTCTCATAACTTGACTACTAAATATTGCAAAAAAAGAGATCATATAGTATTACAAAAACTTCTATTAAATTATAAATCTCGTCTAGTGACCACTTTTTCCCCACTTTAGTAGTCAGTTTATTAACCACTTCAGCGGCATGGCGTTCCAATTGGCGTTCCATGAGTAAGTGGCAGAAGCGGCAAAAAAATGCGAAAATGGCGTTCCTATTTAAACTTTATTCCTGAACTCTGTAAACAAATTAAGTCAACCAAACCAAATGTTATTTATTATTTGAGATTATAAATCTTAAATGGATTTTCGAAAATTCAAATAGGCGGATTCAAAATTGTGAACTATTTTGGGTGAATATTGGAACGCCATTCGTAAAAAGTATTAAAAATTGGCTACATTAAAACCTTTTTAAAACCATTTAAGATCTCTAAAAAATAATTATTTCTTGTCCTTTTCATCTTCATTTATCTCAAATAATAAATAACATTTGGTTTGGCAAACTTAATTTGTTTACAGAGTTTAGGAATCAAGTTTAAACAGGAACGCCATTTTCGCATTTTTTTGCCGCTTCTGACACTTACTCATGGAACGCCAATTGGAACGCCATGCCGCTGAAGTGGTTAAAAATACATTGTGAGTTTAACAGGAATTAATATACAAAGTTTTTCCGTGTAGAGAACACATAAATAATTCAAATTGTTTATAAAGTTGTTATTAAAAATATGGACTTTTTAAATTTACAATCATGCAAATATTTTCTTTCAAGAGAGTGAATAATTTTGTGTAAGTTTAATTAATTTATGGTAAACGGCTTTTGAGTTATTAATTTTTGAAAATTTTGTAATATTTGGTTAATGCAAAAAAGTAACAAAAATTTAAAATTTCAAAAACTGTTAAGAAGGTTTTATTGTTTTGTTGTCAACTACAGAGTTTCATAAAAGTTTTAATATTTTTGAACATCATTGAAATTTTTTTAACACAGTTGAGCTGGTCTGACCCAGTCATTTTGCGAATTTAAATTTTTACGAATTTTCTGTTTTTTATTTCGCTTAATGTTATTTTTTGCAAATATTTGCAAAAAATTACAAAGCGGTTAAATGACATTTGAGCTAAAATTTATTAAATATTTAATTAATATTTTTAATATAATAGCATATATTGCAAATCTCTATAAATATTTTAATTTTTGCTTGTATTTTTATAGGTACTTACAAAAAATATAATATTTTACATAAACTTATGTTTTTCAAAGTTGCAGGTTATATAGACAGGTTGAAAAATATTTGTCACGTCGATTCGATAGCCGCGGTCGTTAAGCGTTTAGATAGATAGGTCATATGTACGGTTTTCGATTCCCATAGGGTACAAGTTTTAATTTAATTCTTCCAGTTTAATTAAAATGTCTATATGTTTGAAGTGTGCTAAGAATATAATGTTATTAATGGTCATAAGAATCTTTTATTATTTTTTCCACCAATATTTTTTTCAAACCTATGTTTTCAATTATAACCACCTTGAATACAATGGGAAAGAACTTTCTGTCATTTTTCAGTATAGGATTCGATAGAATTTCAATTAAAAAATCTTATTGGATTGGAAACAATTTTTAATAATCAATTTTAATAGAATTTGATAGGACTTTCTTTGAAATCAGTGGGACAACATGGGACAATTTTCGGATAGACAAAGTGAAAATTTGAAATTTTTTTTTCCATTTCTAATAAATGTTTTAAACAGGGATTACCTCTAATTGTACTCACAATAGGTCTGTTCTCGTTGCCTGCACAAAGTGTAATGTTTACAACACCTCAAGAGTAAGTGCAGAAAGTATAGCGAAGTGTATGGTAAAATTGCGTCACATCCGGTAAAAAGAACAGCATAGTGCAGATTAAGGGTGTTTTCGACGTCGTCGGTCGTACCGGTCAGTTGCCACGACAAGGTTCTTATTTGAGACTATTTAGGTTTAACTAAATAGTATCAAATACACAGTTTGATCACCTTTATGTGGCAACTGACCGGTACGACCGACGACGTCGAAAACACTAAAAGTGTAAAAGTTACACTTAGTACAGGCAACGAGAACAGACCAAATATCGTGGGTGTTTTCGACGTCGTCGGTCGTACCGGTCAGTTGCCACATAAACGTGCTCAAACTGTGTATTTGATACTATTTAGTTAAACCTAAATAGTCTCAAATAAGCACCTTGTTGTGGCAACTTATCGGTACGACCGACGACGTCGAAAACACCCCGTATATGCCTTCCTTCCGGGTTGGAAAACTTTTTGAAAAGTAATGTGTCTTCTATAAGAATGTTTCGTCGCTTGGGGGCAGTAACATGCCGACTCAGCTAAACGGTGAAAAAGATGCCGTTTCAAAAAGAAAAGTGAAAAACATGCCATTTCGCGAAAGCGCTGAGAAACATACCTTCTTCAAACGAACGGTGAAAAACATGCCTTTTTAACCGTTAATATTTAATATTCATATTATATTAATAATATTATATTAATTATAAATGATTAATAATATTATATTTATTGTAAACAATTAATGATTAATTAATTAATTTAATTAATTCATTAATTTATAATTATTAATATTATTATATTAATTATTTATTTATTTAATATTATATTTAATATTAACGGTTGAAAAGGCATGTTCTTCACCGTTCGTTGAAAGAAGGTATGTTTCTCAGCGCTTTCGCGAAATGGCATGTTTTTAACTTTTCTTTTTGAAACGGCATCTTTTTCACTGTTTAGCTGAGTCGGCATGTTACTGCCCCCAAGCGACGGTTTTGAGTCTATGGCGTAACTTAATTATCATACGCCATAAACTTAAAACATTTTTATAGAAAGCAAACCACTTTTCAACAAGTTGTCCAAACCGGAAGGAAGGCATATATGGGGTGTTTTTGACGTCGTCGGTCGTACTGGTCAGTTGCCACAACTAGGTGCTTATTTGAGACTATTTAGGTTTAACTAAATAGTATCAAATACACAGTTTGAGCACCTTATGTGGCAACTGACCGGTACGACTGACGACGTCGAAAACACCCATGATATTGGGTGTAATTAACTCGCTGAGTATGTGGTTGAGCTTGTCATGTCCCACTTTTAAATCTTCTTAAATTCTAAAATTTACACTGTAGTGTTTTGGGACTTCGAGAAGATGGAGTTATGCACCGAGGACGACGTTCACGTTCGCATTCACGTCGCGTACCATGGAATGTAGAGTCAACTTAAAAGTTACACTTAGGGTGTTTCCGACATTCGCTCTCTGAGCGCTCTGAAACTACGAAACATGATTGGTTGAATTAGGAATAATGTTAGGAGAATTGTGGATTTTGATTGGCTACAACTCTAACTTGACAGTTTAATTTACAAGGCATTTTAAATAAGAACAACAAATGTCCACCAATTAAAATATAAGCGCAATGCATACGCATTAGCGTTTGGTGAGGGTACCTGGCAGCTCTGTATCTCTATGGAGCGAAAAAGCAGAGCACGAAACTGTCGAGTTAGAGTTGTAGCCAATCAAAATCCACAATTCCCCTAATCCAACCAATCATGTTTCGTAGTTTCAGAGCGCTCAGGGAGCGAATGTCGGAAACACCCTTAGTGCAGGTAACGAGAACAGACATAAGGCTGCTTCTACAACAGCTTTTTTTTATTGAAATCAGTGTAAAAACGTTGCGCGCGCAACGTTTTCACACTATTTTTCATGGTGCATTTTGCTCTTGTCGATAAAAAAAGCTGTTGTAGACATCCCCTAATGCATTGCGAATACAAGCCCTGGAGGCTGCTTCTACAACAGCTTTTTTTCATCAAAATCAGTGTGAAAACGTTGCGCGCGCAACTATTTTGCATGGTGCATTTTGCTCTTGTCGATGAAAAAAAGCTATTGTAGAAAGCCCCGGACAGGGTTGCGTAGTTACTCGTAATTTATACGGTGGAGACGATTTCAGTTTTAAAGTGGACTTCTTTATCGGTGAAATTTAAATAGTTCTTTCAGTTATTTCTCATTCTAAAATTTTCACGTTCTGCAAAAATTAAGAGGCAAATGTTTATTCATTTAGATATTATACTTAATATTTTTTAGCATGGAAACGAATTCTTTGTTAGTACAATATAATTCAATATTTTAAAAAATATATCCAAAATATTTAACTATATTGTTCTTACCAAGATTCTGTTTTTATACTCAAAAAATTAATTATTATTAATAGGATTATTACAATAAGATAAATTGTGGTTTATAAATCATTAAATAATTGAAATAGAATATGAACAAAAAAATAAATTGTTGTCTATAAATAATTAAGTAATTGATTCACTTTAACCTAATGCAGTGTTATTTTCTAAAATATTGTAAATGAATTTATACTTTTGTATTTAAATTATTACAATCCTATCAAAAATTCTAAAACTCTGCAAAATGTTGTTTTGAAATTCCTATGCATAAATTTTTAAATGAAACCTATTACATAATAACTTAGATGGTAAATTAGTGATAAATTTGTTACATTTTCTAATTATTTATAAACTAGAAACGATTTTCTATTCCAAATAGTAAATATATTTTCTATTTTATATTGTGGTTCCTTCAGGTCCAAATTAATTAAATACCTTAAAATATTCCCATTCCTCGAATCTGGATTGTAAGAATATCCATTTATAACAATGGTCATATTTAATTTATGAAAATCAGGATAATTTAAAAAAGAGCACTTAAATTATGATTTTTATTTAGTATGTACTGCATTTGACATTTGTTAACAAAATAAATAAAAAGAAAATTATCATGAAGTTGGCTTCAACACTCTGCATCGAAAATTCTATACTAATCAAATAACATTAAAATAAATCGGAAAGACAAAAAATTTATAGAAAATTATGAATATTCAAAATAATGAAAAAATACTACTCAACCTCTATTGCGGTCGACTTCCTTGCTGCTTTATTCTTAATTTATATTTTATATTTTTTAATTTTCAATTACTATTTTTTTTAATTCTCGTTTTTTATTACTTGGTATCTGTCTTTTTTTCATTAGAAAAAATTGTTTTCTATTATGAGATGTAAAATAGTAATAATTTAAAATCAATTTATTAATATTTTTGTTACGTTATATTTATATTTTCTTATTAAAAAATTTATTGTTTATTTACATTTTAACATGTTGTAAATTAAAATGCATCTAATGCATTAAAAAATATGTTCATAATTCCCATGTGGAAATTTATTTTTTACGGAAATCATCCGGAAATCATCAAGAAAATTTCCGGAAATTTATTTTTTTTACGAAAATCATCCGGAAAAATTTTTTTTGTACAGAAATTATTCAGAAATCTTCCGGAAATTTTTTTTTTGTACAGAAATTATTCAGAAATCTTCCGGAAATTTTTTTTTTGTACGGAAATTATTCGGAAATCTTCCGGAAATTAATTTTTTTTGTACGGAAATATTCCGGAAACTTTCCGGAAATTTTTTTATTTTTTTGCGTAAATCATTCGGAAATCTTCCGGAAATTTATTTTTTTTACGGAAATCATCCGGAAATTTATTTTTTTTACGGAAATCTTCCGGAAAATTTCTCGAAATTTTTTTTTTACGGAAATCATCCGGAAATTAATTTTTTTTACGGAAAATTTCCGGAAATTAATTTTTTTTACGGAAATCATCCGGAAAATTTCTGGAAATTTATTTTTTTTACGGAAATCATCAAGAAAATTTCAGGAAATTTATTTTTTTTACGGAAATCATCTGGAAATCTTACGGAAAATTTCTGGAAATTAATTTTTTTACGAAAATCATCAAGAAAATTTCCAGAAATTTATTTTTATTATGGAAATCATCTGGAAATCTTCCGGACAATTTCTGGAAATTTATTTTTTTTACGGAAATCATCAAGAAAATTTACAGAAATTTATTTTTATTACAGAAATCATCAAGAAAATTTCCGGAAATTTATTTTCTTTACGGAAATCATTCGGAAATTTTCCGGAAAATTTCTGGATGATTTCCGTAAAAAAAATAAATTTCCGGATGATTTCCGTAAAAAAATAAATTTCAGGAAATTTTCCGGAAGATTTCCGGCTGATTTCCGTAAAAAAATAAATTTCTAGAAATTTTCCAGAAGATTTCCGGATGATTTCGGTAAAAAAAAATAAATTTCTGGAAATTTTCCAGAATATTTCCGGATGATTTCCGAAAGAAAATTAAATTTCCGGAAATTTTCCGTAAGATTTCCGAATGATTTCCGCAAAAAAAATAAATTTCCGGATGATTTCCGTAAAAAAAATAAATTTCCAGAAATTTTCAGGAAGATTTCCGGATGATTTCCGTAAAAAAAATAAATTTGCGGAAAGTTTCCGCAAGACTTCCGGATGATTTCGGTAAAAAAAAAAAAATTCCGGAAGATTTCCGGATGATTTCCGTAAAAAAATAAATGGATATACTTCCGATTAGCGGTTACCTCCGATTCTTCCACAAATTGGTATACGTACGTAATTTTGTGCCCTGATTACGAAAATCATAGCGAAAATTGGCGCAAATTGTAGAAGCAACTTAAGACCAACGCACAATAGCTTCGCGAAAGTCGTTCGCGAACGAGGCACATTATATATAAGGGGCTTTCTACAACAGCTTTTTTTATCGACAAGAGCAAAATGTACCATGCAAAATAGTGTGAAAACGTTGCAAAAAAAACGTTGTAACGCTTTTACACTGATTTCGATGAAAAAAAGCTGTTGTAGAAGCAGCCTAAAAGGACACAACTGCACGCAAAAAATTTCGGGGCATAGTTTGTACGTTAAGGTACATACGTTGTGTTATAGCCTATTAAAATGTTATCCTTTATACATATACATATTTCTTTATACATATTTCGTCCCTGTTTCGGGGCGTCAGTCTTGTTAATACTTCGCAAGCGTTGAACTTTGAATAGAATTCAACATTTGTCTTTAAATTTGGGATTAGTGCTGTATAGTACATGCTCTGTCGTGTATACATATTTTTAGCTCGTGGTTTATACTTTTGCAAGAAAATTTGTGCAGAAGTTGAAAGAAAAAAGTTCTAAATTAAAGATTTTAAAATTAGGATAATTATTTTTTAAACTTATATATAAGCATTTAAAATATACATATACATGCAAAAAGAAAAAAAATTTCTATGTTTTTTAAAACAACTACTTTGTTTTATTTTAACCTTATTTTTTTAATAATATTTTGTAATATTAATTTTATAAAATTATTTATATATTTTCGTTTTTTAGACTAATTTAAATATTAATAATAATTTATTATATTAATTAATGAATTATAATATTATTATAAGCTTAATATTCACTGCATTTGTCTCTATTAAGTGTTGTATTCAAGTGTTGTCTTGAGCATTGGAGACAATATATGTCCCTGTTTTCGGCGCCCAGTAAGAAGTAAGGAATTAACAAGAATTCAAAATTTTTAATTCTTTTGAATTTCGTTTCTGACCAATTCATTGTGTTTCATTGCTTCAAAGGAATTAAAAAATTGCAAATATTAAAACGGAATAGACAGGAATTGAAATTACAGAGTATCACACAGTAATTCGGAATTCACAAAAATTCAAAAATTAAAGAAATATTAAAACGGTATTGATTGGAATTCACTTTCAAGAAATCTTTGCTTCAAAAAGGAATACATAGGAATTAGACAGAAACGAAATTCAAAAATATTGATAATTTAACATTTTCTGTAAAAGTTAAAAATGTTTAATTCTTTTCAATTCCTTACTTCTTACTGGGCACATATGACGCAGGGAATCTGGGATATCATTTATATCTGAACGTTAGTACAGTATTGTTCAATAAAGGCTTCCTCGGATGATGGTGTTACACTCATGGGAGTATATGAATGCAACACGCACTAAAAAAATTACATTCTAATTTAAAAAAAAACTTATTATATATGCGCCTAGAATATTTCCCACTTAAATTAAGTGGGGGAATATTCTTACAATAAGATGAACATTATTATTTTAACAATATTTTCCACTTAATTTAAGTAGGGAATATTCTTGGCGTATATATAAGAGGTTTTTTTTTTAAATTAGAATGTAATTTTTTCAGTGCGATCATCCGACGAAGGCTTAATTGAACAATACTGTACAACATGTGTATTATAGGCCGCGTAACCGATGCACCGAAATTTTTCCGTGTATATATCTGTCGTTTTCTAACGCATGCTTTGTGTTCGCGAACGACATTCACGAAAAAGTTGTGATTAGGCCTTTAAGTTTATGGGTCACCTCAATCATCATACGTCATAGACTAAAAAAATTTTTATAGAAGGCACACCACTTTTTAAAAAGTTGTCCAGTAAAGCTGTGCAAGTACCTTTAATATATATGGCTCATTTCATTTAAAATGTAAAATCTATGTCTCATGGTCGAAAGAAAAGTTTTTAGCTACACGGAGAGAAAAACAAGCTTTTATAGTATGAACAGTCATACTTATTTCGTAAGAGAATTTACAGAGAATGCGCTATAGGCGTAAATTTCTGCAGTATTTGTATAAAATTTGTAGGATATGAGCATGAACTTTCTACTTTTAAATGCATCCCTGTTAAAATTCCTGTGAAGGATCTTATACAGGATCCTGTTCCACGAATATTTGTAAGATCCCAGGGTTCCCTAATGAACCTTAATAAGATCAAGCGTGTTATCCTTCGTAACCGAAACAAACAACAACATAGCATCCTGGACAGTTTCCTTTGTAAAATAATTTGCAAGATCTTGCATTATCAATCTGGAAGTAAAAAACTCAGCTTAAAATCCCCGTACAGGATCCTGTTAGGGACCCGTAAAAGATCCTATACGGTTTCTTCAATTAATTTATTTATATTTTTAACTCCTGCGCAGTAGTTTTCTATGAGTTTTTCGAACGCGCAAACCATTTTTCTGTCCAACAGTGTCATACGTGCCTAACATATTAAAGTATGAAGTTTATGTCTGTCAAATGCTGCGTAACATAAAAAAAACATGTAAAACTTAACATTTAAAAAATTTAAAAGTTTCCTGTAGAGGATCCTGCAAGTGTTCCTGTACAGTACCCTTGCAGGAACATTTAATAGCTAAAGTTCCTGCATCGGAACCTGCACGGGATCCCTAGAGGATCCTGTACGGGGATTTTAAGCTGAGTTTTTACATTCTCATAAAAAATGAGAAAGTCTTGGATTTGTGCGATTTTGAGCATTGTCTAATTTTGATAAATCTTTACGTTTCATGACCCCCTGATTCCAAAAAAATGGTTTTTAGAAAAGTATCTGTCCGTCTGTCTGTCTGTAGTCTGTCTGTAGAAAAATTTGTCACCACGATAACTCGAATAAATTTTTATGAATCGACTTGAAATTTGGCACACTTTCTTAGTCCGTAAAAATGAAGCCTAAGTTCGTTGGGCAGCCCATTTCGTCAAAAAACAACAAAAATACAAAATTTTGAAATTTTCAAAATTTCATTTTTTTAACATTTTTCAAAAAAATATTTTTTTTATTTTTTTCCTTAAAATATGCGCAAAAACAAACAACTTTTTCTTTCGACACTTTTTTGTACAATAAAAAACAAAAAAGTTATGATTTTTTGAAAAATTTGCAAATTTTCAAAAAAAATTTTTTTTATTTTTTTCCTTAAAATATGAGCAAAAACAAACAACTTTTCTGTTGAACACTTTTTTGTACAACAAAAAACAAAAAAGTTATTCTCAAAAAAGTGCAAAAAATTGAGATTTATAGTGAGTGAAGCATTAGCCGAAACATGAAGAAACATTAGAAATATATAAAAACACTCGGTTTTTTCTTTTAGATGCCAAAGTTAGGTAAATATACGAAACTAGGAACAAAAACGAACTCATAATTTGCAAAAATGTTGATCTTTTTAAATTTTTCCGTAAAATTTGCTTTTTACATTCTCATCAAAAATGAGAAAGTCTTGGATTTGTGCGATTTTGAGCATTGTCTAATTTTGATAAATCTTTACGTTTCATGACCCCCTAATTCCAAAAAAATGGTTTGTAGAAAAGTGTCTGTCTGTCTGTCTGTCTGTCTGTAGTCTGTCTGTAGAAAAATTTGTCTCCACGATAACTCGAATAAATTTTTATGAATCGACTTGAAATTTGGCACACTTTCTTAGTCCGTTAAAATGAAGCCTAAGTTCATTGGGCAGCCAATTTCGACAAAAAACAACAAAAATACAAAATTTTGAAATTTTCAAAATTTCATTTTTTTAACATTTGTCAAAAAAAATTTTTTTTCCTTAAAATATGAGCAATAAAAACAAACAACTTTTCTGTTGAACACTTTTTTGTACAACAAAAAACAATTATAATTTTTTTTATAAGTTTTTGGGCCTTAGGGTGCAGTCCCATGCTGAGCAGAAAACACAATGCAACGCAGAATTTTGTGAGTACAAGAATAATAGTCAGATATCACTACCCTTTTTACTCTCACTAAATGCTGCTTTGCGTTGTGTTTTCTGCTCAACATGGGACTGTACCCTTACGCAGCCAAACGGTAAAAAATTTTCTAGTCATAAATTCTTCACAGTATTAAAGTAAATTCTTAGGCATAATAGGATCTTTAACCGGTACCGTAATCGTGAGCTTAAGGGTGGTTTCCGATGACAGCATCTTGCTTTTTTTTTTCACAATAAGTGCAAATAGAGCAAACACATATCTGTATCTCTCTCACACTCATGGCCTAGTTACAAAACGCAACGCAAATCGCTACCATGGGACTCCAGCCTAAGAATGAACATCCTGTATTAATTTTTAAACTAATGTTTAATCATTTTATTCTATTTACTAGGAATAACATTATTAAAAATCTTAATTTTTTAACTTGAGAATAAAAATATAACATATTTAACTTTAATTTGACAAGTTAAGAGTAACAAAGTAATAAAATCTGCAATTCTAAGCAGAATCGTCGTAGTCAAAATTCGGACATTGGTAACGATATTAAACGAGTTTAATTTTATTTCTTGACGAATGCATGAAAATAAATACATTGAAATGTGGTGTCCATCTTAGGGTCTCGAAAGTGTCCATCTTAGGGTAAATGACACCATATTTTGAAACCCAGAAAAAAATTATATACAAACAAAATATTAATAAAATCATTTAAAAATATTATTATATGATAAGTAAATAATATTATAATGATAAAAAACTATCTAAAATCAAAGATTTAAATAATTTTATCTACTTGAGAAAAATCGGAAATAAAACTTTTTTTGAGAAAAAATTCAGGTGATATGCGCAGTAGAAAAAAACTGGTTTTATTTTTCAAATATGTATAAAAATCTTTGTCTATACAAACAACAAAAATAAAAAAATTGAGAAGACGCACTTTAAACAAAAATTTTATAGGAAATGTCCATCTTGGGGCCCTTTCCCCTACGTTATTTTTAAATTTTAATCAATTTTAAATATCCCACTAGAATAATGATTTATCGAAAGCAAAAATGTGGTGTGAACGATCAAATGTTTCTGCATGCATGCATCATGCAGATGCATTAAGGCCTATAAACCACCTTCACTTTATAGGCGCAATTGTAATTTTTTAGAATGTTTCTCATAATATTTGCCTGAGGCAAACATTAAAATATTTCAGCCTGAGGCTGCTTCTACAACAGCTTTTTTCCATCGAAATCAGTGTGAAAACGTTGCGCGCGCAACTATTTTGCATGGTGCATTTTGCTCGTGTCGTTGAAAAAAACCTGTCGTAGAAATCTCCTTAAGGAGAGTCCAGAATAGAGAAGCTTTAAATTAAAACATATTTGATGAGAATGTAAACCTTAAAGTCGTAGTAACTTTAAGACAAGCAAATATTTTAGCGACTTGATAAATATATTTTGTTTCTAACACGTCTCTTAGTTGACTGAATTTAGGTCGAGACCACAATACCCTACTAAAAATCCCCGTACAATATCTTGTACAGGAAATTGTACAAGATCTTGAACAAGAAATATACCATTCTCAGCATAAGAAATTGAAACAAGTTCTTGTACAAGATATTGTACTCATACCATAGCGAAATATTATTTTGCGAGAAATCAATATATGTTATCTTAATTTCTTTAAATGACATTGCTAATAGGATTTTCCATACACAAGGAGAAGTAATAACAGGAACGCAAATAATATATAGCAATTGCAAACTACACCGAGCTAAGCGAGCCGTTTGCGCGCGAAGCGCGCAATACAACCGGAGCGCGAAGCGCGACGACCAAAATTTGCGCGCCCCGAGGCGCGCTGAAACTAGCGAGCCCCAGCGCGAAGATAATGCAAGATCTTGCAAATTATTTTACAAAGGAAACTGTCCAGGATGCTATGTTGTTGTTTGTTTCGGTTACGAAGGATAACACGCTTGATCTTATATTCCTGGAAAAGGATCCTGTACAAGATCCTTCGCTGGGATTTTTAACAGGGATGGGACATCAGCATACTACGATTGCAAGAATTCATGCTTTTTCGGTATGAGATTCATGCAACTGTTGTATGAGGCCACGCCCCTTAAGCAGGAACGTCCATACAAAATGAGCATAGACGGCTTCATACTAAAGACGCTTGGTTTTTCTCTCCGTGTAGCAAATGAATATTTTTTCATTTATTTTATTAATATCTAACATACTCTACTTTTTTATTATTTTAAAAAAACTTTGAGGTGCTTTAAAACGAAATGACAGATTAAAAAGTAGACTAAATGTCCTCTACTGTCCCTGTCCACGAGGCACTTGCACTACATTGCGTGCAATAATTAATATATACATTCTTTTTTATTATATTTAAACTAAAATTAATTATAATCTCTCAAGTCTTATATTTTAAAATTTATAAGTTACTTCCTATAAAATTCGAGAATATCATTTTCAAAAATAATTAATGACGTGTTACTTATTTTCATATTTTATATTCTGCTAAAATGTATTCATTTTTGCACACTCACTATGATATGATCATCATCATCAAAGCAATAAGAACTTTCTGGTCTCTATCATGCAAATTATATAATGGAGCTGGAAAAAAGCTTCAATTCTTTAAGAAAGCTGGCACTTTGCGTTGCTTTCTTAATAACATATTTATGTTGTGAATCAAAAAATAGCAAAATGTCCCCTACTGTTCCGTATATTAGCTTTATTCTGATTATGTGGGTAAGAATTTTTAAATTTAATGTATAAAAATCAGAAACCTGGTTTTATTTGATAAGAAGTTGTTTATACGAATATAATATAGATATTCTTAATATCCCGGTAAATAAAAAATAATTGAAATAAATTAAAAAGAATTCACAAAGAGCTTCAGTGAATTCCGCTTTGTGACAAATACGAATTGGAGCTATGTTGCTATTTTCATGAATTTGTCAAACTGATTGAATTTCCAAACCATCTATTTTTACCACTTCAGTGGACAATTCAGAAATTGAAGTTAAATAAATTTAATATTAATATAAATTTATATAAACGCATCTTAACATTTACACAAAAAAAGAAAAAGGTTTATTTATTTAAAAAAGTAAATAAAGTTGAACAAAAACTAAACAAAAGTGATCATATTCTGCCAAAAATCTGTCTGTTATTAAAAATATTTATGTATAATGTTATAACCACTATCCCTATCAATTTTCTAAAACAATAAATAAAATAGAAAATTTGATTACAAACTCAAAATCGAATATTCACATTGTACACTCAGATGCATTAATGCTGTCCTTCCGGTTTGAAGGTGTTTTGCAAAGTCGTATGATTTCTATCAAAATGTTTTTAGTTCATGACATATGAGAACATTCGTATGTCACAACTAAGAATATTTGACAGAAATGACACGACTTTTCAAAATTCCTTTAAACCGGAAGGACAGCATTAATGCATCTGAGTGTAACATTCCTGTAAACTATATTATAGTTACTTTACTAATTCTTATGGTACGGTCACAGCTCGGCTGCTTGCCTGCCTGCCTGCAGATCGTCATGGCAATACATCATAAGAGTAAGAGAGCTAAACAATTTAAATTATTTGTCTCTTCTCTCTTACTCTTGGTGTGACCGTGCCATTATGATCAAAGACAACACTAGGCCAGGGTTGGAAAATTACCCGTCATTTTTGGTTTCTGATGTAGATTACGTAGAATAAGTAATTTACTTAGACAATGTAGAAAACCCATGTAATTTACATTTTCAAGATGGCAGCCATTAAAAGACTAAAAAAACATAACATAATCTCTTGAAAAGTATGCTTTTCAGGTTATATCACGTGGCAAAATACATTAAAGTAAATTACGTAGAAAACTATTGACGTAAATTACCAAGTAATCTACATGTAAACAACTACGTAGATTATCTTAGGTAGTTTACGTTCCCAACCCTACACTAGGCCACAAATAATTGATTTTGTGTTTTTGTCTTCAATTCTCTTAGGGTGGAGTCCCATGGCAGCGTTTTGCGTTGCGTTTTGTAACTAGGCTATGAGTGCAAATAGAGCAAGCTTATATATGTATCTTTCTCACACTCATGGCCTACTTACAAAAGGCAACGAAAAACGCTACCATGGGACTCCTGCCATAAAATATTTCTCTATTGCATTCTTTGCTTTTGTTACTTTTTATAAATCTTTCAATAAATAGCTTCATCTGCAATAAACAAAATAAAAACTACTGAATAAAAACACAATGTTGGACCATCGCATTTAATTTATTTCTACCTCGGAGGATTTAATTGTCGGTTATATTTTCGTCCTCGGTAATGGCCTAAGCACAATTGATTCGCGAAAGTCGTTCGCGAACGTAATGCATGGGTTAGAAAAGGACAGAGATATAGTTATGTCCTTTTCTAACTCATGCCCTGCGTTCGCGAACGACATTCGCTGTGCTTAGGCCTTTACAATTATCTTCTTGGCTACATTAAGATTATAATGGATGACGTTCGGGCTACTTGCTTTTTGGCTCAAATTAAATTCATCTACAAAATCATTCTATAAAATTAAAATTTTTATAGAAAATGGATATGTGCTTAGTTGCATTTTTCTTAAAAATTAGTTTAGATTAATTTGCATTTTCATAATTTAAAGTATCGGTTAAAATTCAGTTACATTCAGGTTAGTTATTATCTCGGCTATAATAGATTTTGCTAAATTCACATTTTATTGAACCACGATTCGAAAAATAAAATTATGTTTAATTAAATTTCGGCTTTTTAACTATCAACAAAATAATAAATCGACCATTTTTATATTCTGTCAATTATTGTTTAGTGAAAATAGAAATTATGTCAAATATTAATTTGAGAAAATAATTATCTTAAATTTTATATTCAATAAAAATAAATATGTAAATTTATAGATTCTACGTTTGTGAATTCAATATAATAGTCATTATGCTCTTTTCATTCCGATACAAATGCATGCAACCCGTCGCCTGGGGTTGCATCCATTTGTATCAGAATGAAAAATTTAAAAATGGTCGATTTATTTTTTTGTCGAAAGTTAAAAAATCGAAATTTAATTAAACCTAATTTTATTTTGTCGAATCGTCGTTCAATATAATGTGAATATTAATGAAATATATGATAGCTGAATTTATAACTAACCTAAATGTAAATGAACCGAAAAGTAATATTACATATTCCTTATTCTAAAGAAATTAAAAGCATTCGAATTATTATTTAATCGAATATTATTATCTCGAATTAATTTTAACCGATACTTTAAAGTAACGAAATGTAATTTAATCTAAACTAATTTTGAGGGAAAATGCAACTAAGCGAATTTCTGATTATCCGAAAGCTAATTTGGTCGAAAACTTTTGTTGGTAAATTTAATTTGAGCCAAAAAGCAAGTAGTCGAAACCTTATCCATTATGGTACGGTCACAGCTCGGCTGCCTGCCTGCCTGCCTGCAGGTCGTCATGGCAATACATAAGAGTAAGGGAGTCAGACAATTTAAATAATTCGTCTCCTCTCTATTACTCTCGTCGCAGCTGCCTGCGCAGGCAGGCAGGCAGCCGAGGTGTGACCGTGCCATTAGAATCTTAAAGTGTCGGAATAGCTATTTGTAAAGGTGCGGCTACACCTCTGCAGGCTGCCTGCCTGCGCAGGCAGGAGCAACGAGAGTAAGGGAGAAGTTTGAAGTCACTGACTCTCTTACTCTTGTACGTTACCATGACAACCTGCAGGCAGGCAGGCTGCCTGCAGAGGTGTAGCCGCAGCTTAAGAATGGTTAAATAGTCGAAACACCATCTGTTCGAATTGTCCAGTAGACGAAAATTTAAATAGCCGAATGGAAAAAACGTCGAATGGACAAAAAGTCGAATGATAAAAATATCAAATTGACAATTCAGAGTGCAGTCCCATGGTGGTAGATTAGTAGAATAGTGGAACAGTTTTGATTTATCAAAATAAGTGTTAAAAAATCCAGTCATCTGATTGGTCAAAACTGTTCCACTATTCTACTAATCGAGACGCATGATTTTCCCCTAATCGCCAAGTGGTCGAATGTTCAAATGGTCGAATACCAAATCGTCGAATCGTCATTTTGTCGAATGCTTAAAACGTCGAATTGTCAACTGGTCGAATGCTAAAAACATCGAATCGTCAAATGGTCGAATGTTCAAAACATCGAATCGTCAAATGGTCGAATGCTAAAAACGTCGAATTCTCAAATGATCGAATGCTAAAAACATCGAATCAGCAAATGGTCGAATGTTCAAAACGTCGAATGGTCATTTCGTAGAATGCTCAAAACGTCGAATTGTCAACTGGTCGAATGCTAAAAATATCGAATCGGCAAATGGTCGAATGTTCAAAACGTCGAATCGTCAAATGGTCGAATGCTAAAAACGTCGAATTCTCAAATGATCGAATGCTAAAAACATCGAATCAGCAAATGGTCGAATGTTCAAAACGTCGAATGGTCATTTCGTCGAATGCTCAAAACGTCGAATCGTCAAAAAGTCGAAAAATTTGCTTGGTTTAAATTAATGTTAACTTACATCAAACAAATTTTTCGACTTTTTGACGATTCGACGTTTTGAGCATTCGACCATTTGACGATTCGACGTTATGAGGATTCGACGAAATGACGATTCGACGTTATGAGCATTCGACGAAATGACGATTCGACGTTTTGAACATTCGACCATTTGCCGATTCGATGTTTTTAGCATTCGAACAGTTGGCAATTCGACGTTTTGAGCATTCGACGAAATGACCATTCGACGTTTTGAACATTCGACCATTTGCTGATTCGATGTTTTTAGAATTCGATCATTTGACGATTCGATGTGTTTAGCATTCGATCATTTGAGAATTCGACGTTTTTAGCATTCGACCATTTGACGATTCGACGTTTTGAACATTCGACCATTTGACGATTCGATATTTTTAGCATTCGACTTGTTGACAATTCGACGTTTTAAGCATTCGATCAAATGACGATTCGACGATTTGGTATTCGACCATTTGAACATTCGACCACTTGGTGATTAGGGGAAAATCATGCGTCTCTACTAATCTACCACCATGGGACTGTACTCTCATAGAATGTTTAATTTGCCGAAACGCCATCTGCTCGAATTGTCCAGTAGACGAATGGAAAAAACGTCGAATGCACAAAAAGTCGAATGATAAAAATATCGAATTGACACTTCATAGAGGTTGTTTCCGACATTCGCTCTCTGAGCGCTCTGAAACTACGAAACATGATTGGTTGAATTAGGGGAATTGTGAATAATGTTAGGAGAATTGTGGATTTTGATTGGCTACAACTCTAACTTGACAGTTTCGTACTCTGCTCTTACGCTCCGTATATCTCTATAGGCCAACGCAGAATAGATCTGTAACCGGAATCGCAATCGTAAGCGTAACCGTAAGAATGAGTTAAAGAAGGATAGGTATATTGTTAATCCTTCTCTAACTCATTCTTACGCTTACGGTTACGATTGCGGTTCCGGTTACAGATCTATTCTGCGTTAGCCTTATGGTACATCTCTACGTTTGTGAATTCGACATAATAGCCATTATGCTTTTTTTCATTCTAATACAAATGGATGCAACCCGTCGCCTGTTTGGGATGCATCCGTTTGTACCAAAATGGATTTCACGAATGACTATTACGTCGAATCCATAACCTCAGAATCTGTATTGTTAGAAATTTATTTTAATCGAATTTTAAATGTAAGGAAATTTTATTTTCTGGAATTAACATTTTACCGAAAATGAATATGAGAGAATAATTTATGATCGAATCGACATGTGCTGTAATTATAAATTATCATAATTTCTGTTTGTCTGAATTTTAATATAACCTAATTTTAAATGTTAGAATTCCTAAAGTTTGCAAGGAAGATGGAACCGAAATTTAATGTAGAGTAAAGGCATTTTCATAGAATTAGTTTTGGTCGAATATTAAAACGTCGAATTCTCAAATGCTCGAATGCTCAAAACGTCGAATTATCAAATCGTCGAATGTTCAAAACGTCGAATTATCAACTGGTCGAATGCTAAAACATCGAATTCTCATTTCGTCGAATGCTAAAACGTCGAATTATCAATTGGTCGAATGCTTAAAACTTCGAATCGGCAAAAAGTCGAAAAATTTACTTGATTTAAGTAAAAATTTGCTTGGTTTAAGTTAATTTTTACTTAAATCAAGTAAATTTTTCGACTTTTTGCGGATTCGAAGTTTTAAGCATTCGACCAATTGATAATTCGACGTTTTAGCATTCGACGAAATGAGAATTCGATGTTTTAGCATTCGACCAATTGATAATTCGACGTTTTGAACATTCGACGATTTGATAATTCGACGTTTTGAGCATTCGAGCATTTGAGAATTCGACGTTTTAATATTCGACCAAAACTAATTCTATGAAAATGCCTTTACTCTACATTAAATTTCGGTTCCATCTTCCTTACAAACTTTAGGAATTCTAACATTTAAAATTAGGTTATATTAAAATTCAGACAAACAGAAATTATGATAATTTATAATTACAGCACATGTCGATTCGATCATAAATTATTCTCTCATATTCATTTTCGGTAAAATGTTAATTCCAGAAAATAAAATTTCCTTACATTTAAAATTCGATAAAAATACATTTCTAACAATACAGATTCTGAGGTTATGGATTCGACGTAATAGTCATTCGTGAAATCGATTTTGGTACAAACGGATACATCCCGCCTGTTTTGTTACGTATACGCTACCGTACCCTGAAGTTTCTATTGGAGACGCATTATTTTTGATTGTATCTATGTTCACTTTTCTATGTCCATTTCTCTATTGTCACAAATGTATCAAAAGGATATACATAATTTATTATAAAAGATAGAAAAGAAGATTTATATTGCATATATTGCTTTCATTCGTGTGCATAATGATTTAAAAAAAGTTATTATCAAAAGTAATAATTTTTAAAGGTATGAAACAAAATATCATTAAATCTTTGAAATTTGACAGAATGTAAATTTTTTAATTTCATAGTGAAACAATATTTTAAGTTTACCTTTAATCATGAATAGGTAATACAAAATATATTGAAAATATAAGATGTTACTATAATTTACTATTATCGACATTTTTTATGTATCATAAAAAAATGTCGATAAAATTAAATTGACACATTTTGTTTGTTTCACTTCTTTATGTATTATTATAATGTACTCAAAATTTAAAAAATTATTTTTGTTTTGACACGACAATTTTCTTTAATAATAAGTATATAATTGCTTCTGAAAAATAACAAATTTATTTTATATCTCGTTTTACGGACGAAAGTATTACAAAATTATTTACTCAACATAACATGGTTTGTTTATTAAATTCTTTAGAAACTTTTCAAACATATCTATTATAATATCAAAAAAATTTCCAAAGGCCTGTGATAATTTTGTGTTACATTTAAGTTGATAGGTTGATAATTTTTTTTTATTTCTAATCTTTTTTTTTAAGAAAATTGATTTAGAATGAAATCTGTTTTATAAAAAAATGTTTTAACAAGTTGTTATTTTGAAACAAATTGTATATCAAGAATAATTATTTTTAATTAGTTTTAACATTAGATCTCTAATTATTTTTTTAAATACGTTGAATTAAAATATGTGATAAGTGTTTTTTACTGTTAATTTATTAACTTTAAATAAAACAATATATTTGACATTTATACAATTTAGAAATCATACAAAACATCTGGTAAGATTTTTGTGAAGTTTTTTAATTGTCAAAAGAAATTTAAAAAATTTTCCTTTGTTATATAAACACCAACAATTTGTAATAGTAATTGATTCTCTTTTTGTATTTTCTTGAAAAAATCTGAAATATTATAGTAACTTTTTAAAACATTTTTTGAAGGCAAAATTTTCATTCAAAGGCGATATTCACTATTATTAGTGCTTCCAAAAAATACACTATTTCTCTGTATTAAAATATATTTTTAGAGGAAAGTCTTGATGGCCATATAAGAATAAAGTCATGGGTTTTTCAGGAAAAAAATGTTTTTTATTTCAGGTGTAGAACAAAAAAATGAAGATAATAACATATTGAAAAAATATTTTTAAAAATATTGAAATAAAATTATTTTTGAATCACTTTCTAACGTAATTAAACTTTTCAAATTTATTTATAATAAAAATGTTTTTGAATTGTTAAAATTTTAAAAAATGTAATTAAAAACAACCTTTCAAATATTTTAATATAATTTTTGAAAATCAAATTTTAAAGAAGTTTAGTTAAAGGTGAATTTAAAAATTTTGAAGAAAATAACAATTTTCAAAGTTTCTAAATAAACCTTATTAAAATATTAATTATTTTTTTTAACTATCCAAAATTTTTTTTAAGAAATGCAATTAATTAAATCCTACTTTATAATATTTTAGTAATTAATTATTATAATTGTTTCATCATAAGTTTTAAAATTTTTGCTCAATGTGCAAAAAATAGCTTTAAAAAAATTTGTTGTTAAATTAAATTATTTAAACAAATTGAAATTATTTAATGAAGCTAAAAGTGGCAACCAGTTATCAGCACCCACTTTATAATGGAGAAAATTTAATATTCAGATAATATTCATTCATTTAATTTCAGCATGTTTAATGTAATGTTTCTATCCTATTGGAAATACTCTAGAATAAGTATTGAAAAAGATCCAATACTTGTAAAATCTTTTTATTAAACAGAAAATTTTAAGTCTTTAGGGGTAGTAAGAGAGTGTTAGGGAGTGAAAGAGAGGAAATTTTTATTTTTTGTGGTTTTTTCGGTTGTAGAGACCCAATCGTAATTTTTAGTCCCCTTCAATGGTGTATTTAGAAGCTTGGCTTGTAATGGGTAAAGAGAGGTACGAATTTGTTTTTGGTATCATCCACATAAAAAATACAGGAATAGACTAACATTGAATATTTCAATAAATTTCAGCTTTGATTATACTGAATTATGCACTTCTTAGCGTTTTCAAATAGAATTCATTTAGTTCTTTTTTGTTAATAATGTTCAGAAGGTTATAAAAGAAATTTTTTTATCACTTAAAATTTTAAAGATACTTTTTGTTTTACAGAATGCGAGTTCCATACTATTTTTATTCTCTTACTGGATTTAGAAGCTTGTCAGTGTTTTAGACTTTTTACATTCTATACTTGGAGAGGAAGAAAAGATGCTCAATCATTTCTTCTTTTACTTCCATAATTACACATAGTAAAAGATGCACACGATCACACTTTGGCACTTAATGACAAATAATTAGTAATGAGAAGAAACGCTAATGATGACAGGAATTATTCTACGGTCAATCCTATCCACACATTAGTACAACATAACTAGGGTAAGTGTACCAATTGCCGAGGGTGTCCCATTTGTCGATGTTACCATGGTAATAACCAAAAAATATTGTCTACAACGTCTCATTTGTTTGTGGATATAATATTAATAAATTTTTTTTACATTTATAATGCATAAGAAAATTAATATTTATCACTTTTTTCCATTTATAATGTGCTACAATGTTTAAATAAATTTCGAAGTTTGTTTACTCGACAATAGGAACCACCCTCGACAATTGGTACGTTTACCCTAACTTGTTTTACTTAATCACTATAAGAAACATACATTGAACATATGATCAATAGCAAACTTTTAATAATCATTATTAATGTAATATTATTTAATGATCACATATTTAAAACCAAGATCAAGAATATCAAAAATTGTTGCTTATCAGACTTTGTTAGTAATGTCAAAGAAAAAAATTGTCTGGAATCTGAATTAATAATAATTAAATTACTCAAAGAGGAGATCCTACTTTACATGTTCAAAAAAGTGTTTTTAAGTTTTTATTGATTTTTGGCTGTGCAAAATGTTTACTATGAATGTTTGGCAGCCATTTTCAAACTTTGCTGTAAAATACTGATGTGAAGTATTAACAGAAAACGCCTTGATCAAATTTAATAAATTATGATATTTACATATTTTATAAATATCAACAATTAATTTTAACTTTTCTATTTTTAATATTTTATATCGAAATTTTATTTAAACACTTTAAATATATACAAAAACATTCATAAAGCACGGAGGTCCAAGTTAACTTTATCTTTTTTAAAAAAAAAAATTTAAAATGCGTTATTTTTAGGTCTTTTAAAGTAAGAAGTAACTTTGCTTTTTAACAACGGCAGTTACAAAAAGTTAGAAAATGTTTCTAATGGTTGTTTTCGGCGTTTCTTCGATGTTAACACCGAGTTAATTCTAGTTTAATTGTTCCAACAATATATGAAATATTACGCAGTCCTACAAATTTCAGACCCAGAAACCGTTCAAGTCATTTCCAATGTATTTTGTCACCTTGAATTAAAAAGTGGTGGAGAAATTGCTCTATCACGATTCTGAGATATCCTAACCTAAAAGAGTGAAAAAGACCATTTTTAGCAACATTCGTCTTTTCATAAAATTAGCAAAAAATTTGTTTTAACATTAGAACAAGTTTTAAAAGAAAGTAAAATTACTCACTTTTCAAAATTTTCCAGATCCGATCCGATCCTACTTTTTTTCTTTTAGATATACAACAGTTTAAAGTTTCGGTTACACGACTTGAAAACTCTCAAGAAACAGGGAAATAATTGAAAAGAACTTCAACTTTAGCTTATATTCTAGAAGTCTTTTAGTTCGCTAATTAAATTTTGCTATATTTTTATAAGGGAAAACCAAATTAGACGGCTAAAATAATCGATTTTTTCTTTGCATAAATCGATGAAGGTATTTAATCATTTCGGCGGCATGGCGTTCCATGAGTAAGTGGCAGAAGCGGCAAAAAGTGTGAAAATGGCGTTCATACTTGAACTCGATTTCAAGAGTCTGTAGTCAAGTTAAACTTGCCAAAATAAAATGTTCTTATTATTTGAGATAAATGAAGATGAATAGGACAAAAAAAATTATTTTTTAGAGATGTTAAACGGTTTTATAAAGGTTTTAATGTAGCCAATTTTTAATACTTTTTACGAATGGCGTTACAATATTCACCCAAAATAGTTCATAATTTTGAATCCGCCTATTTGAATTTTTGAAAATCCATTTAAGATTCGTAATCTCAAATAATAAATAACATTTGGTTTGGTAAACTTAATTTAATTACAGAGTTTAGGAATCAAGTTCAAATAGGAACGCCATTTTCGCATTTGTTTGCCACTTCTGTCACCTCATGCGACTCCAATTGAAACGCCATGCCGCTGAAGTGGTTAAGGAAAAAAATATCTTTTTTTGAATATTGTAAAAAAAATACAACATTTAGAATGGGCAGCCCAACGAACTCGAGCTTCATTTTTATGGACTAATAAAATCCCCCAAATGGCAAGCTGATTTATAAAAATTTACTCGAGTTATCGTTGAGACAAAATTTTCTACAGACAGACACTTCCCTAACAATCATTTTTTGGAATCAGGGGGTCATGAAACGAGAAGATTTAACAAAATTAGAAATTTCTCAAAATCGCACAAATCCAAGACTTTCTCATTTTTGATGAGAATGTAATTATGAGTCACAATTACATATTTTTGACGATCTACGACAGAACGTGCCTTAGCTCCCAAATATGAATTCTACTGGAAACGTATTAGAAGCTGAGCCTTTCTGACTGGTGGAGACTTCAATTTCAATTCATCTCCACCACGCACTACACATTTACATTTATTCGTATAGCGCGAAGTGTACAAATCGCACGTATATAACCAATGTAGTACACGGAGAGACTTTTAGTTACAAAAATTACTTTATTGTATTTCGATATTTCTAATAAAACGTAAGAATTTAGGGATAATCGAGGTACGATGATGATAGTTCTTATTATAATAATAAGTAGTGTTATTTTTTTATCTACTATTGTAATTTTTAGGGAACAGAAGTTTAGTATAAAAGTTTAGAAAGAGTATCATTTGATGTTAAGACAATTGCAAATACGAGAATATGGAACATATTTATAATACATCCTGATATTTTTATTTGTAAACCCACTATTTTGAAAACTATTAAATGTAAAAAAAATTTAGATACTGTATTATTTTTAATACTTACACGCTCTGAAATGGTAAGCAGTTTGAATTTTTACAAAATTTTATTAGAATATTTTCACGAAGGTTTCCGAACAGTTCCGTCCACAACCGAAGACCAGTTAATGTTAGACGAACACTCAGCAAACAACCGAGCGTCATCATCGTCTTGAAAGTATTTTGTTAAAAACGTTTCAAAAGTTATTAGTGATTAAACAATTGAATTGTGTAATAATATTATAATAAATCATGTATATATTTATAAACATATGTATTATATAAGTATACACGTGCCTAGTAACGCATTTTGTATACCCCTACCCTATATATGCTATATATATGTACACTGAAAAAAATATGGAAGGTACAGGCATAATTTAGGTTATATTACCCATATAGTATTGTTGGAATAGAAACAGCCCAACAGTTAGGGTATTTCAACCATACCATTAGAACTAGAGGAAAATTTCTAAAGCGCACTAACCTCTTAACCAGACTTCACATTAGTTTCGTTCGCTCACAAAAGAGGTGCGTGTGATTCAGGGAGGAAAAGGTGTGATTCTGACATATATTACAAATTATAGGTTAAGTGCTCCTCATTTTTAAATTTCTCATTTAACCTGACTATTGAGGTAAAATCAACATTTGGTTTCTCAAAACTTGACAGAAATTCATAAACATAACCAAATTCCTAACATACCGAAATCATTTCTTTCAGTGTAGCGTCACCTAATCTTCACTTTTAGTATAAAGCTTTAGAAAAGATTCAAAAAACTTTGAGACTTATTACCAAAAGTGACGTTGACTATGTCTTTTTATAATCTTTATTAGAATTCTTCTAACTATACCTCGATTATCCCTAAATTCTTACGTTCTATTAGAAATATCGAAATACGATAAAATAATTTTTCTAACTAAAAGTCTCTCCGTGTAGTAGTGGAAAGTAGAGGGGCTGCTTTTCTGATAAATAGGAGTAAACACACATCAAGTTCGAATTATGCTCATGTTTGAACATTAATAATAAAAAAATCTATAAGTAAAATGTATTTTTGACTTTTGCTCGTGAAAGGTGAACGGAAAATCTGTAGAGTTAACTCGAAATTATTTTTTTTGAGCTAAGACACGTTCTATTGTGGACCGTCAAATATGAACAAAATTATATCAATGTCTTGTTTCATTAAAAAATATTCTTCCCTTAAAAAAATTCCGGATAAACGGCTAAAAAACAATGTTCTAATGTAGTTTCCCCCCTTAACGATATTCTATCTATTATTTTATAATAATTATAATAGAACTATGGAATTTCTCTTCTTTTTATTTATGGTTGTTACATTGGTTTAAAATTATAAAAGTTTTATTAAATTTTGTAAGTGTTACATATATGTACCGCAGACGCGAAAGGGTTAACTCGGTGTTAACACTGAGTAAACGCTGAAAAGAGCCAATGACTTTAAAATATGTGATTAAAATATCTGAGACCCAAAAATTATATATAGGTATTTACCTCCCGAAATTTCCAGTGAATTTGCATTCTATTCACTCAGAAAATTTTTTTTCGAAACAATCAAATTTTGGTTGAATCAACCAAATAAATGCATTGCTATACAGTAAACCAAACGTTTGTTTGATTCAACCAAATAATTTCTTCCAATACGTTTATTTGTATTAACCAAATGGTTATTACACGTAACCAAAATTTTTTATTTTATACAACAAAACAAATTGTTTATTTTAAGAGGAAAGATTTGTTTGATTCAAATAAATAGTTTTAGTTAGCGTATTTGTTTGATTTAAATAAATATTTTTTTTTACTTAATTTTGTTATTTATTTTCCTGTAATAATGATATATAAATACAATAACTCATAAATTAACCAATAATATGTATGCTAGAAAATATTAAATTAGGAAATTCAAACATTATTAGAGGAAAATAAATAACAATTAAATAAAATATTATAGAATTATTTCTTCATGTACACAAAATAACTTATTGTTAATAATAAAAAACGTTTAAAATATCATATTAAACATATTATACATGATTTTTATACATGCACTCTGAGAAAGGTTTATTCGAAACAATCAACTGAAAACTTCATAAAAACTTATTGGATATTTTCTTCTCACTGGTACAAATTAAATATGACATACGTCTTTCAATGAACACGTTGCAATCTTTTTGTTTGACTCAAATAAAATGATTTGGTTGAATCAAACAAATTTGTGTGTTCGTGTCAAACAAATTGTATTCAACTAAACAATATTCTCTTTTGGAAACACTAATTTGTTTAAATGAAACAAACACCTTCAAAAAAAGAATTTATTTCGGATAACAAAACAAGTTTTACGTTTGGGAGAGGGCCCTAAGGTGGTCACCTATCTTTTGAACGACTGTAGATTTCAAATGGAATTATATTTAAAGGTCAATAATACGGCATTTGAAGCTTTGTCTTATTACCTAACTTCCAATCATCAAGTTTTTTTCATTTCATCAATAAAAAAAAAGTTATGTCACTTTTTAAAAAAAGTTGAAAATTCGACTTTTAAAAAAATTGCCCCAATGTGGTCACTAGTGATGCACTTCGAGCGAGTCTCGTCACGAAAAACCGAGAATCTCGCGAGAAACACAATGAAAACAATTGAATGTTATATTTTCATCTCTTTTTTTAATGAAAGGGCAGAGTCTCGTCGTGCATCACTAGTGGTCACCATATGAAAATCCATTAAAAAAGTTATAAAAAAATTTAAAAAACGTATATTAAGTTGTTTATTTAATATTAATTATTTTTCATGATCACAGAAACATATTACATATTTTTTTTGCACTTTGTCCTTTCGTCAAAAATGATACTTTTTGTTTATGTATTAGACAGGTAAAATTTTGAAAATAATTCTTTTTCATTATTATTCATCATAAAATTTAAAAATTGATAAAATTCACATTCACAGTGATAAATGTTGATAAATATAGCGTATAAACACATTTTCATAAAAAATCAAAAATTCAAAAGTGACCACCTTGTGTCCAAAAAAGTGTCCACCTTAGGGCCAAGACACAATGGTTTAAAGGTTAAGGAAAAAATTTTTTAAAGCACAGTATTAATTATATTCATTTGGAATATTATTGTACGATATATAAAGATAATTATAACGATTTTTACTAATTTAAAATGGTTAATTTCGATGATTTTAACACCCTGAGAAAAAAATTTCTCGATCATTTAAAAACAGAAATTTTACAATGTTCACGTCACAAAGAGACTCATACGACTATTTACCTCAAAACTATACTAAAATCTTTGTCTTCTCAAATAATAACAATAACAGAAAACATTTGAAGATACTAACTAATATACAAAAATTTTCTTAGGGTGACCACCTTAGGGCCATGACCACCTTGGGGCCCTCTCCCCTATTTATTAAAATGAACCAAATTTTTATTTAAATCAACGAAAATGTTTTATCGTAACAAATAAAATAGATTAATTAAACAGTTTGGTTAAGTGAAATAAACTTTTTCTCAGAGTGTTCTCAGGACTCTTTCAATTATCTAAAAAAGCGACGTTCCTTATTCGAATTCGTATCTGACCTTGCTTTCTTTTTTTATTAATTCTAGTTTTTACACTTAAATAGAAAAAATGTACATATCGTCAGAAGTCAGGAGGTGTGTGTGACTGATATGTTATAATTTGTGGTTGTGTCTTTCACGCATGCGCGTCAATATTTCATTATTAGATTTACTGGTTAAAAAAGTATTTAGTTTCCTGATACTACCTGTCTAGTTTGTACTAAACAGATTTTTCTAACCAGTGCCTCACTAACGCCCAATTTCAAATAGGGAAAAGTAGGTCGATTTCTACACGGGTACTTATAATAATAATAATTTGAAATTTCTTATAGTGCAAGATGGAGATTGTTGAAAATATTTTCAAAGAATGTTTCAAAGCAATGGAGTATAGTGATGACAAGGTGATCCTATTTTTCTTTATTACCTAATTGAAGCGTTTTGTACAGAAACAGCATAAGTTCATAATTCGAAATTGTTCAGGAATTAATAAAAACTGTTTTTCCTGTAAATGTTAAGATTTTTTAATTTTGCTTTTTGCAATATATTATACTAACCTATAAGCTAAAAAATCAAATGTGAGTAATTTAAATAGAAAATAAATAAACATTTGGACTTATGCTGTTTCTGTACAAAATAAAATAAAATGCACAAAAAATTAATTGAGTAGAGTAGTGTATCAGTTTTATTAAATATTTAATAACATTTTTAATAGAGGAGAGCGGGTTTGAAAGCGCCGATTTCAACAAAATGATAGAAAATAATAACTATTTGTTTTTATTTATGAACTATTTGGAGTAGAATTTTATAAATTTATATATACTTTTGAACAATTTTTCATAGTTATCAATAAAAACGTGATTGTTTGGAGTGCGGCAATGCCGACGCTGGGCAGATTGTGCTGCATTCAACATTAACTTGTTTAAATTATAGCAAATGATTTATGCATAAGAAAGAGTAAAATAATTGACACATATTCCCAGGCGGAAAAGTTGGACGAATGCTGGATCATCTAAACATCAAGGATCCGCGCCGGTTGAATCAGAAAGTCAATACCGATACAGGCAGTCTGTACAGATTCGGATCTTAATGTCTGCTGGCGAGGTACAAAGACGGATCCGATCGCCACATCAAAATTTATATTGTGTTGTAATGGCCTTGCGCCCGGCTCGGTACAGATTTAATGCCGCCGAACAACCGGCGTTGTACTGGCATTCGTCCGCCTGGCAAACAGAGCGGTGCAGGCATTCTACTGGAACGTTACTATGTGTTGTAATGGCTGCGCGTCCAGCTCGGTATAAATTTGATGCCGCCGAACAACCGGTGTTGTATTGGCATTAGACCGTCTGACAACCCGATAGGTACAGACATTCTACCGACTAAGAACTAATATAATTTATATTATTATTATTATTATTATTAAGATTTCAATTAATAATAATGTGCTAAGAATATGGTTAATGCCATTGTCTTTTTAAAACAATTTAATGTTTTCTAGGATAATTATTGTTTTTAATTAACACATTATTTAGAATCTTCAGAAATAGATTTTTTACAATGCAAAAATTTAGCTATAGTTTTATTGTTTTCAATAAAAAATAATAAATAAAAATAAATAAAATAATAATTATAGTAATAAAAATTTTAAATTCATTATGTTGTAAAACATTTTTGTAGAAGAATTGTTTAAAGTTTAAATATTAAAAAAAACCGGACAAGTGCGAGTAGAACTCGTACTAAAACCGAGGGTTCCGTACCCTCCATAAAAACTTCTAACTTTTTTCTTACAAAAAAATTTGAGTTTTTCGCTAAAAAAAATTTGAAGATCAAATCTAATCATGTTCGCTATATTTTTTTTGGAAATCTACAAATGGAAATACATAAAATAAAAAAAAAGCAGTCCAATAAAACCAAGGGGGGGGTACAGACTTTTTTTTTAAAAACGAAATTTTTTTTTAGTTTT
This sequence comes from Leptopilina drosophilae, assembly GCA_032873175.1. Classification (NCBI taxonomy): domain Eukaryota; kingdom Metazoa; phylum Arthropoda; class Insecta; order Hymenoptera; family Figitidae; genus Leptopilina; species Leptopilina drosophilae. The sequence continues at coordinate 45,536,608 of CM065483.1, forward strand.
TCGCAAAAAAAATATGAAGATGAATTCCAATAATTTTTTCTGTATGTTTGTTGGAATCTACACGAAAAAATAAACAAAAATGTATAACGCCAGTCCACTAAACTAAGAATTGAGAGAACTAACATAGGTATAGTTATTATCAAAAATTAAAAAAAAGTTTGTTTTCGCTCAAAACGCTATGAACATCAATACTAATCATTTCCACTATATTTCTTCCGTAAACTACACGTAAAAATACATAAGTGTACCAATTTTCAGCTCTCTAGGTAAAAAAATGTGAGCGCTAGGGGGGGGGGGTACATGGTCATTTTTGTAACCGTTCCAATAGGGTTCCTACCGGGGTACGGAATCCTAAAAAGAACTAACAATACAAGAATATAAAATTTAATTGTAAAAATTAATTAAATTGCAAATAGGCTTTAATTATATTTTTTATTTATTAATTAACAAATAAATTAAAGAATTCAATAATTTCGTTATATTCAAATTTCTTTAACAAAGATAAATAAAGTATACAACTAATCATTTATAAATATAAAAAATTAATAATAAAAATAATAAATAAATATAATAATAATGGAATAATTGAAAAAATTAAAATTTAAAAATATTGTATTAAAACACTGATTTATTTACATAATATTCATAAAATGCTAAAATATTCCAAAGTATTTGTAAAATTATTATTTATTGTTATATCTAAGTTGCAAAAATTGTTTGCTTCGTAGCGGTATTGCACCGAAAAAATAATATACTGAAACTTAGTAACTCCCACTAACATGAAGAATACATCCTTCTAAAATAGGTGCCAAGGATATATTCTACACATTAGAGGGGATTCACCTAATCATCAAGTATATATGTTCTAATGTGAAGTGTATTATATTCTTTCTCTATTGATGAAAATATTTTAGCATGAAGAATAGAATACTCTAACTTGAAGAATATAGTACTTTATTAATAAAAAATTAAAATATTGATATTTTAATAAATTTAACTAATAAATCGAAAAGAAATTAAAATTACAATGAACTATTATAACATTTAAATTAAAAAAATAAATTTCAAAAATTTATTGTTATAACCTCAAGAAGAAAAAAAATAAATTGAATGCATATAACAAGTTAAATGAGAAATATAATAAAAATTTACTTTCTTTCAAAAGGACCTTCTATACTTTATGAAGTTCATTAAACTGATGCCACATTTTTACTTCTTCCATATTCATTTTATTATATAAAAACAAAAAGAAAACAAATATAGTCTAGAATATTTTATACTTAGTTCCAGTATACTTTTTTTTGGTGTGCATATCGACATTATTATGCTCAATCCGCATGAGAGCGAATAGCGTAGTGGTTAGCGTATTAGACTTCGGTGCGTAGATTAGGAATAGCTTGGTCTTCGTATATCCCACTTGCAAGCGTTTAGAATTTTAATGTTTTAAAGAATATAGAATGTGTTAAAAATGCTTGAAATGATCTATAAACAAATATTAATTAACATGCACCATGCATAGTTAATTAAATATTTTTTTATTTTATTTTTCAATAGAAAATATAATTTAGTCTGGCTAGACGGACGAATGCCATTAGAACGCTGGTCCGCTCAAGCGAGTCGTCACAAGACAAAAATAATTTTGATTTCCTCTCTACATTTCAATAATATGTTTAAAAAATGTTCTTATTTTATACTCAAAAAATAGTTTTTTAGAATTAAACTAAGTTTTATTAACTTAAGATATAATAATAAAAAAATTTTGTTTGAAACGTACTTGAAAATGCTAAAAAAGATGTTGCAAAAAACTTTCGAGCGAGTCTTATAAGTTCGATAGATTTTAATATAGGGGAGGGTGGTCCCATACCGACCCCCTTATGTTTCTTAAAGATGGTAACACTAAAAAATTCGAAAGTACCATCAATCGAACACTTTCACAACACCAACAACTGGGCAACAGGTTTTATCAATGTGTTTGATTTTATTTTAGAGATTCAAGCAATATTAGATTTTAGCATTGGTTAAATTAATTTTTGACATATGCGGAATTTGAGCTAACAGGGTTTTTTGAATACAGGAAAATTTTTACGAAGCTAATTTTGATTGTGTATGACCTTAACTTCAACGCACAACATTCAAATTAAATTGATTCCATTGATATAAGTGATTGGCAAAACATTTTGCGAAAATAGTGAGGCTGGTCCGAAACCGACCCTCATATTTTTACATTGTAATTGTTTATTCTCTTCTTTCTTATTGTTCACATAAAGTGAGGATAGGTTTTGCATATTCACTCTTATTTTTTAAGAATTTATAAAATATTTTACTAACAATCCCATCACATATTACTTAACTTAAATTCTCTTTTGGTTAAATATTTTATTCATTGTCAGTTGTACAATGTTCTTGACAAGGCGATATCAATTAAGAAACGTTGTACTTTTTGATAACTTTGGAAGCAGTTAAGTACAGAAACGAAAAAAGATTAACAACAAATTTTGCATACATTTTACTAAAAATAGGGCGAAAATTAAAACAGGCAAAACCATTGCTGCTGTTATATTGGAAATTTAGATACTGTTTAACAATTTATATTTATTATCATTTCAAAGAAGGCCTTAAAATTTTTTTAAATAAAGTAATAATATTAATTCAAATTTACATATATCAACATAACTTATAGATATGAATAATTTCAAAGTAAAGTTACTAATGATTCATTTATTAACCTTTTTGTTCAGAAAAATGTCCAAAAATGTATTTAAATTGAGTCAAAATAATTTAACAGTTCATTACAGACTGTTGAATTTTATTTTAATTACTATCAGAATTTGATATCTTAATTTTTCTTGAGATATCCCCCAAAAAAATGGGGGTCGGTTTCGGACCACCCATTTTGAGAAAGTTAAAAATGTAAATTTTCGCTTTTTCTTTAGATCTTTCATTAATGACAATCAGAAACCTCGGCAACTGTCAGAAAACATTAAAAATTGTTCCTTTACTCAAAAAAATTTTGAGTGAAACAAAGAAACACATTTTTGGCACATTTTTAACCTTTGCACTTTAGGGGGTCGGTATGGGATCGCCCTCCCTATAATTAATCTCCGAGTGCAGGTCGCTCGCAAGTGGAATATTATGCACCTAGGTCAAAAAACAGATTAAATAAATAAAATAATAATTAAATATCATTTTGTTATTTTTTTATTTTATTACATTTGTTACAACTAATAATTATATTTTAAGTGAAATTTTCCTTACATGTTGTATGTTTTCATTCTATAAAATTGACACTGACTGCGGCACAATTAGTCCCGAGCGAAAGGCACAATAAGCCCCATCCCGTGTAGAAATTTCGCTATGGCCCAGATCAAGGACATATCGGGCCTTCCCTATTAGGGAATGAAACACACGGCCCGATATGGCCCTGATCAGGAAATCAACATTTGAGTGTAGCCCTATCTGGCCCAGGTCGGGCAGTGTATTTTATCTCTAATACGGCCGTAGTAGGGAAATTTCTACACGGGATTGAGCCGTTTTTCACTTTTTATCAATACTATTTAATTCCTAATTAATTACACAGGCACACAAAAATATGTTTTCTGGCCGAGATACTACAATAGTATATTCCGATATGTATTTTGACCCGCTGAATCGGAATCCGAAGTCAGAAATGTCTAATTGGTTCTTTTTTTTTTAGTTACACTCAAAAAACGACTTAAAAATCAAATCAAATTAAAAAAATTTTTCTTATAACACTATAGTAGTATTTTTTCAAGCATTTTTTCATGCTAAATCAGAATTTGACTTCAGAATTAATAGATTCGCTCAAAATTTTGAGATAAACCCAAAAAACCACTCAAAAACCGAATTAAAATTAAAAAATTCAAAAATATGATTGTAACACTACAGTAGTATATTTCTATGTTGGTTTTCCCATTGAATCCGAATTTAAAGTTAATATTAAAAGAATTGCTCAAAATTTTAAGATGAACTCAATAAACGACTAAAAAAAACTTTAAAAAATACAAAATTTTTTATGACACTACCGTGATATATTTCTATGTATTTTTGCCGCTGAATCCGAATTTAAAATCAGAAATTTCAAAATTGTTCAAAATTTGAGATATTCAAAAAATCTACTAGGAAAAACAAATTGAACTCAACATTTTGAGCAACTTTGAGAATCTGACTTCGAAATTAACGTGAAATAATACATGAGAATATATTAATAGTATCATAGTAAAAAATTTCTTTTCTTAATTTTAAATCGATTTTTCATCAGTTTTTGAAATTATCTCAAAATTTAGAGCAATTCTTTTAATTTTGATATCGAATTCGGATGCAGCGTGCAAAATGCATAATTATTTTTAAAAACTCACAATCCCATTATGTTGTAAATTTCCTTGTTTTTAAATAGTGGAGGTAAGTATCGCATTGTAATTACAAAACATAACGTAAAATTACCCGCATGGAAAAATATTGTGGCAGTCTAGAGTTCTATGATTTCCCGATTAGCAATCATTAGTTCGCCATATTATAAACGGTATATAGATTTTAATGTGTTTTGATTACTCGGCTGAAGCTAGCAGTCAGTCGTACTCAGCATCAATGTTTAGGCGTCATCTATCAATATGCCACTCCTTCAAATTTAGTAATACTGAATAATTTAAAAAACCATCAAGTACTGATGTTTGAGAATCTCAACCAATATCCACTAAATAGCAAATATAGCAAGATTCTATTTATTAATTTAATTAATTAGTGGTTGACGTCTAAAGATTGGTGCTAAATACAACTGCTGATTTCATTCGGATGTTTTGATTTGCAGTAAATTTTATTTTACAAAAAGACTACTATCTCCAATGCCAAAGATTGGGAGGGGCACAAAGTCTTACGCTTAAAGAAAGTTGAAGTGAAAAATACAGAAAGTTAAAATATTTTTTCATACTTTTTATGTAAAAAAAGTTATTAAAATTATTTAAAATATAATTAAGTCTTATCATTCTAAGAATAGTTGTCATAACATATAATGAGAAATTTTGAATAGACGTAGATTAGAATTTACTAGCACTGCTGATCAGACCAGAAACGCTGGTCTATTCTAGACGATAGCGTGGAAAGACGTTAGGCGGTCTCTTAAGCGCTTTGTCAGCGCCCTAAAATTTTTCCACATGGGTAGTGTTAGAATCATATTTTTTGAATTTTTGAATTTTAATTCTGTTTTTTAAGTTTATCTCACAATTTTGATTTGATTTTTGAGTCGTTTTTTTGAGTATAACTCAAAAAAATAACCAATTTGTAAATTCTGACTTCGGATTCGGATTCAGCGGGCCAAAATACATGGGAAATATACTATTGTAGTGTCTTGGCAAAAAACCTTTTTTTGTGTGCCTTTGATATGAATCATTTTAGAGAAAAAATCGCATTGATATGTCGAAAAATACTCGATGGAACTTCTAGCTTTTTGCACACCTCTATTATTTATAAAAAAAATTAAAAACCAAAATTTTATAAAATTCAATTATTTCTTGAATTTTTGAATTAAAAATTATTCCAAAATAATTGATAAAAATCTGTACAGTTCAATTGTTGTTAAAAATAGGAAAAGTTTGAAATAAATAAAATGTTTTAAATGATGAGGAATATAACATTCAGAATTTTCTTATGAATTTTTGAAATTGAATATTGTTTCAGTACTTTTAACAAATTTTTCTACCTTTTTCCTGACTTTCCTGAATATATTTAGAAAAATAGTGATTTTGAGTAGAATTCTTCTGAATAATGGAATTTTTCAATGATAATGAAAAAAGAAAATTCATGCGCGTTATTTTAGCTAGTTATCATCAGCATTGTTTCTTGCTCGTGTTTTCAGAATTGGGGATGATTGACTTTTTTAATCGTTCTCAATTATGGTTCTATCAATTGCACGCAGAAGAAAATTATAATGTTTTTGAATCAAGATCAATCGATTTTTCCTAGAATGATCTTGTTTTATTAGCCTTCAATATGCATAAACATTAGAGCTGTGAAAAAAGCTCGAAGCTCGATCGAATATTTTCGAGCTTTTCATTTTTCGAGCCGAGCCGAGCTCATAAAAAGCTCGAATAATTTCGAGTACTCGAATTTACTCGAGGGCTCGAAAAATTAGAGTACTCGATACATCGAGTCAAGCTCGGGCTTGGCTCGATAAAATTGAAGCTCGGCTTTTCGAGCTTTTTGCACAGCTCTAATAAAAATATTATTAAAATTCAGTATTTGTCTTAACATTAAATTCTATGTAAAAACTTTGATGAATTTTAAGTGTTTTTAGGTTGGTTACCCCGGGTGACCGCATCGGAATCCGCGTAGAAAAAATTTGTCGGTAGTGCGAAGGTTAAACAATAAATGTTAATACTTATTTTTAATTTTTTTAAAAATACGTATTATGTTAATTTATTTTAATCGTGTGAAAGTTTACTTAAAAAAAATAAAGTTAATTTCTTAATTTATTTCCAAGCAGATGTATTTTCTAAAAGGGAAAAAAAAGGGTTCCGTCAAATGTGTCTTAAAAGGAAGATTGTACTACACATCTCCTGATAGTGAAGATATTTTTTATTGTGGGTATAGGCAAGATCCATGTTACGCAAAAGTAACAAAGGTTGGTGAATCTTTCGAAGAAGAAGGGGAACACATTTGTAAAAATGTAGACAAGCGGAATATAGACCATATTGGACTAGAAATTGCAGAAAATTGTATTATGAAATTATGCAAGGAGACTACTTTGACCTACAAAAAAATAATAGAAACTGTTCAGGAACGGTAAATAAGTAATTTAAGTCTTGTTAATAAAATCATACATCTGTACATTGCTTAAAACTTAAAAATTTTAGCATAAATAGTTGTTATTGACATCTAGGATTCTAGAAATATTCGTAAAAATTTTAATGTATGTGTGTATATGTGACGTGCCACGACAAAAGGGACCTTAGCTGTTTTTGACAGAACTAAAATTAGAAGTATATATAAATAAAAATGACCAATTTTCTTTACAAACTATTATTATTTAATTCACTATTATGTACAATATTTTCAGAAAAATATGTTTTTAATGTTAAATAATCAATAATAAATTTTTAATGAAGTTAAAAGTACTCTAAACATAACCTAAAATTCTAAGCAGCTAAGGTCCCTTTTGTCGCGGCACGTCACATATATGTCTGTCATAAAAAATTTGTACCCCAATCACACAAAAGTGCGTTTATCGATTTGAAGTAAATTTGGCACATTGTTAGATATTGACTCAAGGAAGTTTTATCAAAATACAGATTTAATATATAAATAATTTAATTATATAATAAATTATATTATATATTATATAATATAAATAAATTTATAATATATAAATAATATATATAATATATAAAATAAATTTATTAAATAATAAATAAATTTAAATTTAATTATATAAATAATAATATATAAATAATTTAATATATATATATATATATATATATATATATATGTTTATGTAATGGCAGATTCAGCTACCATTTCATATACGGAGTGGTAGTTTCAGCGACCGCTGGCAGGTTCCACGTCGGACGTGGGAGACGCTTATATGTAACGTGTATTTCCACGTCCACATGGAATCTGCCACTATATATAAATAGTGGATTCTACAACCAATATTTTATATGTATAAAAATTTGTGATTACAACGACCACCCCACTACTTCTTTTTATATATCCCCTCATTATAAAGTACCGCCCTGGTCGTGGAATCCCCAATTTATGAACACGTTATGTGGTATAAAATTTTTCATTTAACCACGCCTCCTTTAAACAAGCCGTGGTCGTGGAATCTTTATATTAAAAAATGTAATGTAATAAATTGTCAATATTCTATAAGATTACAAATAGTCATTGTAATATAACCGTGTTTAAAAAAAGAAAAATATAATAAATTATTACGCATGGAAAAAAATTTAAATGTGAGGAACAGTTAATTTTGAACTTAAAAAATAAACGGAATATTTGCAACAAAATCAGTAAATGATTTCTAATGCAGTAGTAGTAATATTTCTCCTATTGAGAGAAAATAGAAAGTTTGACAGTTTACCATTTTCATAGAAATTTCTCTAAATTTTAAATGCCAAATTTGGATGTCTTAACTATAAATAATATTAATTTACAAATTTTACATTTCATTAGACATAAATATAAGAAATATAACTAATAGAAAGTGAATATGGTCAACATCGCGAAGCATATAACATAACAGTCTTTTTGTTTTTTCTATAACTTTTAAATAAAAAGAATTTAAGAAATATTTTTGCAATCAACTTAAAATATATTTTTTTACTAATATTGCTTATGAATATAAAATTTTTAGAATTAAAAATGACTGTTACATTACAAAAAGTTTCGGTTTTTTCGCGATGTTGACCATATACGCATCGAACTTTAATATTTAAATATTTTCATTCAGGTAATTAATTATTATTATAGTAATTCATTATTCAAGTTTAAGAGAACCATTTTTACCGTGCACGAAAAACAAGTTGTTTATATCAACAAATGCTGATGATGTGAAAATTAATTTTATATGGTATTATTTAGATTTCATTTTTGAAGTGAAAAACCTTTCCAAATTAGCAATACTTAAATTCAAAAGTTGATACAGTAAATGTCACATCAATTTGATAAAAAAATTTAAATTTGGATTTTTTTGTTTTTGTAAAAAAGTTATCATTACAGAATGTTCAAATAGTCGAATGTTTAAGAGGTTAAATCTGGTTAGAATATTTTTTTTGCATTTTTTTATTGGCTCAAATTGCGTCAAAACATTTCTAGATTAATAATCAACAACGGCCAAACATGAAAAAAACTCAGAAATGCTCCAAAAATTGGTTTTTATAGAGCAAAACATCGAATTATGAATTCTACGAATTGACGATTCGATGTTTTGAGTATTCGCGAATTCGACCATTTGAAGATTTTTGAATTCGTCAAATTGACGATTTGACAACTTTTTGCTTCTTTACTTACAATTATATTGAGTAATATCATTGTGGTGCACTTTTACGACCCACATTAAAAATCCGCCATTTTGAAAATTTTTGAAAATTGAATTTTTGTCGAAGTGCTATCTTATAGTGCAGCTAAAAATGAAGACAAATGTGACCTGGAGAATTTTTTGCATAAAAATTAAAAAAGTAATGAATTTTTTTTAAAGTGCATTTTTCCTATGTATTTTCAATATCAAATTTCGATCGATTACTGGCACATGTTAAAATTAATTAATCGGCTTCAAATTTTGGGAAAACCAAATTTGAAAAAATAAATTTCCCATGTATCTTACGGACACCCTAATGTACATCTATATTAATAAAATCAGACTTTTGTCTGCATATTGCACGAAATTAATTTAATTTTATTAATTTTTTCTTTTTTAATTTAATTTTTTTATTATTTTAAATTATTAGCTATATTTGATGAAAAAATATTGAGCTGAACAAAAGTTATGAATTTTTCAAAAAATTTTTTAATTTTTACAGATTGGCATAAATTTTTTAATTTATTAATAATAATATAAATGATTTTAAGGATATATAACAATAAATTGAATTACAAAATAATATTAATATAAAAAAAATTATTAATCTTTCAAAAAATTCGAATTTTTTAAAAATTTTGACAGATTGCTGTAAATTAATCAGTTATGACTTTTAACACAATTTTGGAAAAAATACTGTCCTATAACTGTAATATGGAAGTTAAATATAAAATCTATTTAATATAAAAAAATTGAAAAATTATAATTGACAGACTAAATACTATCAAGCCTTACTCAGTAGTATTTTTGGGGTCTCTGATAAACTTTTGACGTCAAAATAATGAAATTTAGAATTATATGTTTATCGAATTAATCACAAAATTTTCAGTTGCAAAGACTTCGATAATATTAAAAATGAAGATTTTTTATGATAAAATTGATACTACAGGAATTCAAGAATACCTGTGATACGTTACTTGCATTAGTATGTGTTTTTCACAGCTTTGTCTAAAATTTTCCAGCTGTATCTCTTTTTATCCAATATAAATTTTCTTGATAAGCCTTATTTCTATTTAACTTAAATCGTAAATTTTTTTTAAAATTTATTATTATAACTAATAATTACACAGGCCAACAAAATTTTGTGGCCTAACTAATAGAAGCTGATTTTAATAGGATTTTCTCCGTAGAATACGAATTTGACCTTGAAAATATTGGATTGGCTCTAGTTTTTAATCACTTTACGTTTCAATATACAAAATACGCATCTTTGGCATGTTTTGAATGAATGTGCAACAATACACAGAAACAGTAAATTTGTCCGCATAGGACCAAATGAAAGCTTAAACACTGCTTTTGAATATCCAAAAACAAAAAATTTAATTTATGTACACTTTAACCTATAATGTCCAAAGAAATATACGCTGTTCCATAAAACGTATTTAAATTAACATTACTTTTGACCATGTAAGGTAATTCATGTAAAAATTAGTGTCTCTGGGTTTTTTATAATCGCTGCTTACAAATCTGCTATGAAATATAAAAATTACAAGTAGCGGACCAAATTTTAAAGATAATTTACGCCTTTTATGATAAAAATGTAAAATTTTTAAAAAAATCTGCCATATTGGATCCGCCATTTTGAATATTAAAATCTGAATACAGATCAGTAAGCAGCGACCATAAAACCCCCTAGAGAGACTAATTTTTATTTAAATTGCCTTACATGGTCAAAAGTACTGTTGTTTTCAATATGTTTGTGGAACAGCGAATATCTCTTTTGAAATTATAGGTTAAAGTGTACATAAATTAAATTTTTTTTTTGGATATTAAAGAGCAGTGTTTAAGCTTTCATTTGGTGATATGTGGACAGATTTACTGTTTCTGTGTATTGTTGTACATTCATTCAAGAAATGCCTAAAATGCGTATTTTGTATATTGAAACGTAAGATGATTAAAAACTAGAACCAATCCAATATTTTCAAGGTCAGATTCGTACTCTACCAACAAAATCCTGTAAGAATCGGCTGTAACATTTTAGTCAACATGCAGTTGCTGAAATTTTGTCGGCCTGTGTTATTGTTCTTTATAAAACTTCAATCTTTCTTTTTCAAAATTAATCATTTTAATTGATAATAACAATTGTAACCTATAAAAGTTTAAACATTCTTCTTCAAAATTATATATTTCAATGTTTTTCGGTAAAAGTAATGCAGGCATTATTTTAATGCCAGTCTCAATCCTGTTTAAATGCAGAGAGCTATTATTAAAAAAAATGAAGATAAAACAGGGATATTTATGTCGTTCAACGCCGTAGTGCCGTAGTTTTCATTTTCTTCTAAAGTTCCTGGTCATCCCACTATCAAACGTATATGATTTTTTCGGAAAAAAATGTCAGCTTTCCAATAAAAATTTTAAAAAAATGTAAAATATCCATTAGAGTCAAAATTAAAAAATAAACTTTATTTTTCAAAAAAATAAGGCTAAAATTTTTTTATTTAATTTTTTTTGTAAAATTTTTAGAAAGTAAATGAAAAATGCTTTGAATTCATTATAAATACATTAAAATCGATAAAGTTTTATAAAAGTTATATGGTTTTGAAAATGACAGTGTTACTAAAAATGTGAAAAGTTTTACCCCCACTACTTTCTACAATTTTTTTTGCTTCCTCATAAGGAAGCTTTGCATTCGTGACGATTTTCAATTTTTCAAAACATGGTTATATGTACTCATTTTCATCTAGGATATATGTATATTAAATTCTGAGCAAATGTCCAGATGTATGTGTGTGTATGTGTGTGTGTATGTCACAAAAAATTGTGTACAAATTATCTCAAACAAATTTTAACGGATTGCCCTAAAATTTTGCAGGTTCATTGCACTCATTAATACCTAAAATCTGACACAAGGATTTTCAAATTTATCCACAAAATTTCTTTTTATACAATTTTTTCAAAATTTGAAAAAAAAAATTTTTCGTATTTTTTGAAATAACTTTTTTATTTCTTAATATTTTCATAAATTATTCTCAAAATTACATTCCTAACAAAAAAACGAATCGATTGATATATACAAAGTGCACATTTCATCAAAATTTATAAAATTAATCAATATTTTTCTTTTTCATAAAAAATTCAAATTTTGTGTTTATTGATATATTACCTTAACATATTAAAATTAAATTAAGCAATTGGTTTATAATATTTTGAGGGAGAAAAATGGTCATGAAATGAACAACTTGTTTTAAAGAGCTAATATTTTACAAAATTACTTTCATATAGGACAATTTCCCAAAAAATCAAGCCAATCGCAATACTTTCAAATTTGGGCTGGGACGCTTGGGAAATAACGTCTCAGATCTTATTTTAGATTTCAGAAATTATGATACATTTAGTTCGAATTTGACTTAACTATAACTCTAAAAACTGATAGAAATATTGGACTAACTTATAATACTATAATTAAATTTCTACAAATAATTGACAAACATTGTTCTCTGCATTTTAATTAAGTAAAAATAAATTATTTGATAATAAAAAAGTCAATCACTCATTTAAAATAGTAATATTTTTCTAATGAAATAGTTAATGGTAACTAATTAGTATTTTTTAATAAAGTCACACTAAATTCGCCTCTATTTTTTATTTTTCAAAACTGCCAGACAACACTATTAAACGTATTTGTAGAAACTTAAACCCGTTGAAGACGGGTACGACAACTGGTCTCTTATAAAAATGTTTCATTTACAATTTTATTAAATTAAAGCAACGTCAAGTTTTCACAATTTTTTCTTCAGTACTATAAAAGTAATTATAGCATTAGGGTGCGATCCCATGTATGCATAAAATAATTTGAGTAAAAAGAACAACAATATCAACCAATCTGTTTTGCAGTTATGATTTTCTGCTTTCGGTCGATGTATTTTGCTCATATAGGATCGCACCCTTACAGTGGTTTTTTATCACACATATTTTAATAACCAAATTTAAATTAGCGCCAAGTTTTAGATTCCACTACCGATTCTTAGAAATCTAACATAACTTAATAATCAACTTAAAATTTGTGTCAAGTGGCAGATTCCATGACCGAGCCACTAGTACAGTTTCAACGACCGAGTCTCTGAAATCTGAGACATAACCTAATAATCCCCAGGGGAGAACTGACGGCTAGTTCAGGCTTTACGAAGCTTGATTCAGGCCTGGTCAGGATTGATTGAGGCTGGGTAAGACGGCCGATGCGAGTCTCTAAATGTAACACCGATTTCAGCCTGACTGATTTCAATCTTTGTTGAAGATTAGCGTTCAATCTTCAATCAATGCTGCGGAAGCCTAATTCAGGAAGGAAACGAGACTGCTTCCACTGTTCCCAAATTTACGCGTTTCTTGCGCTCATTCAATATAATATGAAAATATCAATTGATAATAATAATAAATATTATTGTTATTATTTTTATTCATGTTATATATGTGTATAAATTTAATTGCAAAATACTATTAGAACAATTATATATATTATTTTTATGTAAATAATATATTATTAAAAATAAATTTCATTTGAAATAGTAACATTAAAAAAATAATTTTAATAAAAAAAGATAATTTTTCTGTTAATAGGTACATTTTTTTCTTGATTTTTTAACAGACTTTTAATATTATTTACAAACATATTCACATTTTTTATTCACAACACACAATTTTTTTATTTTATATATCGCTTAGAAATGAAAACTGAAAAATATTAGCTCGCATGTGGGATCGAACACCCGACGCCCCTATAAACGCATTTATTTAAACCGCACGGCCAACGAAGGTTGGAAGGGATCCTGCTTAATCAAGTATATGAATGCCAAAGCATGGTAACTCAAAATTGATTCAGCATGGGACACCAATGTTCAACCCATGCTCGATTCAAGACTCGGTCAATCTTCGTGAGCAAAGATAATTCACTTTCTTGATTACCGTGTGCACTGAACAATATTAAATATAAATATTTATAAATTATTTAATATTACAATATTTTTTTTGATTATATGTTTAATTTTATTATTTATTATTTTTATCTTGCACAGTGTCAAATTATTATTTTTAAAGATTAAATTGATTAAATTATTATGGTTTCAATAATATTTTTTAAATAACTTAATATAAAAAATTACAAAATTTATATATATCTGTTAGATGTCACTTGAACTCTTTGGTTTAGACTTAGGTGATTCATATGATAATTACTTCGATATGGTTGTCGATAAGCAATTATTAATTTTTAAAATTAATTTTGATATGAAAAAATAACCTGCATGAACGAATGCACTGTGCATTTGTGAGGACTCAAAACTCAGTTCTTCAAATTTACTTCAAGTAGTATTTGAGACAAAATAAGTGAAACTGGCCACTTGAAAAAATTTTGTCTCCAATTTTAAAGTAATTTATAAATTTCGATATATATATGAGTACAATTTTACCCTTTACAATATTTCTGAAAAAAAAATTTATTTTAGAAGTTATCACGTGTTGACATTTTGGGTCATTTTAGTTTTGTTTTCTTATTACTCTAAAACGAATAAAAATAATTAAGTAAACTTTTTTTAAAATGAAGCCTGAATTCTATACTTGGAAGATAAAATAAAGCGATTACTTAAAAACAAATTTTTTTAATCCACATGAAAAGGTAAAGTTTCTAACAAAACAAAAGAAGATCTTATTTATTAGTGTCCAATTTTATCTGTTTCCAGAAACAGGAGTCGTTTTTCGACTGTATTTTGTCAGAAAAATTCACCCAATTTCTATAAAATCGGAGGTTACTCTTTTTTTTAATAAATAAATAAATCCTACACGGTTTCCTCAATTAATTTATTTATATTTTTAACTCCTGCGCAGTAGTTTTCTATGAGTTTCTCGAATGCGCAATACATTTTTTCTGTCCAACATTGATATACGAGCCTAACATATTAAAATGTGAAGTCTATGTATGTCAAATGTTGCTTAACATATAAAAACATTAAAAAATTAAGAAGTTTCCTGTACAGGATCCTGCACGTGTTCCTGTACAGGAACATTTGATAGCTAAGGTTCCTGCATCGGAACCTGCACAGCAACTCTATCCCAAAATCCCGTATAGGATCCTGTACAGGACCAGTACGGGATCCTGTATGGGATCCTACACAGGACCTGTACAGGATTCCGAGAGGATCCTTTAAGGATCCTGTACGGGGATTTTAAGCTGGGTAAGCTTACAAGTAAAGGTCAAGGTAAGGTTACATGTAAAGATCAAGGTAAGCTCAGTTAGTTAGAATGTTAGGTTTATGCGCGTTGATCTCGGGTTCAAATGCCAGTCCCACTAAATTTGTTTTCAAAATTTTCTGCTTCATGTTAGGTTTCAAAAATAGAGCAGGGCAACGGAGTTAAATTTTTTTAATTTAATATTAATTAATTAATTAGTTTGTAAACTTACCTCAGCCCTACAACAACCTTACAACTAAATAATAATCTTACCACAGTCTTACCATATAAGCTTACCTCAAGCTTTACTTGTAAGCTTACCTCAAGCTTTACATGTAAGCTTACCTTATACTTTCATGTAAGCTTACCTTGATCTTTACATGTAACCCTACCTTGACCTTAACATGTAACTTTACCTTGACCTTTACTTGTAAGCTTACTATCAGGGCGGAACTTTTTAGTTCGCCTTATGTCTACCACAAAAATACCGCGTAACCTTACAAGCCTTACGTATAAGATACACCACAAACTTTCAGCAAGATATTGAGCTATGTGGGAATATTGTAAGGGGGAAAATTTACTCGTATATCTACCGAAAATCATAAATTACTTGAAAATTAAAGACAAAATTTTTTCAAGTGTGGTGTTCCACGACCGAGTCTCTGAACTCTGACACATAACGTAATAATCCACTTAATATTTGCGTCAAGTGTCAGGTTCCACGACAGAGATTCTATAATTCGATGATTACGCATTTTAAGTCAGATTTAAAAAATTTAAAACGGCGAATCTAATATGGCGGCCAATATTTTTAAAATTAATCGGATTCATTTGAAAGTTGTCACTCGGGGGTTTCAGCGGTCGCTGATTACGAATCTCAAGATAAATTTTAAAAATTCAAAATATTGGATCAAATATGGCGGCTATATTTTCAAAAATTTATCGGATTTTCATTAAACCAGCCATTCGGGGCTTTTTGGGGTTGCTAAAAAGAAATATGAGGTCAGATTTTAAAAATTCAATACTGTGGATAATTTCTTACTTCATTCAATTAGCTGAATGCATTGTCGACTATTTAGTTTGTGCAGCCATTTGTCATTTGTTTTACACCAATGAATTGCATTTCCTTTAGAATGTATATGTTACTGCGTCTGAGAAACGGGACCTTATGACTAAAAAAATCAATTTTTAGATTTTGACGTGTTTCCATGAATATTAAATGATTGAGTTCCTGTCTAAATTATATGAAAAAACAAAAAAAATTTAAAGATACAGAAAATATAAAAAATAATGACTCCTCACAGTATGATTACCACCACGTAGTTTAAGTTGGGCAACATTGAAATATTTTTAACGGCTAAAGAATTTTTTAAATTTTAAACCAAACTATATATTTTCTGAAATGACTAAATGATAGACAATATATTTGAGTAAATAAATGAAGTAAGAAATTATGCACAATTTTGAATTTTTTAAAATTTGACTTAGGATTTATGATCAACGACGTCAAAAAACACCCAAGTGAGGAAAAAGATAAAAAAATTGCTATATGTAATATACATATAAATATAACCATATAAGTCATAAATACATGGAATAAATAGTTATTCTCAATGAATTTATTTTAATTCTTGATACTAATGTTTAAGTTTAAAAAAGAATTATTATTTAAACAACTCGTGTAGAACAACATATTTTAACAACAACTTGAATTTAAAATATTTTTTATGAAATAATTAAAACTTTCAAGTTGAGCACTAGAACAATCCAAATAGTTTTAATTCTAGTTAAAATTAATGCAGGTCCAAGGACCGAGTATCTTACAACTGACATATCTTAATAATCGATTTTAAATTAACGCCAAGTGGTAGATTACACTAACGATTCTTAGAAATGTGACACAAAACCTAATAATCAACATTTTTATGTCAAGTGGCAGATTCCACGACCAAGTCTCTAATGCAGGTTCAACGATCAAGACTCTAAAATAAGACACATAACCTAATAATCAACTTCAAATTTACGTCAAATGGTAGATTTTACGACTGAGCCTCTATAATTTTAGAACTGCTCAACACGCAGCATAAACAACATAGCCCATTACATAACAAATCGCAAGTCTAACTTCGATTTTCAAATTGGCTAATTTGATTTGAAAACCGGAGTTGAGTTGGGCAACTCGAAACGCTTATTTTCGAAGCGACTAGTTCAAATCGATCTAGCCTTTGAAATAAAAAATTTTGGAAATATAATGCAAGAAGTAAATTTAAGGCTAATTAAATTAAAAGCTCTTATTATCTATAAAAAAAGCATTAATAAGACTTTATAAACAGTGATTATTTAATTAAATTAAATTAAAAAACAAATTATATCAAATGCGTGAATTACTGGAAGATTGGGGGACATGCATATTTAATAGAAATGTGCCAATTACTGTGAGAAGCAATCTTCATTCGTAAATATTTAAAATAATTAAATTAAGGGTCACAATAGGGTAAATAGAAACAAGAAGTAAATCGAAACAGTAGTTATTTCAGTTAAGAAAAACGTTTTTAAAATAAATACGACCTTCAACCTTAGATCACCCTCAAGGGGTTTTAATTATTTTCACATTATCTGTTTGTCGATTAGCAACATGATGTACAAAAATATTTTCTACTGCATGAAAAAATTTAAAATCAAAAAAGACACCCTTTCAC
Source organism: Leptopilina drosophilae (assembly GCA_032873175.1). NCBI lineage: Eukaryota > Metazoa > Arthropoda > Insecta > Hymenoptera > Figitidae > Leptopilina > Leptopilina drosophilae. Next base: position 45,554,557 of record CM065483.1, read on the forward strand.
TTTTTTGATTCGCATTTCGAAAAAAATTAAGTTAAAATTCATACTAAAATTTATAATTATCTCTTTTTAATGCTTCAACAAAAATCTGCTTTAACTTTTTTATTTTGCAAACTCCAATTAAAAATAGAAGACTGTTTCTATGTACCCCTAAATATTAGAAATTCGGAGTAAATAGAAACAGAAGAAATTTCAATAATATTTCTAATAATATAAATAAAAAAATTGTTTCTATCAAACCAGAACACTTTAAGAAGAGATATGAAAAGAAATCGAGGGAGAATAAGAGAAAATAAACTTTTATTTGTGTAATGTGTTCCAATTCTTACATTATTTTTTAACTTTTATAATGCACTATTATTTGTTTGAATTATTTTATAACTAACATACAATTTTTTATGTATGAATTTTTACTTTATTTTTATACAAATGGTAGTCAGAAAATGAAAAGAGTGTCTTCTTTAGTTTTTAATTATTTATGCTGTAGGAAATATTTTTGTATATACTGATGATAATTAACAAACGTAAAATGGGAAAAAACTTAGATCCTATTGGGGGTGATCTAAGGTTTAAGGCCGCAATTATTTTCTAAATTTTGATATTTAACTGAAATAACTGCTGTTACTATTTACGCCTAAATTTTATCAACTTTGAAAAATTTAGGGGTCAATAGAAACATTTTATGTTTCTATCTGTTTCTATTTACCCCAAAAGACCATAAATGGTTTCTTTACGTACAACTCTATTGAGTAAAATTAAAAATAATTTTTTTAAACATTTTCACATATAATACTGTCCGACACAAATTTGCACCCATGAACGACCTAAGGATATTCAGAAATTGGGGTTTAAAAGAAGATACTCGTGTCTGGTCGTTTTTCGATATCAAGTCGTGTACGGTTTTAGGGGTAAAAACAAGCCTTTAATAAATGGTACGGTTATTTTAAAAAATTGTTTGAGCGTTCTTATGACTTTTAAACCAGAACTATTATACCCTTACTAATATTTCAGTAATTTCAGTTTTTTAAAATTTCCATTTTTTCTAGGGTTTACAAAAAACAGGAGAATCTTTGTTTAGCTCTAGTTTTCATGACTGAATCTTTATAATGTGACTTATAGCGAAATAATAAATTTCAATTCCGGTAATGTGTCAGATTCAACGACCGTGTCATTGTAATTGGATACATAATCTAATAATCAGTTTTAAATTTTATCAAATGGTAGATTCCACGACCGATTCCTAGAAATCTGACACATAACCTAATAATCAACTTCAAAATTGTGTTAAATGGTAGATTCCACAACCAAGTCTAGTGCAGTTTCAACGATCGAGTCTCTGAAATATGCCACATAACCTAATAATCAAATTTAAAATTGTGTTAAATGGTAGATTCCACGACCAAGTCTCTAGTGCAGTTTCAACGACCGAGTCTCTTATACAAGGGTATTATCACTCTAAATAAATGTCCGGAGTTGTGTGCAATTCTGTTAATTTTTGCGGTGTCTATATTAAAAGTTTTTTTTTCAACCTACTTTTGAAAATTTTTTCGAAAAATAAAATATCAATTTTCAATTATATTTTTTGCATTTATCCTCACCGCGATTTTTTTACTTTATTATTTGGGTCCCCTGAAGAGATAGGTAAAGGTATTTGCTAAATATCTTTAGTCAGATTTTTTATATTTGTTGTTAAAGCCAAAAACGCACCCTGGGGCGAAAAGTTAAATAATGGGTGGGGAGAAAAGTTAAATGTATTTTTAATGTTAATTTTTTTTTATTTTTCGTTTTTTGGGTTTATTTGGTTAAAAATTATTTATTTGACATTAGGTAAGTACTCTGTCAAAAAACAAAACCGTTCACGTGAAATAAACAAAAAAATTTTTGTTCTAAATTTCAATTTATTAACTTTATAACTATTCTAAAGCTTTTGTTAAATAAACAAAGAACTTTTATTAATTAAATTACTTGTTTACGTATAGTTTAACTTATCGTCTACTTGATACCTATCAGAAAATAGTTTTAGTAGGCTAAAAGTTAAAAATAACAAAATTTCCAAAAAAGACAAAACATGCATTTTATGCGAGAATATCAGGAACTTTTTTATTGAAAGTTGTAGAGGACGGTTCCTTGTTTTTAGCATTTGGACGATTCGATCTTTTGAGCATTCGCCAATTCCCACATAGCACAAAAACTTCCAGGAAACTTCCATGAAGTTTTCTGTGGCACCTTCAGAAGTTACCCCTGGGAACTTCCTGGAAATTTTCCATGAAATACAATAATTTCCGCAAGTTAGAAGCTTTTCATGGAAACGTCCTTGAAGCTTCCCATAGAAACTTCCTTAAAACTTTTTGCAAGTAACCAGAAAGTTTCCAAAAATTATATAAAATTTTTTTAAGTAATATTATTATTATTTAAAAAAGAGACTCGAACCACCATAGGCCTCAAAAGTGTACTGATGGGATAGTGCTTTATGCGCTCAACCAAATCGTCACTTGATTTTACAGGGCTAAATTATATATTTCATTATATCTTTGAGGATTGTAGGAAACTTCCTGGTAAATTCCAGGAAGTTTCCAGGAAGTTTATAAGGGAAGCTTCTAACCTGCGGACATTATTGTATTTTTCTGGAAATTCACAGGAAGTTACCAAGGGTAGAGAAAAGGTAATTTGAACTATAAGTAAGTAACAAAAAAGTACATAGAATTAATGTTAATCAATAGATAAATAATAAAAATTATACAATTTGTACAACACACAAGAATTAAAATTGAATTCCATTTAATTTCTTTCTTGTCTAGAGTTTTGAATAAAAATTTTGATGCTCACGATGTCAATTTTTTTATTAGTAAGTGAAATAAAAGAAAGTAATAATTAAAATTAAATAAAGTTTTAAGACATATTTTACATTATTAATAAGGTGACCAGATTTTGAAAAATTATTTCGGAGGACGGCCATAAGAGTACAGTCTGCTAAGAAAAAGGAAACCTCATCCTCTCTTCCAAAAACATGAAATATTAGTTTTCATTAAAGTTTTCAATACATATTAATTGAACCGCCGGCAACCGAAAGGGCATACACGTGATATTCGTTGGTCCTGCGTTCAGTGAGTCTCCAGCATATGCCTTTTTGGTTGCCAGCGGTTCAATTACACAAGGAAAAAAGAACTACTTCAATAAAGGAGGACATTTGTAATTTTTGAGGACAAAGGAGGACATTTTGTCATTTTGGAGAACAAAGCAGGACTTTTTATTTTTGAAGGACTGTCACTAAAAAATAAGAACAATCCTTCTCAAAGGCTATAAATATCCTCAAATCCTCAAAGGATATAAAAAGGTGACACTCAGGAGTGTCACTATGCCGCAAAGGGATAAGTATAATATAACCGTTTCATGTAATATTTGCTTACATATTTCTATGAACAAAGTAATAAGAAATTTAATTTTATAGAGAGTGGACGATTCTAGAGAAGTGTCTCAAAACTGCAAATACAACATAATTAACTTTACTTGCAGGTAAGATGTCACGTAACATGACCGAGCCTCTGAAATTTGAGGTTAAAATTAATTACGTTCGAGTTTATTTTAGAGTTAAAAAAGTGGCAGGTTCTACGATACAGCTTCTGAAATGTAACTCATAAAGATTGGAGGTGTGTAAAATTCAATTCGAACATGCCAATATTCGAAAACCGAAATTTCGAATTGCACATCTTGATTCGGTCTACTTTCGGTTAATTTAAAAGTGCATATTACACGACTTGACTTAGTATATTTTCTATTCTAATTTACCAATTTGAAATTCAAGGTTTCTACTTTTGAATTACTTAACACAGCATACACAACATAGCACATTACATAGTAAATCGAAAGTTCAATTTCGACTTTAAAATTGGCTGATTTGGGCTGTTCCCACTGTCAACACTGTAAAAAATGATTAACTTGATTGGTTGGATTAGGAGAAAGGTGAATTTTAATTAGCTAAAATCTAAACTAACAGTTTTTTATGCTAAACCTTGCACTCTCTAAATTTGAATCTGCGAAAAACACAGGCCTGCAAATTTTGACTTAGTTCTGTAACAGAAAAAGTGAAAGGTTATTCTTATAGCTTTTTTGACGTAGAATACGAATCCGATTTCCAAAATGGCCCATCACGTCAGGATTTCTTGTAATATTGCCTTAAATAGCCAAAAAGGTCTATTTTGGTCATTTTTCGGAATTTTTTTTGGTTAACCAAAATTTTTTCTTTCAATTTGCGAAATTGTATCGTATAGTACTATATCTAAGCTTCAAAACCCATTTTTCAAAATTGCTTTACGATTTTCTAAAAAAGAGTTATGTAGATTTGAAATTAAAATGCCATTTTGAACTTGTGTATAGATACTTACATTTGCATACAAAAATTTCAAATCTACATAACTCTTTTTTACAAAATCGTAAAGCAATTTTGAAAAATGGATTTTAAAGCTTAGACATAGTACTATTGGATGAAATTTCGCAAATTAAAAGAAAAAATTGTGGTTAAGGGTAAGACTCCGTCAGAAAATATGCGATTTGCATGGGTTCTTTGGATTAGGCTGCAATTTGGTGAAATTGTAGTATTGGATACTAGAAACAAGTGTGCCAAAAAGTTTTTGAAAATTTTGAAATTTGTTAAAGTTACGCCATTTTGAATTTTTTTGTTATAATTTTTTTAAATTTTAATATTTCCGAAAGTTTTTGATGAAATTTAATAAAATTTGGAAGGCTTATACTTAACATCATGTTTCTTCTGACTATCACATAAAAAAAACAAAAAAAATTTTTTTTGCCCAAAAAAGTCAAAAAAAATTTTTTGAAACCGTTTTGCCCGAGCGGGATATATTTTATATAAATCTAATTGTTAATAACAATAATAATTATTAATTTTAAAATTATTTTGTAACAAAATAGACATAAATTACTTAAATAAACATAAATTTATCTGTAAAAAATATAATTTTTTTTAAGAAGAACCAGAGTTATCTATTTATTTATTAACGAAATTATTTAAATAAATTGAATTATGCATTATTATTTATCGGGTGGTCATACTAGACTAATTTAAATTGATTTCGATTATGATGAATGAAAAAATAAAAAATACACACGATTTTTTTCAAAATTCTTGTAAATTGTTTACTTTGAGTAACAAAGAAATATATAAACAATTAATAAATGAAACAACAGTTTCGGGAAAACTCTTAGAAAAATTATCTCCTTTCATTTAAGACCAAGAACATCAAAATCGGATAAAATTTGTAGGTTCTAGACAATTTTGAACAGTAAAGTGTAAGAATTAGGATTCCCGGGCACTCACACATCGCTGACACTGAAACCTGGTCGCGCTTCCACAAAAATTGCAATATCTCGAAAACTATTTGAGTCTCCATCGATTTTCTTTTTTGAAATGAAAGGTGAAATTATAAGGAATATTTTATTAATTGACAAGAAAACTCAAAAATCGGTCCCGCTCGGGCAAAACGGTTTCAAAAATTTTTTTTTGACTTTTTTGGGCAAAAAAAATTTTTTTTGTTTTTTTTATGTGATAGTCAGAAGAAACATGATGTCAAGTATAAGCCTTCCAAATTTTATTAAATTTCATCAAAAACTTTCGGAAATATTAAAATTTAAAAAAATTATAACAAAAAAATTCAAAATGGCGTAACTTTAACAAATTTCAAAATTTTCAAAAACTTTTTGGCACACTTGTTTCTAGTATCCAATACTACAATTTCACCAAATTGCAGCCTAATCCAAAGACCCCATGCAAATCGCATATTTTCTGATGGAGTCTTACCCTTAACCAAAAAAAATTCCGAAAAATGACCAAAATAGACCTTTTGGGTATTTAAGGCAATATTACAAGAAATCCTGACGTGATGGGCCATTTTGGAAATCGGATTCGTATTCTACGTCAAAAAAGCTATAAGAATAACCTTTCACTTTTTTTGTAACAGAACTAAGCCAAAATTTGCAGGCCTGTGAAATCGCTGATTATGCAGCTATAAACTATATAAGCGTATATAGGCTTATATCAGTGACTATTCGCTGTTTCATTAGTGTATATATGCTGATTGAATCAGCTGCATACTTATAGCTGCATAATCAGCGACTTTTCGCTGATTCAAAAGAGAGCATAAAATTATAGCTCGAATACAGCTGTCAATCTAGATTTCAGCTAATCACAATTCACCTTCTCCTAACCCAACCAACCACGTCTATTATTAGGCCATTTATTGTGAGCGAATTACTACGATAAAAATAATATGTATTTAGTGGTTATTTGGCATTCAGAAAATCACATGCATATTCAATGGAATTGTGGAATACTGTAATACAAATGTTAATCAGAATAAATGTTGCTGTGCTACTATTCTACTAGAATGGGACTACATATCTAATAGAAATCTGTCAATTACTGCGGTAAGTAATTTTCATTCTTAAATAGTTTAAATAATTTAATTTAAATGTGCTTCCTTACGTACAATTCTATTACGTAAGGTTAAAAATAATTTCTTTTAACATTTTTAAATATAACATTATTCTATAAGAGTCAATAATAGTATTCTCCAAAAATCCCAGTAATTGAAGGCATCCCAATAATGAACGCATTTACGACCGATTCTTAGAAATTCAACACATATTCTAATAATCAACTTAAAAATTGTGTTGCTGTTTCAACAACCGAGTTCGGTTGCACAACTTGACTTAGTCTATTTACTAGTCGAATTGGCCTAATGAAAATTCGATATTTTGACTTTCAAATTGGTCATCACGCAGCATAAATGATATAACACATTTTCAAATTGGCTGACTTCATTTTAAAACTGTAGTCGAGTTGGGCAAGTCAAAATACCGATTTTCGAACAAATTCATTAAAGTAGTTCAAATCGAATTAGTCTTTGAAATAAAAAATTTGAGAACTATATTCCAAGAAATAAAAATAAGGATAACTAAATTAAAAGCTTTTATTACCTAGATAATAAAAGATTAATAAAGACTTCATGAACATTGATAGTTTAAACAAATTACATCAAATGTGTGAATTACTGGAAGATTTAAGCTGTAACGGTGAGCGATTTGCTGCTATAGAAATAAAGTATAGTTATAGAGTATGTTGCTCCTAGCAAATGGGGCGCAAGCATATTTAATGGAAATGTGAACAATTACTGCCAGAAGCAATTTTTATTTTTTAATAATCCCAGGTGCGAATTTCGGTCGGCACCCAAAGGTGGCCCGACTTTGGTTCAGTGTTTCTCTTAAAGTCGGGCCAACCATGAATGCCGACCGGGAGAACTGATGGTTGGCCCAACTATCAGCCACAGTGGGGCCGACGGTCGGGTACGGTTGTAGTTCATAAAGTTATCACGCTCTTTCTTCAGACATGTTAGCGTAGCATAGTGGTAGCGTGTGTGACTGTAGTGCGTTAGGTTGCGTGTTCGATCTCCCCAAGCGTTAAATATTTTAATATGTTTATAACTAATATAATGTATGTGCGATAAATGTGTGATCAATTGAAGGTAATTGTCAACTTCAATAAACATTTTTTTTATTAAAATTTGTCATTGGTTGGCAAGACTACCTTTACCAAAGTAGGGCCGACCGTGGTTACCGAAGGATGCCCAACCATTCGATCCCACGGTCGGCACAACTTTGGCATCCATAGACGGTCCAACTTTGGTGCTAACGGTTGGTCCAACTGTGTCAACCACTGGAAGGCCAGCGTGATAATTCCACATGGTGGCCCGACCTTTGGCTGACCAAGTTGGACCGACCATGAACATGGTTGGCCCGACTATGGGCCGACCGACAATTCGCACCTGGGATTAAAATAGTAATACTTTAAACGTGTTTTTTAGGTACAATGCTATTAGGAAAGGTAAAACGTCGGAGCCTCTACTAAAGGTTCAAGTACCAAGTATCTTACATCTGACACATATCTGAATAAACAATTTAAAAGTAGCGCCAAGTTGTAGATTCCATGACCGATTCCTAGAAATCTGACACATAACCTAATAATCAAAATCAAATTTGTGTTAAGTGGTAGATTCCACGACCAAGCCTCTAGTGCAGTGTCAACGACCGAGTCTCTGAAATGTGACACAAAACCTAATAATCGACTTTAAATTTGCGTCATGTGGTAGATTCCACGACCGAGCCAATATAATTTGAAATATAACCAAATTAATCAAATTTAAAGTTAAAAACTGTTTCAAGTTCCACGAACGACTTTCTCAATGACTTTTATAACAATAATTTCTTAATTGGGAAACGCAATACGTGTCAATACACACCTTGAATTCGAAATTGCAAATTGCACAACTTGACTTAGTGTATTTACTGGTCGAATTGTTCTAATGAAAATTCGATGTTTTGACTTTCGAATTGGTCATCACGCAGCATAAATGATATAGCACATTACATAGTGACATACTGAAACTTAGCAAATCTGTTTCTATTTACCCCAAAAGACCCAAAATGGTTTCTTTACGTACAACTCTATTGAGTAAAATTTAAAATAATTTTTTAAAACATTTTCACATATTATACCGTCCGACACGAATTTGCACCCATGAACAACCCAAGGATTTTCAGAAATTAGAGTTTAAAAAAAGATACCCGTGTCTGGTCGTTTTTGGACATCAAGTCGTCTACGGTTTAGAGGTTTCAATTTTTTTATTTAACGATGTCTGTGACGTTTACGTCGTCAGCGCTATAAAAATGATAGACGTGGTTGTTTGAGTTAGGATATAGGTAACCCTTAAATAAATGGTAAGGTTTTAAAAAAAATTTTTTGAACGTCCTTAGAACTATTAAACCAGAACTATTATACCCTTTCCAATATTTCAGTAATTTCAGTTTTTTAAAATTTCAAACTTTTTAAGGGTTTACAAAAAACAGGAGTATCTTTTTTTAGCTCTAGTATTCATGACTGAATCTTTATAATGTGACTTATAGCGAAAAGATAAATTTCAATTCCGTTAATGTGTCAGATTCAACGACCGTGTCATTGTAATTGTATACATAATCTAATAATCAGCTTTAAATTTTATCAACTGGTAGATTCCATGACCGATTCCTAGAAATCTGACACTTAACCTAATAATCAAAATCAAATTTGTGTTAAGTGGTAGATTCCACGACCAAGCCTCTAGTGCAGTTTCAACGACCGAGTCTCTGAAATCTGACACATAACCTAATAATCGACTTCAAATTTGCGTCATGTGGTAGATTCCACGACCGAGCCTCTAGTGCAGTTTCAACGACCGAGTCTCTGAAATCTGACACATAACCTAATAATCGACTTCAAATTTGCGTCATGTGGTAGATTCCACGACCGAGCCTCTAGTGCAGTTTCAACGACCGAGTCTCTGAAATGTGACACAAAACCTAATAGTCGACTTTAAATTTGCGTCATGTGGTAGATTCCACGACCGAGTCAATATAATTTGAAATATAACCAAATTAATCAAATTTAAAGTTAAAAACTGTTTCAAGTTCCACGAACGACTTTCTCAATGACTTTTATAACAATAATTTCTTAATTGGGAAACGCAATACGTGTCAATACACACCTTAAATTCGAAATTGCAAATTGCACAACTTGACTTAGTGTATTTACTGGTCGAATTGTTCTAATGAAAATTCGATGTTTTGACTTTCGAATTGGTCATCACGCAGCATAAATGATATAGCACATTACATAGTGACATACTGAAACTTAGCAAATTTATGAAATGTTACACATAAATATTAAAAGTATGTAAAATTTGATTTGAACCTGCCATTTTGAAAACGGAAGTTTCGAATTGCACAGCTCGATTCGGTCTGCTTTGGATTCGAATCGGTCAATTCAAAGATGCAAATTGCAGAACTTCCTATTTAATTTAATAAAATAAAAATTCAAGGTTTTGACTTTTTAATTGCTCAACACGCGCCATACACAAATAGCACATTATATAGCGATTCAAATTGTTCAATTCGAAACGTTGATTTTCGAATTGACAAGTTTAAGGCTAATTAAATTGAAAGCACTTATTATCTAGATAATAAAACATTAACAAAGGCTTTATAAACATTGATTGTTTATAAATGCTTTGTTTATACATGTGCATTTAATGGAAATGTGCCACTTACTGCGAAAAGCAATTTATATTCTTAAATAATTAAAATAATAATACTTTAAATGCGTTTTTTTACAAACATTTATATTGGTATATTCCACGATCGAGGCTCTATAATTTATTACAATTGATTGATTATTTATTATAAATTACAATAAGTCAAATAACCGTTTGTGTAAATTAGAAAGGTATTAATGTACCATGAATCGAATTTTTAAAGAATAGAATTATCATTTATTCCCTACTTAAAATGGTTTAAATATAGGATAAGTGTGACAATTGTGATGGGTGATCGAATTATGTCGATTTTGTGAAAAATATAATTATTTGTTATTTTACTGGTTCATACAGTTGTTTGAAAAAGTTATTTTCGACCTCACTTCATATGTTCGTTAAAAGCATTTTAAGTACTATTAATTTAATTATTTAAAAATAAAAATTACCCTGCTCCATTAATAACTAGAGCTATAAAAACAGTATTTTCTCTTTAATTTTTAATGAAAATTGAATTATCTGAAAACAATTTTTTTTAACAAATGGTTATACAAGCCTGTAAAAGAATAAGAATTTGAGTTGTCTGAGCTCGCAAAGTTATTTCTCACATTTATTAGTGTGCTCAAATCAAATCTTGCAACGAAAACGTTCCATCACTCCAGGATTTTAAGAAACAATGAAGGGTAAAAGTCACAAAAATATATGTGACGTTCTACGACGAAAGAGACCTTAGCTGTTTTTGACAGAACTAAAATTGGAAGTATAATTAAATAAAAGTTACCAATTTTCTTTACAAACTATTCATATTTTATTCTTTATTATATGCAATATTTTTAGTAAAATATGTTTCTGATGTTTAATAATCAATATTAAAGTTTTAATAAAGCTAAAACTTCTCTAAGCATAATCTAAAATTGTATGCAGCTATGGTCCCTTTCATCGTAGAACGTCACATATTCATACAACTATGAATTGAAGTACATCAATGGCTTAATTGGTTTATGATTTACGATTTTCTTTAAAGTGTCTCTTTAAAGGTTTTTTAAGGTATTATTCACTTTAACGGATGGTTCCCCAAACAGTCCGCTAAACCGGCGTTGGAGTGTACTTCCACAAAAATTCACTTACTTTTGTCGTTCCTTACCTAATCAAAAGGGTTATTAAACACATTGTATATTTAAAATGAATAATAATTTATAAATTTATAGTACTGCAAAATTATTTTAAAAATATAATAATAAGTATTACCTGTATTACTGCAACGCTAACATTCCGCATTGATAGGTTAGTACTGAGGAGTACTGGATACAATTAAAATACTTATTACGAATTTAAAATCTTAATTCATAATTTCAAAATAAATATTTATTTGTGTAGAAATATTTAACCCGCCATTCTGAATATTTAAATCTGACTTCAGACTCGTAAACAGGTTTTAGACTTGATACCTTTTAAGAACGTTCCTTTGAACATTAATGTTTTTATTCAATTTAGGCGGTATTATCTAATGGGAAATGCACCACAGATACAGTACTCCATCAGCATTGGCAGAATGCGGCGACACAAAATTTCAGTACTGTAAACAATGCAGATTGTTAAAAACCAATTGTTAAACATTTATGTGTCCTGATTTTTAAAAATATAAAAAATGTAAATGTGATGTCCGCCACATTGGATCCGACATTTTAATTATTTGAATGTAACTCCAGATTCGCACTTAGCGATCCAAAAACCCTGAAATAGTATGTTTTTTAAAACATTTTGAATTTTTAAAACCTGACTTCAGATTCGTAATTAGCGACCTCCAAAAACAGATCGTGGAAATGCCCTATTTTTGTAATTTTATAGCTAAGGCATTCTTTGCAAAAATAAAGTTTATTTTAAAGTTTATTTTACCCAGCATTGGCGGAAAATTTAGGTAAAACGGAATACTTTTAAATGACGTTGAGAGGGTTTTAAAAAATTTAAATTTCGAGTCCAATATGGAGGACGAAAAATTTAAAAACTAAACGCATGGGCCCAAAACTTGTTACTTAAGGGTTTTTAAGGTCACTGATTATGAATCTAAAGTCAGATTTTAACAAATGAGAAAGGCGGACGAATAATTAATGAATTAAACACATGTTTTGGACGTCTTTTAGATCAGACATTGGATGTCTTTTAGACATCTTTTTATTGGCTTTTTGCTGACTCACATCAGAGACGTTATTATAATTATACCCTGATACAATTGACCTGAAACTTTTTTTCTTATAGAATATCTCTCATGAAAATTATTGAAGTATTTAGATTACACGTCCTCTATTTTTTTCTAATAACTAATACGAGAATCGTATTCATCGACTTCAATAACCGGCCAGTAACAAGTTTAAAGTAAATTCAGTAAAAATAGAAATGCGTGACTCAAAGGGTTAAAAACAAAAATTTTAAGTTTAAGGATAAATTACCATCAAAGATTATCAATTTCAACTGTAGTTTCAAATTCTTATGGTTTTAAGAAAGTTGATGTGAAATGTGTTAAGTTATAAATCGTAAATTATTTTAAATAATCAAGTGCTCCTAATACAAGAATTTCTGATAAGGTAAACAAATTTAATTCTAAAATTTTTTAAAAATTGTTGTGAGGGTCATTTTTAATATTTTAATGAAGTCTAAGATTTTAAAAATATCATCCTGTCTGTTCGAAACATTTGGGGCATTAAATTAGGTATTGTTAACAACGGAGGAATGAATTTTAGGCAAATTCAATTCATTCCTAATTTTTCATTCGTCCTATTGAATGCTCAATTTTAAATTGTTGAAATCTGACATCAGATTCATAGTCAGCGACCCTCAAAACCTCTAAGTAATAGGATTTGGTAAAATCTGACTTCACATTCGTAATCTGCGACCCTAAAAACTTTCAAGTAACAAGATTCGGGCCAAAGCGATTAGTTTTGTAATTTTTCGACCTCCATATTGTATCCTCCATTTGAAATTGTTTAAATCTGACTATAGATTTATATTCAGGGACCTTAGAAATCCCTATTAACAAGTTTTAAGAAAATTGCATTAATTTTAAATATATCGTTGGCCATATTAGAGTTGCCATTTTGATTTTTCAAAATTCGCCATTCGGCATTTAAAAATAATCCTTTTTACCTAAAATTCCCGTCTATGCTTGGTAATTTAAACCTTAAGGGGAGATTCCACTGATTTTTTTTTTGAATACCGAAATTATTTTTTTTTAATTTTTGGTTAGTATGATTATCTAAAAATACGAGAAAAATAGTCTGAAGCGATAAGAATAGACTCGCTAGCAGGAGAGTAGGAATAACATCACCTTTCCACCTCGAAAATTCATGTTTTTTCATTAATTACCTAACTGCAATTTGTTTATTTTTAAATTCACATTTTTTTCTTTTCGCACCGCTTGAAAGAGTAGTTCTTAAGTAATAAGAAATGTCTACTGTTACGTATCAAAGGTTATGTATATAACTTTAAGTTAAATTTTTGTATTTTTGGTCCTTCAAACTTTAAACGCGTTTTTCTCGAAACTACACATTTTCAACTTGTTTACACTCTCATTTTTACAATTTTCTACGAAATAACTTGCAATTTGGACAGCATGCTCCTTGAATGTGTAGTTTTCGTGTAAACTAGGATATTTCAGATCCATTAATATTTATAAAAGTTATTAACAATTTAAGTTGCAAAATTATGGTCGAAAAATTAAAAAGTCTGCCATTTGGTTATTTTTCAATAAATTTTTTTTGTTCTAGTTTACACGATAGCCATAATGGTATAGATTAAGAAAATTTTTGACTTTCTTAGTTTAGATTAATTGTCGCCGAGAAAAAATGTAAACAACTTTTAGAGGGGACCACTTTCGGCAGCCATTTTCTAAGACTCCATTAAAAAAATAAATAAATAAAAAATGGTTTTTATTACTGTAACACAAGTATTTTATTGTAAAAAAAGTCTAACTAAGAAATATTTATTTTACTACCTATAAAAAATTTTTTTTAAAAAAACCTTAATTTCTGTGGAATCTCCCCTTAACGTTTTTTGAAGAGCAGAGTGGTCCCCTTAACAAAGAATGTCTCAGCTTAATTTTTTATTATTTTTCTATTATCAAAATTTTTTATTATCATTTAATAGAATTATTGTATTAACTTAAAAGATAACATTAAATCATGATTAACTACTTTCATTTGGGACATGATGGAATATTTCACAACCGGACCATTGTAATCCAATTAAAGGGGCAAGAGATACTTTAAAGAAATCTGTACTCGCTTTTAATACTTTGTTGCTAAAATGCGTATATTTATTACAACTCTTAACATGAGATAAATATATTAAATGCGTTAAACAACATTTATAAAATATTAAAATATAAAAATGCTATATAACATAAACTTTTACAGTTTACTAAAACACTTATGATGAAATACACTACTGGTCAAAATTGAGAGACCACCCATTTTTAGGCGAATAGAAAACTTTTTAAAACATCAAATTTATGGAAACTAACATTGTTTTCTGTTTATATTTTAAAAGATGAAAATTTTTCAAACAGAACAAGATATTTCAGAAGTCATTTAGCCAATATTTAATTAAGATATTTTTAAAAAATCGTAATTTTCAATGTTTTACAAAAATTTGAATAACTTCAAAAATAATAGGCGCTTTTAATTAATCTTAGGCTTATTTTAAAAGTCATTTACTATACTATAAACATTACTTTTAAGCATTAACGTGTGATTTTTTTAGAAAATGCAAGCCGTCAAACTTTGGACCACTAAAATTCAAAAAATTTAGAACAATCTTATTAACATAAAAATCATTTTTAAAATTCAAACATATTTTTTAAATTAAATTCTTTTATAAAATGTACTTAATGTTATGTTTTATATATTTTCTAGAATAGTTTTTAGTACAGAAAAATTGTTTTCAATTTTTTGGGTCCATCTTTGACGGCTTGCATTTTCTAAAAAAAATCAGACATTAATGCTTAAAAGTAATTCTTATAGTGTAGTAAATAAGTTTTAAAATAAGAATTATTGAAAGAGTTTATTATTTTAGAAGTTATTCAATTTTTTGTAAAACATCGAAAATTACGATTATTTAAAAATATCTAAATTAATTATTGACCAAATGACTTCTGAATATGGGTGGTCTCTCAATTTTGACCGATAGTTTATAATGAAATGCTTTTTTAAATAAATTTTTAATAGCAATAAAGTTATTTTATGCAACGAAAAAAATTATGAGATTTTTGTTCATGTTTTGTAATATAAAATAGATGAAGAAATAAAGATATCCTTTTGTACATAAAAATAAAATGTTGTTTGTGAAACTAAAAAGCGTTATGTTTATTTTGTTATGTAGTGATGTATCCACGATTTAATCGTAGCTATGTTTTTACTTTGTAAACATTTGTTTTGTTTTTGAAGATTAGAAATTTCTTGTCCTGATGGTAGACTCTTAGCTTGGATGTGTTTTTGAAATGAACTTATAACAGCATCTTTTTCTTCCTGGCTCCATCGGCTCCTCTTTATTTTTTGTTTTTCGATTAAATCTAAAATTTATAGTTATAATTAAAAAATTTCTACTGGGAAGTATAGAAATGTCTACATATAAAGTCTTCGTGATTGTAACATGCCTCTAGTACTTAATATATGAGTGATTTCATGTCAAGTGATCAAGATGGACAAAAATTTTTCTCTAATCGTAGAAAAACTTGTGGCTTTTGCAGTACTAATAGATAGCAATTCTTCGTGAATTTTTTTCAATGCTTAAACATTCTAGGCCCACTTTTTCATCTATATTTCCTTTTAGTAAAAAACCTCAGCTTTCGTTGAAAAAAATCTTATCTTTCCCCCCAAAAATTAAAATTTATTTTTAATTTTGATTTCTTGGGTCAATATTTTTTTTATATGTTTATTTCCAATCGAAAGAATATGAAAAAACCTTTCGAAAATGTACTTTGTCAAATTTTTATGTTTAATTGTTTAAGAGTAAAAAATTATTAAAATAAACATTACACCGTAAGACCACTTGATTACTTGACGTGCAATCGCTCATATGTGACCTGGTATATGAAAAGGGAACTTACGTATCAAAAAATCAATTCTCAGTTTTTTGAAAATTCGGATATAGTATGAAACGCTTTTGAAGATAATGTCAACCCGAAAATCTTAATTTATATAGAAGTTTTTTAAAGTTTGTTTGTAGTCAAGAGATACTAGAGTAGAAATACGAAAAAATTGTCAACTAGCAAAATTCAAGTTCGATATCATATTCGTAATCAGAGACATTAAAAACCTAATTACGAACTTTTTAAATTAAAAATGATTAGTGTTTAGAGAAGTTGATAGTTGAATTAAAATCTGTCAACTGTTAAATTGACAATTTATCATCATATTCGTAATCGGCGGCCTCAAAAACTCTCACAAACGTGTAACACACAGTTGTACAAATTAAAAACTTTTTATGACAATTGAACAAACCATTTTTTATTAGCAGTGGTTTTTGAGTATGATAACATTGGTCGACACGAAAAATGATTCAAAGATCGGACAATTATATTCTTATAAGATTTTCATCGCTGAACACGAATATGACATCCAAGACTGCCCATCACGTCGAGATTTTTAAAAAATCTAACAAGTGCAAGTTGCACTCGCACTAAGATCAAGGGTTCCGTACACCAAAACAAAACTCATTTTTTATAAATATATATAGAAGAAATATGATTATTTAAAATTAACATATATAAACATATTGAGCTAAAATTCGATATACATACGTATTTTTATTACATGTAGATAACAAGAAAAACCTATAAAAATCCATATTCCTTTCATTTCGTAAATATATAGGCCAATCGGGTTCTCTATAATTTTCCCATAATTTGCACTAAAAAGTGAAGATCCGTACCGAATTTTAGCTCACCAGGTTGAGATTTGTAGAAGTTAAGGGCAGGGGGAACAGGGTCATTTTTTGCAATTTTTTCAAAAAAATTTAATTCCTTTCCTTTTCGCAAATATGTAGGCCAATCGTGTTCGCTATATTTTTTTAATAATCTGCACTTAAAACTGAGGATTCCTACCATATTTTAGCTTACCAGGTTAAGATTTGTAGAAGCTAGGGGGGACAGGGTCGTTTTTTGCAATTTTTTCAAAAAAAATTTAATTTCTTTTTCTTCCCTTTTGCAAATATGTTGGCCAATCGTGTTTGCTATATTTTACCTGTAATCTGCACTTAAAACTGAAGATTCCTACCAAATTTCAGCTAACTAGGTTGAGATTTGTAGAAGTTAATGGAGGGACAGCCCATTTTGCGTGGCTGGGACGGACCCACGAGGGATGTCAAAAGGGTTCGGTCAATAAACCTATGGTGTACGGAACCCTATAAATGGACTCAAAGTCTCAAACAACCCTGTATTTGGTCTTTTTACCGACGTGCTAGAAGTCTCTAATTAGGCTTAAATTGAAGCTTGAAATGTCAACAAGGGGATTCAAATCGAAAAAGTTCTGAATCAGTCAAAAATTTTCATATGGCACAACTTTTTCATGTGTGCGCGCGCTCTACTTGTACTCATAGAGCGGTACACTATGACACTTATTAATTTTATTTGCGCTATTTATGGTTATATATATTTTTTGTGCTTGCTGAATTTTTCTGATTGAATGTAAGGTCGTTATTAAAAAATTTAAAATAACGGTTTTAAAATGGCGGACATATAAATTTTGAAAATTGATGGATTTGACTAAAACTTGGTGTTTGGTGGTTTTCGAGGTCGCTGATTACGAATCTTATGTCAAAATTAAAAAATTCAAAATGGCGGTTTCAAAATTAGTATTAATTAGCAAACCCAAAAATAATAAATAACAATAAATAGCGCAAATAAAATCAATAAGTAAAAGTGCCATAATATACCGCTCTATGAGTACAAGTAGAGCGCGCGCACACATGAAAAAGTTGTGCTATATGAAAATTTTTGACTGATTCAGAACTTTTTCGATTTGATTCTTATAGTTGACAGTTCTAGCTTAAATTTAAGCCTTATTAAAGACTTTTTGCACGTCGGCATCTTTCTCTACACTTGATCAAAAAAGGCCAAAAACAGAGTTTTTTAGACTTTGAATCCATTTTTCTCAAAATCTCGACGTGATGGGTACATTTGGAGGCCATAATCGTGTTCAGCGATGAAAATTCCATAAAAATATCATTGTCCGATCTTTGAATCAGAGAAAAAGTAACTTTTTGTCGACCAGTGAAATCATAGTTTTTAAATTTTCCCCTCGTGCAGTTTTGTAATAGCTACACATTTTACATTTTTAATGTGCGAAGTCACTTAAACTTACGTGTATGAAAATTAGCTTGTCAAAATATAATAAATAAAAAAAATTGACATAGTTAGTGTCGATTAAAGATCAAATCTTATGAAAATTTAGATAATTTTTAGACACTTGAGTAATTATATCACATTTTTACATAAAATAATAAAAAAATTTTACTTTTTAATTTTTTGTTGTTTTACTATATCATTACTAAAATTTTAACACCATCTGGACCTCGATTGGATTAAAAATAACAATTCTACACTACATTTAGTGACCGAAACTACATTTTTTATTTTTACTATCCCTTCCACATTTGCAGCATAAAATCAAACAATAAAGTTAGTTGAGCGCTAAAGTTACTAAATTCAGTAATAAAGGGTTTCTTAAGTCGCTAATTTCGAATCCAATGACAGTTTTTAAATTTCAAAATAGCGGATCTAATATGGCGGCCAAAAATTTTAAAATTGATTAAATTGTCTCAAATATTTTATTCCACAGTGGGCACAGGGACATCTAGAAGACGTCCCGTTTCGTCCGCGGACATTCGAGGACAAAAATGGTAATGTCTCTGAGTCATAAAAAAGACGTCTTAAAGACAATTTATGTCTGCTCCAAAAGACAAGAAAGGACGTATAAAGTGTGACTTAAAGACGTCTAAAGGACGTCCTGTTCACATTCCTTTAAGTCTAAATAGATATTTCTCTTATAATATTTTCTAAGTTAAAACACAGTAATATTGTATTAAATTTATTTTAAGTTTAATTTTTCTACAATATGTAAAAATAATGAACAAATTGCTACAAAGCTGGGATTGAATTCAGGTACCTTGGGCTTGAAAAACTGCGCGTTAAGGCGATGTCAAAGTCGATTGGATTTTTGCATTGAGCTTCAATGGGAAAATCGCATCGACTTTGACATCCCCTTAAGCACCTCAGCCGTTCAAGACAGATATAGACCTCTACGGAGTTTACGATCTTACTTGTTAATGAAATGAATTCAACTTAGGAAAATCCCAACAACTTTTATATCCATCAGTTTTTAAGTCCAAGTTGAACTTGGAAATTGTTATTTTATATCTACAAAAAATTTTCTATTTTCAAATGTCGAATGAAAAAGACGTTTTTTAGACATCTTACGAACGTCTAATGGCCAAGACATTGAACATTTACAGGACGTCTTTAAGACGTCTTTTGTACAAGTCCAAAAGACGTCCGCAAAAAGACATGCTTAGGACGTCTTTGGAACAAGTGTGCTTACTGGGTCAGTGGTTGTCGGAGTCGATGACTACGAAACCAAGGCCAGATTAAAAAAATTCAAGCAGTTGTATTCAACAGGGTCAAATTAGATCATGCCTGTACACGGAAGCAGCTCGAGAGCACGAGGCGACGAGGGCCGTCCCCCATCATGTAGACTTTCTTTGCCTTTCTTGCATGGTGGGAGGATTCGTAATTGGCGAAACCGAAACCCCAAAGAAACAAATTTGAGGCGAATTTGTTCAATTGGGAAAAACTTGTCTGCCATAATGGATCTGCCATTTTCAAGTTTGAAAAACTGGCATTAGTTTAGAAATCATAGGCTTTAAAAAGCCATGATTAGTAAATTTAGTAACTTTAGTGCTTAACTAACTTTATTGTTTGTTTTTTTGCTGTAAATGTTGAAGGAATACTACAAGGTCTCAAAATTTTCGTAATGATGTAGTCAGTCACCAAAAAAATCAAAACGTAAACATTTTTTACTATTTGATGTAAAAAATAGTATAAATTACTCAAGTGTTTCCATCAATTTTCTTATATGACCTATGGATCGAAAGGTAATTCAATTACCTTTCGCATGGTAATGGATCAGGGGCGTAATGGATCACTTGAATTTATTCAAAATTGGTCAATCAAAGTAATTTCGGTTTTTGATCAAAATAATGTACTTGTCATACTGTAAGTTTGTACCAAGTGTAACGATGTGAATCGTTACTTATAATTTTTGGAGACCGCGAATAGTTCCTCTTATAAGCTATAGTGTAAGAGTTTTGTCTCTGTCGTTTCCTATAGCTCTGTCGCCCTTTTTCCATTTTTGCTATAGTTAGTGCCCGAGCCTAGTGACCATCGTTCGTCAAGTCTTGATGTGAATGATAATGCGCATGACTAATTTGACGTATGAAGTCACATGTTTAGTCGCGGCCCTTTCCCCTTTTTCTTACAGGTAACTGATTGATTGAACAAGGAAAGATATATGGAAAAATCAAGAAGTTGAAAAGGGAGAAGTTCATGCAAATTTTCTGATGCAGGCTTCTAGGAAACGTTGGAACCAATTTACGATCATTATTCGCTAATCATTCCCTTGTTTCGGTCGCGTTTGAGACAGCAAGGAAGAGTGAAATATTGTTATAATTAATTATTGGAATTACCTATTTTTATTAAATCTAGTTTTTATATCTTCTTTATTGTTTTTAATTAAAATAATTATTTAAGTCAAGTTTGTATTTAATTGAGTAATCCTTTTATTTTAATTATTTAATTCTAAGGAGGAGTTTCATTTTCGTTTGAGGACGCCGTTGGTTGTTGGCGAGTTCAACGACAAAATTTGAATTTTGATATCACTGGAGATCGATGCATCGTTGATTTAATTCTCAGCAGTTCCCCCCCTTTAGCGACCTTATTTATTTTAAATTAATTGTTGAAAATAATTGAAAGTTGAGATTTAATTTGTGACTAAGAGTAACAATTTCGGGTAAACGATACAATAGTTTTTGATTTCAAATTTAAACTATAATTTTCCCGTTACACAAGTTTTATTGTTATTCATTTATTATTGTTAAAAATATGTTACAAAAACTGATTTTGACGCTCGAAAGTAACTTTTTGAAATTTTTGTTATATCTTTTTCAAAATTACTTGTAAACAATTTTTGTATATCAGGTTTTGAGGTGTAAACATTTGTTTTTAAAGAACAATTGACAACTTTTATTTAATACTTACGTTATTGATAAAAAATAACAAAATTTTCAACAAACACCTCCAGGACGTAATGAATTACTTTGCTTATTCTATTAAGAAAAACCTTTTATATTTAAAATATTAATAAAATAATCCTGTCAAGTTTAATTTTTTTGTAATTTATATATTAATAAGTACCAATGATAATCTTTTATAAAAAAATTACTAGAGAAAACATTTTTGAAGAAAATAGATTTTGCATTTTGCTAAAACTTTTTAAAATTTGAAAATTGCATGAAAATTTCGAAAGTTTAAATTAAATATGCTCCATTTTCAAAATTCTTTGTTATAAGTATACAATAGAAACCAAATTGTCAATACCATAATAATATTTGATGATCTAAAGTATAATTCCATTGCTGATTCATTACGCCCCGGGTAGTGATTCATTAAGCCCCGGCCCGAGGAAAAGTTCCTCACCTTGCATTTCTCCAAAAACATTGTTCTAGAAAAAAAAGTATAAGTGATATTAGGGCGCACTTTTTTTAATTGAAAGCTGTGATGTTAGGCTAAGTTTTCCACATGATGAATTTTTCATTAAAGCAAGAATGATGAAATTAAGCAACAAAAAGTAAAAAGTGATCCATTACGCCCCGGTCTTCCCTACTTGTCTGCTAATCGAAAAAAATTGGTTTGTTCGATTGACAATTTCTCGGTAAACAGTGTAATTTATACTTCTCGTTGCTGCTTGGAAAACTTTGATTATTTCTTCTATGTCTTGGGGTTTTGTTACACGGAAAAAAAAGTCCATCAACCATTAATGGATTAGTATATTACTTTGAGACGGGACTCTTTTTCCGTTGATGGTTACTTAACTTCACTTAACGATTGAAAAACATCATTGAAGTATTAAAAAAGAGTCATGGAATGATTAGAATGCCAGTATGTGACCAATTGTTTTAGATTTAATGGTGAATTATTATATCAATGAATGTTTGAATGTTTACGAATCATTAGTAAAGTTTGTGAAACGTTAGTTGACTCGTAGTCTAAATCGGTGCTCTTCACCAACGCATTGTTGCGCAGTGTACCGATGCGCATTTCTTCCCGTTTCTCTATAGTCCATGTGTTTTTGCT
Source organism: Leptopilina drosophilae (assembly GCA_032873175.1). NCBI lineage: Eukaryota > Metazoa > Arthropoda > Insecta > Hymenoptera > Figitidae > Leptopilina > Leptopilina drosophilae. The sequence goes on from CM065483.1 coordinate 45,577,087, forward strand.
GTCTGCTATACAAATCCCTATATACTATTATGTGTAATGTGAATATTTAACTTAACTAATAATTTGCAGTTTGATTGCGTCTAGAAATTGACCTCGATGAAAATATATTTTCTTTTATATTTCTCGCTAATTAAAAAGTAGTTATTAGTGCAAAATTATTTCTCACAAGTTGTGAAAAATTTTGTTATTTGGTATATAAGAACAGTTCGCTTCTAAACTTAAAGTGTTATAAGTGTGCGTTTCTACGTTATTATAAGTTATTATAAGTGCGAAAATGTATTGGTCTAAAGCGTCTAAGAGTGTAAATAAAATATCGGAACTGTGCAACGAAAAAAATGTGTTTATTCTGTACCAAATAGTGTCTAAAATTAGGGATAATTCTGAAAGAATAAGTTGAATTTTTTGAATGCTTTTGATAGTCATGGAAAATTTAATAGACAGTTTTCTAAATTTTAGTGAACGAGTTTTATATATTGTGACTCCAAGTATGTTATCCATTCAATGATTTTGTGTCCCGTCTCAAAGTAATATACTAGTCTATTAATGATTGATGGACTTTTTTTTCCGTGTATTAATTTATATAAAAAAATTAACCGATGATAAATAACAGTGGTGAGACTCTGTAGCTTACGATCACCGATGTTAAGCAACAATCAGTGCGGTTAGTACTTGGATAGGTGATCGCCTTGGTGTCCGCTATAGTCCGGTGTTTTTCTCACTACTTTCGTGATTTAACAAGCGGAAGGTTTGACGTTGAGGTATCTGGTGAGAAAACCCATTAGGCGTGTAGTTTAGGCAAATACGAGTATTCCTAGTTTTCAAAGCCGTAGGCACAAAATTTAGTATAAGTTGTAGTTTGTAAGAAAAATTTCCACAGGGACACTTGTAACGCTAGTATTATGGCAAAAGACAAGTGTATAAATAAATATAAAATATATAAAAAAATTATTTTAAAATTTTTTCGTTACTGTAATCCACACTGAAGAAAATAAATCAAACTTGATTAAAAACTAATAATATTAAAAAAGTTACAAGGGTTTTTCTAAGATTATTATACTTTAGCTGCTGTTTTCTCAAAAACTTGGTTTCTCTCGTAAGTTCCCTTTTCGTTTTAAAAATTAAAATGCCTACTTAATTTTGCTATTTATACAATTTTAATTGCATTTTACATTGTAGTGTTACGTTCTCTTAGAATTAGTTTTCGAAAATTTATACAGGGTAAATCTGACGTGACACATATTTGTCTTAGAATTTACACTAAAGCTTTAACCCTTTACTTTACAAATATATAGTGATATTGCAAGCACTCGGGTGCTTTTAAGGTCACTGATTACTAACACTATGTACAAATAAAAAAAACTATGGCCAGATTCGTAATAAGTGACTTCGAAAACCATCAAAAACAAATTTCAAGCAATTCAACATTTCGTCCGGCATATTGGATCCTACATTTAAAATTTTAAAAACCTGACACCTTATTTGTAATCAGTGACGGTGAAAACGTATAACACATTCTAAGCGAATGCAATCATTTTTTAAAATTGTTGTATTTACGGACAGTGTGAGTTAATTATTATGCCTCACAACTATTAAAAAATTAATTTTCACAGCGTAATCAGATTGTTGTCAGCAATATCGTTATATCTTCATAAAGTAGAGGGTTCAAGCTTTAATTTGACTTCTGCGACAAGTATGTAGCACGTTAGATTCACCCAGTAGAAATTCTTAAAAACTACCAACAACGCTACTTTCATATAAGTCGAACAAGTGACTGACTTTTATTCCCTGTCATGTGCTATCTGAAATCGACACTTTTGTGCATTAGGAATAAAAAATGAGACGCCTGTTTATTCCTGTTCATGCAAAAGTTCCAATAGTCTTTTGATCTCAATTTAAGGTTATAAATGTTAAAATGATCTAAAGAACATTGAATATAATGTGGTTTTATATAAAAGTCTAATTAATAAAACGCGTTTATTCTATAATTTATTTTTAAGCCAATAATCAAAATATCCAATTCGCATTTTAAAGCAAATTTTTCAACTTTTTGAGCATTGAACGAAATGACGATTCGACGTTTTGAATATTCGGTCAATTGACGATTCGTTGTTTTGAAGATTCGACGAATCAACAATTCGTTGCCTTGAGCATTAGACTACTTTACCAATCGACAACTTGACAATTCGAACAGAAAGCGTTTCAACTAAGTAAATACATTCAACAATTTTAGCATTGAACGAAATGACGATTAGACGTTTTGACAATTCGACTATTTGCCGATTCGATGTTTTTAACATTCGACGAATTGAAGATATTCAAAGTTCTTTAAAACATTTTAACATTTATATTTTATAACCTTTAAATTAGACCAAATGACTATTGGAATTTTTGCATAAACGGGAATAAAGGAAGGAAGGAATAAAGTCATTCCTTTGTTCAACCGTATAAAAATGGCGTCAATTTTTAATGATGTAGTCAGTCACCAAAAAAATCAAAACGTAAACATTTTTTACTATTTGATGTAAAAAATAGTATAAATTACTCAAGTGTTTCCATCAATTTTCTTATATGACCTATGGATCGAAAGGTAATTCAATTACCTTTCGCATGGTAATGGATCAGGGGCGTAATGGATCACTTGAATTTATTCAAAATTGGTCAATCAAAGTAATTTCGGTTTTTGATCAAAATAATGTACTTGTCATACTGTAAGTTTGTACCAAGTGTAACGATGTGAATCGTTACTTATAATTTTTGGAGACCGCGAATAGTTCCTCTTATAAGCTATAGTGTAAGAGTTTTGTCTCTGTCGTTTCCTATAGCTCTGTCGCCCTTTTTTCCATTTTTGCTATAGTTAGTGCCCGAGCCTAGTGACCATCGTTCGTCAAGTCTTGATGTGAATGATAATGCGCATGACTAATTTGACGTATGAAGTCACATGTTTAGTCGCGGCCCTTTCCCCTTTTTCTTACAGGTAACTGATTGATTGAACAAGGAAAGATATATGGAAAAATCAAGAAGTTGAAAAGGGAGAAGTTCATGCAAATTTTCTGATGCAGGCTTCTAGGAAACGTTGGAACCAATTTACGATCATTATTCGCTAATCATTCCCTTGTTTCGGTCGCGTTTGAGACAGCAAGGAAGAGTGAAATATTGTTATAATTAATTATTGGAATTACCTATTTTTATTAAATCTAGTTTTATATCTTCTTTATTGTTTTTAATTAAAATAATTATTTAAGTCAAGTTTGTATTTAATTGAGTAATCCTTTTATTTTAATTATTTAATTCTAAGGAGGAGTTTCATTTTCGTTTGAGGACGCCGTTGGTTGTTGGCGAGTTCAACGACAAAATTTGAATTTTGATATCACTGGAGATCGATGCATCGTTGATTTAATTCTCAGCAGTTCCCCCCCTTTAGCGACCTTATTTATTTTAAATTAATTGTTGAAAATAATTGAAAGTTGAGATTTAATTTGTGACTAAGAGTAACAATTTCGGGTAAACGATACAATAGTTTTTGATTTCAAATTTAAACTATAATTTTCCCGTTACACAAGTTTTATTGTTATTCATTTATTATTGTTAAAAATATGTTACAAAAACTGATTTTGACGCTCGAAAGTAACTTTTTGAAATTTTTGTTATATCTTTTTCAAAATTACTTGTAAACAATTTTTGTATATCAGGTTTTGAGGTGTAAACATTTGTTTTTAAAGAACAATTGACAACTTTTATTTAATACTTACGTTATTGATAAAAAATAACAAAATTTTCAACAAACACCTCCAGGACGTAATGAATTACTTTGCTTATTCTATTAAGAAAAACCTTTTATATTTAAAATATTAATAAAATAATCCTGTCAAGTTTAATTTTTTTGTAATTTATATATTAATAAGTACCAATGATAATCTTTTATAAAAAAATTACTAGAGAAAACATTTTTGAAGAAAATAGATTTTGCATTTTGCTAAAACTTTTTAAAATTTGAAAATTGCATGAAAATTTCGAAAGTTTAAATTAAATATGCTCCATTTTCAAAATTCTTTGTTATAAGTATACAATAGAAACCAAATTGTCAATACCATAATAATATTTGATGATCTAAAGTATAATTCCATTGCTGATTCATTACGCCCCGGGTAGTGATTCATTAAGCCCCGGCCCGAGGAAAAGTTCCTCACCTTGCATTTCTCCAAAAACATTGTTCTAGAAAAAAAAGTATAAGTGATATTAGGGCGCACTTTTTTTAATTGAAAGCTGTGATGTTAGGCTAAGTTTTCCACATGATGAATTTTTCATTAAAGCAAGAATGATGAAATTAAGCAACAAAAAGTAAAAAGTGATCCATTACGCCCCGGTCTTCCCTACTTGTCTGCTAATCGAAAAAAATTGGTTTGTTCGATTGACAATTTCTCGGTAAACAGTGTAATTTATACTTCTCGTTGCTGCTTGGAAAACTTTGATTATTTCTTCTATGTCTTGGGGTTTTGTTACACGGAAAAAAAAGTCCATCAACCATTAATGGATTAGTATATTACTTTGAGACGGGACTCTTTTTCCGTTGATGGTTACTTAACTTCACTTAACGATTGAAAAACATCATTGAAGTATTAAAAAAGAGTCATGGAATGATTAGAATGCCAGTATGTGACCAATTGTTTTAGATTTAATGGTGAATTATTATATCAATGAATGTTTGAATGTTTACGAATCATTAGTAAAGTTTGTGAAACGTTAGTTGACTCGTAGTCTAAATCGGTGCTCTTCACCAACGCATTGTTGCGCAGTGTACCGATGCGCATTTCTTCCCGTTTCTCTATAGTCCATGTGTTTTTGCTGTCTGCTATACAAATCCCTATATACTATTATGTGTAATGTGAATATTTAACTTAACTAATAATTTGCAGTTTGATTGCGTCTAGAAATTGACCTCGATGAAAATATATTTTCTTTTATATTTCTCGCTAATTAAAAAGTAGTTATTAGTGCAAAATTATTTCTCACAAGTTGTGAAAAATTTTGTTATTTGGTATATAAGAACAGTTCGCTTCTAAACTTAAAGTGTTATAAGTGTGCGTTTCTACGTTATTATAAGTTATTATAAGTGCGAAAATGTATTGGTCTAAAGCGTCTAAGAGTGTAAATAAAATATCGGAACTGTGCAACGAAAAAATGTGTTTATTCTGTACCAAATAGTGTCTAAAATTAGGGATAATTCTGAAAGAATAAGTTGAATTTTTTGAATGCTTTTGATAGTCATGGAAAATTTAATAGACAGTTTTCTAAATTTTAGTGAACGAGTTTTATATATTGTGACTCCAAGTATGTTATCCATTCAATGATTTTGTGTCCCGTCTCAAAGTAATATACTAGTCTATTAATGATTGATGGACTTTTTTTTTCCGTGTATTAATTTATATAAAAAAATTAACCGATGATAAATAACAGTGGTGAGACTCTGTAGCTTACGATCACCGATGTTAAGCAACAATCAGTGCGGTTAGTACTTGGATAGGTGATCGCCTTGGTGTCCGCTATAGTCCGGTGTTTTTCTCACTACTTTCGTGATTTAACAAGCGGAAGGTTTGACGTTGAGGTATCTGGTGAGAAAACCCATTAGGCGTGTAGTTTAGGCAAATACGAGTATTCCTAGTTTTCAAAGCCGTAGGCACAAAATTTAGTATAAGTTGTAGTTTGTAAGAAAAATTTCCACAGGGACACTTGTAACGCTAGTATTATGGCAAAAGACAAGTGTATAAATAAATATAAAATATATAAAAAAATTATTTTAAAATTTTTTCGTTACTGTAATCCACACTGAAGAAAATAAATCAAACTTGATTAAAAACTAATAATATTAAAAAAGTTACAAGGGTTTTTCTAAGATTATTATACTTTAGCTGCTGTTTTCTCAAAAACTTGGTTTCTCTCGTAAGTTCCCTTTTCGTTTTAAAAATTAAAATGCCTACTTAATTTTGCTATTTATACAATTTTAATTGCATTTTACATTGTAGTGTTACGTTCTCTTAGAATTAGTTTTCGAAAATTTATACAGGGTAAATCTGACGTGACACATATTTGTCTTAGAATTTACACTAAAGCTTTAACCCTTTACTTTACAAATATATAGTGATATTGCAAGCACTCGGGTGCTTTTAAGGTCACTGATTACTAACACTATGTACAAATAAAAAAAACTATGGCCAGATTCGTAATAAGTGACTTCGAAAACCATCAAAAACAAATTTCAAGCAATTCAACATTTCGTCCGGCATATTGGATCCTACATTTAAAATTTTAAAAACCTGACACCTTATTTGTAATCAGTGACGGTGAAAACGTATAACACATTCTAAGCGAATGCAATCATTTTTTAAAATTGTTGTATTTACGGACAGTGTGAGTTAATTATTATGCCTCACAACTATTAAAAAATTAATTTTCACAGCGTAATCAGATTGTTGTCAGCAATATCGTTATATCTTCATAAAGTAGAGGGTTCAAGCTTTAATTTGACTTCTGCGACAAGTATGTAGCACGTTAGATTCACCCAGTAGAAATTCTTAAAAACTACCAACAACGCTACTTTCATATAAGTCGAACAAGTGACTGACTTTTATTCCCTGTCATGTGCTATCTGAAATCGACACTTTTGTGCATTAGGAATAAAAAATGAGACGCCTGTTTATTCCTGTTCATGCAAAAGTTCCAATAGTCTTTTGATCTCAATTTAAGGTTATAAATGTTAAAATGATCTAAAGAACATTGAATATAATGTGGTTTTATATAAAAGTCTAATTAATAAAACGCGTTTATTCTATAATTTATTTTTAAGCCAATAATCAAAATATCCAATTCGCATTTTAAAGCAAATTTTTCAACTTTTTGAGCATTGAACGAAATGACGATTCGACGTTTTGAATATTCGGTCAATTGACGATTCGTTGTTTTGAAGATTCGACGAATCAACAATTCGTTGCCTTGAGCATTAGACTACTTTACCAATCGACAACTTGACAATTCGAACAGAAAGCGTTTCAACTAAGTAAATACATTCAACAATTTTAGCATTGAACGAAATGACGATTAGACGTTTTGACAATTCGACTATTTGCCGATTCGATGTTTTTAACATTCGACGAATTGAAGATATTCAAAGTTCTTTAAAACATTTTAACATTTATATTTTATAACCTTTAAATTAGACCAAATGACTATTGGAATTTTTGCATAAACGGGAATAAAGGAAGGAAGGAATAAAGTCATTCCTTTGTTCAACCGTATAAAAATGGCGTCAATTTTTAATGATGTAGTCAGTCACCAAAAAAATCAAAACGTAAACATTTTTTACTATTTGATGTAAAAAATAGTATAAATTACTCAAGTGTTTCCATCAATTTTCTTATATGACCTATGGATCGAAAGGTAATTCAATTACCTTTCGCATGGTAATGGATCAGGGGCGTAATGGATCACTTGAATTTATTCAAAATTGGTCAATCAAAGTAATTTCGGTTTTTGATCAAAATAATGTACTTGTCATACTGTAAGTTTGTACCAAGTGTAACGATGTGAATCGTTACTTATAATTTTTGGAGACCGCGAATAGTTCCTCTTATAAGCTATAGTGTAAGAGTTTTGTCTCTGTCGTTTCCTATAGCTCTGTCGCCCTTTTTCCATTTTTGCTATAGTTAGTGCCCGAGCCTAGTGACCATCGTTCGTCAAGTCTTGATGTGAATGATAATGCGCATGACTAATTTGACGTATGAAGTCACATGTTTTAGTCGCGGCCCTTTCCCCTTTTTCTTACAGGTAACTGATTGATTGAACAAGGAAAGATATATGGAAAAATCAAGAAGTTGAAAAGGGAGAAGTTCATGCAAATTTTCTGATGCAGGCTTCTAGGAAACGTTGGAACCAATTTACGATCATTATTCGCTAATCATTCCCTTGTTTCGGTCGCGTTTGAGACAGCAAGGAAGAGTGAAATATTGTTATAATTAATTATTGGAATTACCTATTTTTATTAAATCTAGTTTTATATCTTCTTTATTGTTTTTAATTAAAATAATTATTTAAGTCAAGTTTGTATTTAATTGAGTAATCCTTTTATTTTAATTATTTAATTCTAAGGAGGAGTTTCATTTTCGTTTGAGGACGCCGTTGGTTGTTGGCGAGTTCAACGACAAAATTTGAATTTTGATATCACTGGAGATCGATGCATCGTTGATTTAATTCTCAGCAGTTCCCCCCCTTTAGCGACCTTATTTATTTTAAATTAATTGTTGAAAATAATTGAAAGTTGAGATTTAATTTGTGACTAAGAGTAACAATTTCGGGTAAACGATACAATAGTTTTTGATTTCAAATTTAAACTATAATTTTCCCGTTACACAAGTTTTATTGTTATTCAATTATTATTGTTAAAAATATGTTACAAAAACTGATTTTGACGCTCGAAAGTAAACTTTTTGAAATTTTTGTTATATCTTTTTCAAAATTACTTGTAAACAATTTTTGTATATCAGGTTTTGAGGTGTAAACATTTGTTTTTAAAGAACAATTGACAACTTTTATTTAATACTTACGTTATTGATAAAAAATAACAAAATTTTCAACAAACACCTCCAGGACGTAATGAATTACTTTGCTTATTCTATTAAGAAAAACATTTTATATTTAAAAATATTAATAAAATAATCCTGTCAAGTTTAATTTTTTTGTAATTTATATATTAATAAGTACCAATGATAATCTTTTATAAAAAAATTACTAGAGAAAACATTTTTGAAGAAAATAGATTTTGCATTTTGCTAAAACTTTTTAAAATTTGAAAATTGCATGAAAATTTCGAAAGTTTAAATTAAATATGCTCCATTTTCAAAATTCTTTGTTATAAGTATACAATAGAAACCAAATTGTCAATACCATAATAATATTTGATGATCTAAAGTATAATTCCATTGCTGATTCATTACGCCCCGGGTAGTGATTCATTAAGCCCCGGCCCGAGGAAAAGTTCCTCACCTTGCATTTCTCCAAAAACATTGTTCTAGAAAAAAAAGTATAAGTGATATTAGGGCGCACTTTTTTTAATTGAAAGCTGTGATGTTAGGCTAAGTTTTCCACATGATGAATTTTTCATTAAAGCAAGAATGATGAAATTAAGCAACAAAAAGTAAAAAGTGATCCATTACGCCCCGGTCTTCCCTACTTGTCTGCTAATCGAAAAAAATTGGTTTGTTCGATTGACAATTTCTCGGTAAACAGTGTAATTTATACTTCTCGTTGCTGCTTGGAAAACTTTGATTATTTCTTCTATGTCTTGGGGTTTTGTTACACGGAAAAAAAAGTCCATCAACCATTAATGGATTAGTATATTACTTTGAGACGGGACTCTTTTTCCGTTGATGGTTACTTAACTTCACTTAACGATTGAAAAACATCATTGAAGTATTAAAAAAGAGTCATGGAATGATTAGAATGCCAGTATGTGACCAATTGTTTTAGATTTAATGGTGAATTATTATATCAATGAATGTTTGAATGTTTACGAATCATTAGTAAAGTTTGTGAAACGTTAGTTGACTCGTAGTCTAAATCGGTGCTCTTCACCAACGCATTGTTGCGCAGTGTACCGATGCGCATTTCTTCCCGTTTCTCTATAGTCCATGTGTTTTTTGCTGTCTGCTATACAAATCCCTATATACTATTATGTGTAATGTGAATATTTAACTTAACTAATAATTTGCAGTTTGATTGCGTCTAGAAATTGACCTCGATGAAAATATATTTTCTTTTATATTTCTCGCTAATTAAAAAGTAGTTATTAGTGCAAAATTATTTCTCACAAGTTGTGAAAAATTTTGTTATTTGGTATATAAGAACAGTTCGCTTCTAAACTTAAAGTGTTATAAGTGTGCGTTTCTACGTTATTATAAGTTATTATAAGTGCGAAAATGTATTGGTCTAAAGCGTCTAAGAGTGTAAATAAAATATCGGAACTGTGCAACGAAAAAATGTGTTTATTCTGTACCAAATAGTGTCTAAAATTAGGGATAATTCTGAAAGAATAAGTTGAATTTTTTGAATGCTTTTGATAGTCATGGAAAATTTAATAGACAGTTTTCTAAATTTTAGTGAACGAGTTTTATATATTGTGACTCCAAGTATGTTATCCATTCAATGATTTTGTGTCCCGTCTCAAAGTAATATACTAGTCTATTAATGATTGATGGACTTTTTTTTCCGTGTATTAATTTATATAAAAAAATTAACCGATGATAAATAACAGTGGTGAGACTCTGTGGCTTACGATCACCGATGTTAAGCAACAATCAGTGCGGTTAGTACTTGGATAGGTGATCGCCTTGGTGTCCGCTATAGTCCGGTGTTTTTCTCACTACTTTCGTGATTTAACAAGCGGAAGGTTTGACGTTGAGGTATCTGGTGAGAAAACCCATTAGGCGTGTAGTTTAGGCAAATACGAGTATTCCTAGTTTTCAAAGCCGTAGGCACAAAATTTAGTATAAGTTGTAGTTTGTAAGAAAAATTTCCACAGGGACACTTGTAACGCTAGTATTATGGCAAAAGACAAGTGTATAAATAAATATAAAATATATAAAAAAATTATTTTAAAATTTTTTCGTTACTGTAATCCACACTGAAGAAAATAAATCAAACTTGATTAAAAACTAATAATATTAAAAAAGTTACAAGGGTTTTTCTAAGATTATTATACTTTAGCTGCTGTTTTCTCAAAAACTTGGTTTCTCTCGTAAGTTCCCTTTTCGTTTTAAAAATTAAAATGCCTACTTAATTTTGCTATTTATACAATTTTAATTGCATTTTACATTGTAGTGTTACGTTCTCTTAGAATTAGTTTTCGAAAATTTATACAGGGTAAATCTGACGTGACACATATTTGTCTTAGAATTTACACTAAAGCTTTAACCCTTTACTTTACAAATATATAGTGATATTGCAAGCACTCGGGTGCTTTTAAGGTCACTGATTACTAACACTATGTACAAATAAAAAAAACTATGGCCAGATTCGTAATAAGTGACTTCGAAAACCATCAAAAACAAATTTCAAGCAATTCAACATTTCGTCCGGCATATTGGATCCTACATTTAAAATTTTAAAAACCTGACACCTTATTTGTAATCAGTGACGGTGAAAACGTATAACACATTCTAAGCGAATGCAATCATTTTTTAAAATTGTTGTATTTACGGACAGTGTGAGTTAATTATTATGCCTCACAACTATTAAAAAATTAATTTTCACAGCGTAATCAGATTGTTGTCAGCAATATCGTTATATCTTCATAAAGTAGAGGGTTCAAGCTTTAATTTGACTTCTGCGACAAGTATGTAGCACGTTAGATTCACCCAGTAGAAATTCTTAAAAACTACCAACAACGCTACTTTCATATAAGTCGAACAAGTGACTGACTTTTATTCCCTGTCATGTGCTATCTGAAATCGACACTTTTGTGCATTAGGAATAAAAAATGAGACGCCTGTTTATTCCTGTTCATGCAAAAGTTCCAATAGTCTTTTGATCTCAATTTAAGGTTATAAATGTTAAAATGATCTAAAGAACATTGAATATAATGTGGTTTTATATAAAAGTCTAATTAATAAAACGCGTTTATTCTATAATTTATTTTTAAGCCAATAATCAAAATATCCAATTCGCATTTTAAAGCAAATTTTTCAACTTTTTGAGCATTGAACGAAATGACGATTCGACGTTTTGAATATTCGGTCAATTGACGATTCGTTGTTTTGAAGATTCGACGAATCAACAATTCGTTGCCTTGAGCATTAGACTACTTTACCAATCGACAACTTGACAATTCGAACAGAAAGCGTTTCAACTAAGTAAATACATTCAACAATTTTAGCATTGAACGAAATGACGATTAGACGTTTTGACAATTCGACTATTTGCCGATTCGATGTTTTTAACATTCGACGAATTGAAGATATTCAAAGTTCTTTAAAACATTTTAACATTTATATTTTATAACCTTTAAATTAGACCAAATGACTATTGGAATTTTTGCATAAACGGGAATAAAGGAAGGAAGGAATAAAGTCATTCCTTTGTTCAACCGTATAAAAATGGCGTCAATTTTTATACAAGTCGAACATATGAATGGCTTTTACTTCCCGTCATCTGGTTAATATTCTATTTTAATTATTTTTATCTTAAATTGGGCACTTGCAAAAAATCAATTTCTAAACCTTAAAACGTTAAGCTTGTATTTCTTTTTATTTTTAGACAATCAAATAAATATACTTTTAAATGATTATTTTTATTGTCATTAATTTAAAAAAAAACTTTTACCTTGAATTGCCTTTCGCTTCTTTACTTGATCTAAACCTGAACTAGAACCTTCATTACCAACTTCCTTCAAAAATTTTCGTTTTCGATCAACATGAATCAGTTCCTGTTCTTCATCACTTGACGTCTCGGATTGATTATCGACTATGCTGGCCTCTCTTTTTATATTTTGAACTAATAAAAAACAAAAATATAAAATAAATATTTATAGAAATTTGAGAAATAAAATTGAAATGATTTAACTAAAAATTTAAAAAAATTTTAAAATATTGAAAATTTATATGAAATTATTTTATAAATAATAAGCAATGTTTATTTAAAATTGTGTAAAGATTTACATGTCTTACATGAATAAATTTTCAGCTAAGTTATGCTCTAAACATATATCTATCCCTATTAATATAAAATCGTTTCGTCGCCGCTGATTCAATAATTTTCCTTTTTCGCAACCCTCTAAATTTAGGTCAATTTTGAGGTCAGTTTTGAACTAAACGTCAAAATTTGACAAACAATTCACGCTACTCCCAAAATTTAGGTTAATTTTGACGGCAGTTTTGACCTAAACGTCAAAATTTGACAAACAATTCCCACAACCCTCAAAAATTAGGTCAATTTTGAGGGCAGTTTTGTTCCACGGGTAAAAAGAGGCCTACAAACCTCTGTTACATTACGTTGAAATCTACATGTAATTTTACATTCTTGTTTTACCTATATATCATAAATGATCAAATAATGTCCTTAATTTATATCAAAATTTATGTCAGATATTATTTATTGTTAAAGCTGCAAGTAAAAATGGTTGAAATAATGCCTTTGCTGATACAGCAAAACCTATGCCAAATTTAACCATTTTTTTTACCTTTAGGTATAAGAAAAAATCTATAAGGGCAGTATAAGATCATAATCATGTTCGTAAAGTAAAATTCTTTTTAAGTGCTTTTTTTAGTATTGCCTAATATAATTTACTATAACTTATTATAATGCATTCATATTTACAGAACATGATTTAAAAATAAAAATTAAAATAAACATATTATTTATTTTGGGGGTGGGCGCGCGCCGCGCGCAGGGGGGTGGAACCACCCTAGAATATATATATATATATATATATTAGGGGGGCTCTGCCTCCCTGCGCGCTTCGCGCGCCAACCCCCTAACTACTTTTTGTATTTATTTTAATTTTTATTATCAAATCATGTTCTCTTAATATGAATGCATGGTAATAAGTATATCAGGCGATACTAAAAAAGCACTTAAAAAGAATTTTACTTGACGGACATGATTATGATCTCATGGTGCCCTTATAAATACTTCTTTATACCTAAAGGTAAAACAATTGGTTAAATTTGGCATACATTTTTCAACATCATCAAAGGCATTAACACGACCCTTTTAACTTCCAGCTTGAACAATAAATCGAATCCGACATAAATTTTGACATAAATTAAGGGCCATTATTTGGTCATTTATGACATGTAGGTAAAAGAAGAATGTAAAATTACATGTAGATTTCGACGTAATGTAAGAGATGCTTGTGGGCCTCTTTTTACCTGTAGATCAAAACTGCCCTCAAAATTGACCTAAATTTTGAGGGTAGCGGGAATTGTTTGTCAAATTTTGACGTTTAGGTCAAAACTGCCGTCAAAATTGACCTAAATTTTGAGGTAAGCGTTAATTGTTTGTCAAATTTCGACGTTTAGGTCAAAACTCCCCTCAAAATTGACCTAAATTTGAAGGGTAGCTGGAATTGTTTGTCAAATTTTGACGTTTAGGTCAAAACTACCCTCTTGACCTGTAGGTCAAAAAATTTTGAAACAGCGGCGGCGGCGATATCTTTTTATAAGATAGACAGCTATATATTATCAGGCTTTTTATTCTTTACACAATTTTCAATAAGCTTTTCAGTAAAATATACCAAATATTCTAAGTAAATATTTAATAAATTTTTTGGTAAATTTCGGTGATGTAAGGGAATTTTAAATAATTAAAAGATTGAAAATTCAATTATTAAATGACTTAAAGATAAGTGTTGAAAGATTAAGAGATTGAGATTAAATTAAAATTGGTAAAAGGTTTGAGATTAAAATTGATATTAAAAAATTGAACGATTGTAAGATTAAAAGACTGGAAGATTGAAACATTAAATGATTTAAAGATTGAAATTAATATTAAGAGATTGACGTAAAGAGATTAAGATTAAGACTGAAAGATTAATATTAAGATAAAGGTTGAAATTAAAATTGAGATTAAAAGATTTAATGATTGAGAAAGATTGAAGGATTAACATATTAAAATAATTAAACTTTGAATTATTGTAAGACTAAGGGATTGAAACCCTCACGATTCCAAAACATGCTTTAAAATTTATTAAATAATGACTTGCAATATTCCGAATATTTAATTGAAGGGTTTTGTACAGAGTTTCAATAAAAAAGTAATTTTTAAAAAAATGGACTTATGTTATTAACGCATAAACGGGAATAAAAAGGCGTCTCTAAAAAATATCGTAAGTAACTTGTGAATAAAGTCATTCAAAAATGGCGCTTTTAGATAACTGACATTAGGGAATAAAGTCATTCCTTTGTTCAACCGTATAAAAATGGTGTCAATTTTCATACAAGTCGAACATATAAATGGCTTTTACTTCCCGTCATCTGGTTAATATTCTAATTTAATCATTTTTATCTTAAATTGGACACTTGCAAAAATCAATTTGTAAACCATAAAACGTTAAGTCTGTATTTATTTTTATTTTTAGGCAATCGGATAAATTTAATTTTAAATGATTATTTTCATTGTCATTAATTTTAAAAAAACTTTTACCTTGAATTGCCTTTCGCTTCTTTACTTGTTCTGAACCTGCACTAGAACCTTCATTACCATCTTCCTTCAAAAATTTTCGTTTTCGTTGAACATGAATCAGTTCCTGTTCTTCATCACTTGACGTCTCTGATTGATAACCAACTATGCTGGCATCTCTTTTTATATTTTGAACTAATAAAAAACAAAATTATAAAATAAATATTTAAAGAAATTTAAGGAATAAAATTGAAATGATTTAACTAAAAATTTAAAAAAATTTAAAAATATTGAAAATTTATATGAAATTATTTTATAAATAATAAGCAATGTTTATTTAAAATTGTGTAAAGATTTACATGTCTTACATGAATAAATTTTCAGCTAAGTTATGCTCTAAACATATATCTATCCCTATTAATATAAAATCGTTTCGTCGCCGCTGATTCAGTAATTTTCCTTTTCCGCAACCCTCTAAATTTAGGTCAATTTTGAGGTCAGTTTTGAACTAAACTTCAAAATTTGACAAACAATTCACGCTACTCCCAAAATTTAGGTTAATTTTGACGGCAGTTTTGACCTAAACGTCAAAATTTGACAAAAAATTCCCACAACCCTTAAATTTTAGGACAATTTTGAAGTAAATTTTGATCTAAGCTTCAATATTTGACAAACAATTTCCGCTACCATCAAAATTTAGGTCAATTTTGAGGACAGCATTGGCCTAAACGCCAAATTTTGATAATTTCCACTGCTCTCAAAATTTATGTTAATTATAAGGTCAATTTTGATCTAAGCGTCAATATTTGACAAACAATTTCCGCTACCATCAAAATTAAGCTCATTTTTGAGGGTAGTATTGACTTAAACGTCAAAAATTGACGAACAATTCACGCTACCCTCAAAATTTAGGTTAATTTTGACGGCAGTTTTAACCAAAACGTCAAAATTTAACAAACAATTCCCACAACCCTTAAAATTTAGGACAATTTTGAAGTAAATTTTAATCTAAGCTTTAATATTTGACAAACAATTTCCGGTACCATTAAAATTTAGGTCAGTTTTGAGGACAGTATTGGCCTAAACGCTAAATTTTGATAATTTCCACTGCTCTCAAAATTTATGTTAATTATAAGGTCAATTTTGATCTAAGCGTCAATATTTGACAAACAATTTCCGCTATCATCAAAATTGAGGTCAATTTTGAGGGTATTTTTGACTTAAACGTCAAAATTTTGACAAACAATAACCGCTACCCTCAAAATTTATGTAAATTTTGAGGGCATTTTTGACTAAAACGTCAAAATTTGACAAACAGTTCACGCTACCCTTAAAATTTAGGTCTATTTTGTAGGCAGTTTTGACCAAAACGTTGAAATTTGACAAACAATTCACGCATACCTCAAAATTTAGCTCAATTTTGAGGGTAGTATTGACTTAAACGTCAAAAATTGACTAACAATTCACGCTACCCTCAAAATTTAGGTTAATTTTGACTGCAGTTTTGACCAAAACGTCAAAATTTGACAAACAATTCCCACAACCCTTAAAATTTAGGACAATTTTGAAGAAAATTTTAATCTAAGCTTTAATATTTGACAAACAATTTCCGGTACCATTAAAATTTAGGTCAATTTTGAGGACAGTATTGGCCTAAACGCTAAATTTTGATAATTTCCACTGCTCTCAAAATTTATGTTAATTTTAAGGTCAATTTTGATCTAAGCGTCAATATTTGACAAACAATTTCCGCTATTCTCAAAATTTATGTTAATTTTAAGGGCATTTTTGACCTAGACGTTAAACTTTGACAATTTCCGCTTCTCTCAAAATTTATGTTACTTTTGATGGTCAGTTTTGACTTAAGCGTCAAAATTAGACAAACAATTCCCACAACCCTCAAAATTAAGGTTAATTTTAATAGCAGTTTTAACCCAAACGTCAAAAATTGTACAAACAATTCACGCTTACCTCAAAATTTAGTTCAATTTTGAGGGTAGTATTGACCTAAAAGTCAAAATTAGACAAAAAATTCACGCTTACCTCAAAATTTAGGTTAATTTTGAGGTCAATTTTGATCTAAGCGTCAATAATTGAAAAAAAAATTTCCGCTACCATCAAAATTTAGGTCAAGTTTGAGGGCAGTATTGACCTTAACGTCAAAATTTGACAAACAATTTACGCTTTCCTCAAAATTTAGGTCAATTTTGTAAGCAGTTTTGACCAAAACGTCGAAATTTGACAAACAATTCACGCTTACCTCAAAATTTAGGTCGATTTTGAGGGTAGTATTGACTTAAACGTCAAAATTAGACAAACAATTCACGCTACCCTCAAAATTTAGGTCAATTTAGATGGTATTTTGACCAAAACGTCAAAATTTGACAAACAATTCACGCTACCCTCCAAATTTAGGTCAATTTTGATGTCAGTTTTGAACAAAACGTCAAAATTTGACAAACAATTTACGCTATTCTTAAAATTTAGGTCAATTTTGAGGACAGTATTGACCTAAACGCCAAATTTTGGTAATTTCCGCTGCTCTCAAAATTTATGTTAGTTTTAAGGTCAATTTTGATCTAGGCGTCAATATTTGACAAACAATTTCCGCTATTCTCAAAATTTATGTTAAATTTAAGAGCATTTTTGACCTAAACGTCAAAACTAGACAAACAATTTCATAACCCTCAAAATTTAGGTCAACTTTTAGGTCAATTTTGATCTAAGTGTCAATATTTGACAAACAATTTCCGCTGCCATCATAATTTAGGTCAATTTTGAGGGCATTTTTGACCTAAACGTCAAAATTTTGACAAACAATTCACGCTACCCTCAAAATTTAAGGTTAATCTTAAGAACAGTGTTGACCTAAAAGTCAAAATTTGACAAACAATTTCCGCTAGCCTCAAAATTTAGGTCAATTTTGAGAACATTATTTACCGAAACGTCAAAATTTGGGAAACAATTTCGTAATAATGCCTTTGCTGATACTGCAATATCTATGGACATTTAATTCTTTACACAATTTTCAATAAGCTTTTCAGTTAAATATACCAAATATTCTAAGTAAATTCTAAAGTAAATTAAAAATTCAATGATTGAGTGACTTAAAGATAATTATTGAAAGATTAAGAGATTGAGATTAAATCAAAATTGGTATAAGGTTTTAGATTAAAATTGATATTAAGAGATTGAATGATTGTAAGATTAAAGGACTAAAAGATTGAAACATTAAATGATTTAAAGATTGAAATTAATATTAAGAGATTGATGTAAAGAGATTGAGATTAAGACTGAAAGATTAATATTAAGATAAAGGTTGAAATTAAAATTGAGATTAGAAGATTTAATGATTGAGAAAGATTAAAGGATTAACATATTAAAATAATAAAACTTTGAATTATTGTAAGATTAAGGGATTGAAACCCTCACAATTCCGTAACATGCTTTAAAATTTATTAAATATTTAATAATTGAAAGATCAAATGATAAAAAGATTAAAAGTTTGAGATTAAACAAGTGAAATATTTAGTTTAGGATTATGATACAGGTTAAGATTAAAATTTAGATGAAGAGATTAAAGAATTGAAAGGCGAAAAATTGAAAGATTGGAGTATTAATAGATTAAAATTTGGACTAATAGAAAGATTGACAGATTAATAGTTGCTTTCTTACGTACCTGAGTTTATTGTTTGTGCTTCTTTTAAAACATTCGAAATTCCGACTATATCTACCGCTACAGTTGGCTGCTGGTATATTTCTTTATGGATTTTTAGATCGTGACCCATAAAATTAGCGACCTGGGAAATTTGTGATTCTGTGCATTTCGATGCACAAGTTGTTGCAAGGTGTTTGCGAAGAGATGTACCTCGTAGAGTCTCTGGTTTATCAGCACCGCACAAAATAGAATATCTTCTCATAAGTTCGCAAGCTTCTAATGGCTGACAACGATCTCCGTTTGCGCTTGGTACAGCAAAAAAGTACAAATTGTTCTTGTGAACACCTGCTGTCTTTCGATGTTGTTTTAAAATTTCCATGCATTCTAAAGTTTGTAGGCACACAAGCACAGGTACTGGACGGTCTTTTTTACCTCTAATGAGTAAACGTTTATACTCTTTTGCAGTTTTTTTTCCACTTTCAGGTAAAGCTTTATATACGTCGTCGTTTTCGTCTATTTCTTGTCGATTATCGTAGTCTTCTAGGTTAAGATATTGCATTTCGCCACGTCTTCTACGATTGAAAACCATAAGATGTAATAATACAACTTCATTTAATCGTTTCCACGCCTCGATGGAAAACTTTTCTTTTAAAGACTGGTAAGCAGAGTTACGTTCTTGCATAAGGTATGTTGATAACATGCTTATGTCTCTTAGATTTGGAAGCATTACGACCTTTTTCCTCTTCATATCGATTTGAGTAGCTACTACGTTTTTATTGATATAAATACCAAATTTTGTGTCAAAAACTACCATGAACTCCTCGACTAATCCCTTCTTCTCTCTGTCCATCATAATGATGTACTCACATTTTAAGATGCCACTACATTTTCTTATGGCAGTGCCTAAAGCAGCAGCCGTACTTGGTGATCCATACTTCTGAGATTTTTCATCAAATTGTGCCACAATGTTAACCGCAGTTAATACTTCCTCGAAGAAACTCGGGTGAAAGGCTGCAGCTAAGTCTTCAATTTTCGGATTCACTTTTCTCAATGCAATGACAAATCTCCCCATTAATCGAAGTTGAGATCTTATCATATTGTCCTGCTGTTTTAATTTATGTTTTAAAGACAAAAGATTTCCAAAGAGGATAATGAGTCTGTCGTAGTTAACGATGTTTGTAACTTCATCATTTTTTTTCAAAACCGGTAAAATATGATATCTCATTTTGTAGCTTGCATCTTTATGAACACGACCAATTTTTCTAAATGCATTTTGCAAAAGACTTCTGGTTCGTCCTATTTTACGTTTAACGCAATCTGCGTAATGATGTCGTAAGTTATTCTGACTATAAAACCCTGAGCATTTAGGACAATTAATCATTTCCTCTGGTAATTTCTCTTTTCCAACCCGAGTTCTTCTGACAGTTATAAGAAATCCTTGATTATAATCTGCATCCGTGTTATGCAAAAAATCTCCTTTTTTTCTTATGGCATCAATAGCTTTACGTCTTTTATTGGAACGTTTTTCTAACGACGTAAATTGTTTCACTAACTCTTCGTCGGGGTGGATTCTTTCTAGATGACGCGCAATAGATAATTGCATAGTTTTGCAGTAGAGGCAAAAATGAGACTTCGACTTTCCACTTTTTCCCAAGGACGTGAGAACTTTTAACTCGGTAGGTGGCAGTGATGATTTAGTAGGAAATGCACATATAGAAGAAAAACTTGTTGAACTGATGTTGGTTTGTTGAAGGGTTGAGCTTGAGGTACTTCCAGCACTTTCATTTATTTCTTCATCATCAACTTCATCTTCATCAGAGACTTCATCGTCCCCAGGTAAGTAATCTTCATCACAGAGATCATCATCGTCATCATCATCAATTTCGGGAACTGGAATAACATCTTCATTTCCAAATTCACTGGTGACTGTACACTCAACTGCAGAAGTAGAAGGAGGTAACAATTGTTTTATAGGCGGAATTACAACTATATCAATAATTTTAGGTTTATTTGATTCCGATACAATTGAATTGTCTGTCTTTACTGTATAGGTTGTATCTGCAATAATTTTATATCTGCTGTGGTCGTTTCCTTGAAAATTCAGATCTTTCGTGTTGTCAATGAAATTAAAATTATTACCAGATTCTATCGAGTTGTCAATAGATAAATTATCTTTTGCTACTGGAAAATCTTCAGTAATGAGTTCTGGATGATTCTCTCCAAAATAAATAATATCACAGTTTTCAATATCTATACAATCACTTGAGTTCCCTAATTTTTCATTTACACAATTTAATAGTTTATTTTTTTCCAGAAATTCTTTAGAATTTACGGTAGAAGTAGACGGATCGAGTAATGAAGATCCGTTGCATTTATTAATAATGAATTGTACGCTTTTTTTTGCTTTCGAAATTTGATCAACGAATCCATCATTTTTAACTTTAACAACCCCTTTTTTACTAATTAAAAGATCAATTTCTCCTGTTTCAGGTATTTGGTAGACTAAGCTGTGATTTCCATTACAATTGTCAGACTTCCGTTTTGAGTAACTATGATCATCTAAACTTTTGTCCTTAATTTCATCTACTTCTTCATTACTAAGTAAAACTTCCATTTTTTCTGTTTCAGGTACTTCATTAACAAAATTACGCGCATTCGGAGAGACCCGCTCTTCTAAATCTGTCGAAAAAGTTTCTTCAAAAGTGTCCGATAACTGTGTTGAATGACTGTGAGTATCAAGATTTTCATTTCTAACTTCAGTTACTACTTTTTTACTGATTAAAACATTAATTTTTTCTGTTTTAGGTACTTCATCGCCAAAAATATTCTCTTCTGGAGAATCCCGCTCCTCAAAATCAGTTGAAGATATGTCTTGAAAAGTGTCAGACAACAGTGTAGAGGAAAAAAGATTATTGAGATTTTCGTCTTTAACTGCAACTATATCTGTTTTGCTTAATAAAACATTCACTTTTTCTGTATCAGGTACTTCAGTTACTTCTGTTTTACTGATTAAAACATTAATTTTTCCTGTTTCAGGTACTTTGTCGACAAAATTATGCTCAGTTGGAGAGTCCCGCTCGCCAAGATCAGTTGTGTCAGACAACTGTGAAGACGAAAAAAGATTATTGAGATTTTCGCCTTTATCTATAACTTCTTCTTTTTTTTTTAGTAAAACATCTTCAACTCTAGTGTTATTTATATTCTTGACTACAACATCAACTTTTTTAAATTCAGGCTCTGATTTGGCTACATTATTATTACTCACTACATTAATATCAGATAAAATAGTATCCTTATTAATGTTAGACTCTTGTGTAAAATGATTACGGATTCCAAGATTTTTATTTTCAACTAAAACGTCTTTTTTATTATTAATTGAATCATTCAGTTTTTCTGTTTCAGATACGTGTTTGTCTAAGATATCTTCCGAACAGTCCATATCGAAGGAATGATTTAAAATGTTTTTATTAAAAATTTCATACCTCTGTGTTAAGTGAATACGATTTTTGAGATTTTTATCTTTACCTTCAACGATCTTTTCACTGGTGCAGGTTGAAGTGTTTCCATTATAAATGTCAGAAAGCTGTGTCATGTTATCGTTAATTTCGGGAAGAGTAACTCTTGCTTGATTATTATGAGTAGTGGTTGGTTTATTCTTGCCGTAGTCGCTCAGTTTGGGTAAAATGATTTTAATCTGTTTGTCAGTTTTTCCATAGCTTAAATCCTGAAGTTCTACTTCAGTGGTCAGAGATTCATTTGTGAAATATTTCCGAATTCCATGTCTTTTAACTATAGGACAGTTCTTTGACTCTTTAAGTTGTAGTAGAACATTCACTTTCTCTTGGTGAGGTGTAGAAGTCTTCGAATTACGTAATAAATATCGCTGATTTGAGGATACGTCTTTAAAATCTAAATAAATAAAAAAATAAATTAATATTTAGCTTCAGTTCTTGTTAAGACTAAATCGAGTTGTATACATAATAAATATATGGTAAGACTCCGTCAGAAAAATTATAATTTGCATGGGGTCTTTGGATTAAGCTGTAATTTGATGAAATTGTAGTATTGGAAAATAGAAATTAGTGTACCAAAGATTTTTTGAAAAATTTCAAAATTGTTGAAGTTACGCCATTTTGAATTTTTCGTTGATATTTTTAAATGCTTAATATTTCCGAAAGTTTTTGATGAAATTCAATAGGGGAGGGTGGTCCCATACTGACCCCCTTATGTTTCTTGAAGATGGTACCACTAAAAAATTCGTTAGTACCATCTTTCACAACACCAACAACTGGACCACAGGTTTTATCAATGCATTTAATTTAGTTTGGAGATTCAAGCAATATTAGATTTTAGCATTGGTTAAATTAATTTTTGACCTATATGGAATTCGAGCTAACAGTGTTTTTTGAATGCAGGAAAATTTTTACGAAATTAATTTTAATTATGTATGACCTTAAGTTCAACGCACAATATTCAAATTAAATTGATTCCTTTAATATAAGTGATTGGCAAAACATTCTGTGAAAATAGTGGGAGTGGTTCGAAACCGACCCTCAAGGGGAGGTCCCAACCCGACCCTCATATTTTTACATTGTAATTGTTTATTCTCTGCTTTCTTATTGTTTACATAAAGTGAGGATAGGTTTTGCATATAAGTTTTAATTTTTTAAAAATTTATAAAATATTTTACTAGCAATCACAGCACATATTACTTAATTTTAATTGAGGAGCTGGATTCTAGACCGGCTCTTCGCTCGGAGAGCAAACGCTAATACCAGTCGGGTGGCAGTGAGTGGTCCAGAGGCGCTCACTGATCACTGACTGGGATTAGCGCTTACACCCCGAGCGAAGAGCCGGTTCTAGAATCCAGCTCCTCAATTCTTTTTTGGTTAAATATTTTATTCATTGTCATCTTTGGAAGCAGTTAAGTACAGAAACAAAAAAAGATTAATAACAAATTACGTATATATTTTACTAAAAATAAGGCGAAAATTAAAACAGGCAAAACCATTGCTGCTACTATATTGGAAATTTAGACACTGTTTAACAATTTATATTTATTATCATTTCAAAGACCTTAAAGTTGATTTAAATAAAGTAATAATATTAATTCAAGTTTAGCTATGTCAACATAACTTATAGACATACATAATTTCACAGTAAAGTTACTAATGATTTATTTATTTACCTTTTTGTTCAGAAAAAGGTCCGAAATTGTATTTAAATTGAGTCAAAATAATTTAACAGTTCATTACAGACTGTTGAATTTTATTTTAATTACTATCAGAATTTGATATCTTAATTTTTTTAGATTTCCCCCCCATAAAATAGGGGTGGGTTTTAGACACGGGGTGACACTGATGCAGTTTCCCATAAGAATAAACTTACCTTAGAATTGACCGTCGCCACTGGTGGCGCTGGCTGGTTAGTTGGCCGATATTGAGTGAAAATGCATTAGAAAAAAAGAAAAATTTATTTTACAATCAATAATATTAATTTAATGGTATTTATTTGTATATAATATTACTGCAGTATCTTTTTAGCATATTTTATAATATCAAAAACTTAGAAAAAGCGTTTAATATTTTATTTATAATGAAAATTGTGCAACAATACACGGCAGGAAATTGAAATTAAATACTAAATAATATTATAATAAATAAATTATCGAACAAATTTTTATTTATACTCTAAAATATTATTAAATAATAGTCAGTAGCAATAATTAAAATAATAAAAAATAATTATAATTTTATTAATTTAAATTTCCCGATATGAATTGTTGCACAATTTTCATTATAAATAAAATGTTAAACGCTTTTTCTAAGTTTTTGATATTATAAAATATGCTAAAAAGATACTGGATTAATATTATATACAAATAAATACCATTAAATTAATATTATTGATTGTAAAATAAATTTTTCTTTTTTTCTAATGCATTTTTACTCAATATCGGCCAACTAACCAGCCAGCGTCACCAGTGGCGACGGTCAACAGTATGGTTAGTTTCAACTCGAGAGTGTCAGCCCCGTGGTTTTAGACCATGCGGCAACCGTCAGAAAACATTGAAAAATAGTTCCTTTACTTAAAAAAATTTTGACGAAAACAAAGAAACACATTTTTTGATCATTTTTAGCCTTTGCCTTTGCACAAATAGATAACTTTGGTCCTTTTTAAAAAAAATTGTTTTTTGTTTTCAAACAAATTAATTTAAAATTATTTATTTTGAAAGTTTTCAAAAAAACTTTGGTACACAAATTTCTATTATACAATACTACAATTTCAAACCCCATGAAAATTGTAATTTTTCTGACGGATTCTTACCCTATAGTCAATTTAACTTCTTCATTAAAAATTATTTTTCTATGTTCTTAACCGTATATTGTGCTCCGAGGACGCAAAGTGCAAGTTTCTCGCTTGAGCTTAATTTTGCAGTACGAAAAACTTGCGCTTTGCGTCTTCGGTGCAGACGACAGATTATGCAAGACGAGAAATGTAATCCCCGGTTACTTAATGCGTTTTCGAGAAGTAAAGCATGGCTTCACTTCAAACAGCAGTTATACATTTCCTACAAGGAAAGGACTTTAAGGGCATCCCTGAAAAATTGTCGCTAAAAACTGTTTTCCCGCCTGTCGTCTCACTTCTAAGTAGTTAGAGATATTTCGTTAAGATTTATCAGGATAATTAAGGGAATTCGTGATGATAAAGAATATTCACGAAATTTGCAAGTAATTTTTGAAATAAATATTGAAAAACGTAATTATAAAAGTTTTATTTTTGGTGAAAGTGGGGGACAATATGGCGGCGAGCACACAGTCTTTCAAAATTCAATATTTTTTCAACATGCCTTCTATTTAATGTTTTTATAAACTTATATAAAACATAATTATTTCTTTTCGATAGAAATTTTAAAAAATCGGCTAATGACACAACAAATTGTTGTAGGTTTTATACAAATAATCCTTTTTACACAATATTGTTTAAAAGGAAGATTTGTGTTTGCTACTCAGTAAATAGAAAAGTATTGTGTAAAGCCATTCCAAAATGGTAGTAAGTATAAGTCGCATGTGTCAATACGGATTCATATAAAAATCCTATTGGGACGTTAGACTTAATCCTATTTTTATCCACCTAATACGGCCCTCTTTTAGCATTAAAATTAAGATCACATGAAAAGACTACAGATCATAATAAGAAAGTACAATTTAATATAAAAATGACGATTTTTAAGTCAGCAGTGCAAAATAAATTGTTAAAAAGTGGTAAAAGGAAACAGCCGTACAAAATAACATTATATTACCTTTCTTTTAAATATTAATAAAGTCACGCGCCAAATTATTAATGTCTCTATGATTCAGAGATCGGGAGGCATAGAGCCGTGTGGCTGGTACGAGCGTAGATCGTGTGTAAGAATTTAGTTGGAAAATATTGTATGTGCGCGAGAATTCAAAAACAAAACAAAAGTTTGCAAGAATACTTTTTGGATAAAGTGTGGCCATGTAAAGATTTAGAATTTAGTGTTGACGATATAAGTGAAGTGATGATATATTTAAATAATATTGTGAAAATATAAGTTTAAAATGCAAAAAATTTAAATTTTTTGGAAAAAATTGTGTTAGAACATATTAAAAAAGTGGTAAGTTTAAATTTATTTGTATGAATAAATAATTATATAGGTATATATATTTGAATAAGTTGTTTTGTATTATTTGAAACTGTGTACTATAAATTAGTAAATTTTACAATGATTAATAGTTTTTTATTTACATAAGAAAATAAAGATACTTTATGTAAATAGAATTTTTACATCTCATTTATTTCTAAATCGTTTTTGGTAATTTTTAGGTTATATCACCAACTGCTTACAGTAAAAGTGATAGGGAATAATAGAGAATTCAAAAAATGTAGTAGGGGGGATGGAGTAAGGATAGTTAGTTGCTGTTATGCTTAAACTGCTTGCTCAAAAATCGCGTAATTAATGGTATATTCTCGTTTTAACACCAAAAGATGATTGTAAAAATTGCAAGTCAATCTGTCACTATTTGCGAAGTTGGGAGATTATTTTTAAAAAAAGTCTGTTTTGCTAAAATGTCAACGTAATGTTTATCATATTGTTTTCTCCATTAGAATTTTAGAAAATTTATTTACGTAAGTGTTTTCTGGAGTGAAATTTTCTGCTAAACACGAATATCGTATTTATTTTCAAATTAATTCACGTCGTTCCTTAAAATTTAGAAAAAAACTGAAATATGGGCTCACGGGGCAAGGATAGTTACAGATAATACGGCACGGTAAAATCGTCTTAATGCCATTGCAAATTTTAAAAAGTGTTTAATTGTTCTTTTTAGGTTAATATACATAACGGTGCGTAATTATATACGGAAAACGTAGTTTATGACCAAGAAATTAGTGGTCGTCTGAAAAAAATTGGTTAAATTTTTTATTCTAGTTCAGATGAATTTTAATACAATAATTGCAATTCAGAAAATGTTCCATACATATTTTTAGTACTTGAGATATCAATATTGAATAGTCTAAATCAAGTTAAATAAAGAAAACAAAA
The DNA here is from genome assembly GCA_032873175.1 of Leptopilina drosophilae. Taxonomy (NCBI): domain Eukaryota; kingdom Metazoa; phylum Arthropoda; class Insecta; order Hymenoptera; family Figitidae; genus Leptopilina; species Leptopilina drosophilae. The sequence continues at coordinate 45,604,473 of CM065483.1, forward strand.
ATTTACTGATTTTCTATAACATTTTTAGCATTTGAATTCTTTTAACTATCCTTGCCCCGGTACTGGGGCAAGGATAGTTAAGAATTTTTGTTTGCTTTTTCATTTATATCTCGTAGGGATTTGAGTCTACAGTAAAATAATGTACAGCAAAATTGTAGCCAAATAACCAGGCTTTCCAAAAATACTTCTCATTTGCAGATACATATTCAAGATTAGCCGCTGGATCCAAAAAGGTTTTACATAACTATCCTTGCCCCATCCTCCTCTATGTTCATTCAAATATTTACAAAAAAAACCGATCTCAGAGATATTGATATTTAGTAGGGTAAATGCACTAGTAGTCGGACACTTAAGGATACGATCTTATATTATGCTTTTTTTCTTGAAATAGCAAATATCTACTGTGTTTATAAGCACATTACCAATTAAATGAGATCTTAAGGATTAAAAATCATATAAATTTGTTACAAATAGTTGAGTGTTTAATAAAATATAAACATTTTAATAAAAAATTACGAATGCTTTAGTAGTCGGACACTTTTCCCCCTTGTTTCTATAGTCGGACATGTGTCAGATATTTTGGATTTATAAAGTAAAACAGATAATTTTTTAATTACTATCGGCTATAAAATGGAATTAAACCTTATTAGAAGTTATTAATATAATATTTAAATCGTATAAGTTTAAAAATTTATGATTAATTATCAGCAAAACTTTGTGCTACTCATTGCGCTACTCGAAAATGGTTGTATCTATAGTCGGACACCATGATTTTTAAAATATTAAATAAAATATTTATTGTTTAATTATTTTGTAAAATAACACTAATTTCATAAAATATAAAATTTTCACATTCGTCCAGTATATTTTTTAAAGTAAATATCACAATGCATTATTATTTATTTGCCAAAAAACATAAAAGTGTCCGACTACTAGTACTGTTCGACTATACCCATACTTACCCTATTAATTAAGAAAGTAATTTTAACAAAACAAATCAAAATTTATTAGAAATGAAATTCAAATATTGTTTATTTAAATATTACATATCATCTTCTTTTGTTAAGAGGTTTTTTCCTTTCTTATTTATTGATTTGGAGGATTGATAACTTCTTATATATATATATATATATATATATATATATATATATATATATATATATATATATATATATTAATATAAAATTTTATGTTTAATACTACTTAACAATTATATATTTAATAATATTATGATTGTCCTTACAGAAACTGGCGAAAATAAATGTCTTTTATAATTTTCATTACAATTCTTCTTTACGTACCCTGATGTTGACATCCCTTCACAAAGCAACTCATTTTTATAACTTTTTTACATATTTCACCCACGAAAAATTAACCAGCTAATAAAAACGTGATAATGGCAAACGTATATTTCAAAACAACGAACAACAGAAACTATACACATGCTATACACCACGTGATCTGTAGTATGTCGCTTTCCCGCTAGGATCGCTAGTTTCTGTAGATGATAATTTTCTAATTGTGTCAGAAAAGTTGGGGGCAGAATTTTCTGAAACGGCCTGTAGAGTGAGTGCTCCTTATACTACTTCATGGTTTTAAGTCTATGGCGTATGATGATTGAGATCAGGGTTGGAAAATGACGTGTCATTTTTGGTTTCTGATGTAGATTACGTAGAATAAGTAATTTACGTAGACAATGTAGAAAACTCATGTAATTTACATTTTCAAGATGGCGGCCATTAAAAGACTAAAACCATAACATAATCTCTTGAAAAGTTTGCTTTTCAGGTTATATCACGTGACAAAATACATTAAAGTAAATTACGTAGAAAACTCTTGACGTAAATTACCAAGTAATCTACATGTAAACAACTACGTAGATTACCTTAGGTAGTTTACGTTCCCAACCCTGATAGAGATACGTCATAGACTTAACCCTTTAACGCCGAGAAGGACACATATTTCACTTAACTTTTAGAGTTATCGTTCTTAACGATTTCGTAGAGGTAGAGATACGTGCAGCTCCTCCGCATACGCATATTTCACCACACAGCTCGCCTACGAGCGTAGGGGTCAACTGTTCCGCAAGACCCGACGACGACGGAACGACTTTCTTGTTTCCGTCTGCCAAATTCCAGGAACTTTCGGTTTCAAAGACTTACTAACCCCCAGCCCCTTGGTGAGAGACAAGACCCTTCTAATCCCTTGATACTCTGCCAGGTACCCGCCCGCAAAGACGTTCTTTTAGAACATTTCAGCCCTAAGAAGACAGGTTCCTAATAAAATGGAGAAGCAGTTGCCGCCGTCATCCTGCCCCGACAGTCTCGCGCTCCGACACGGTCTGACTAAAGGATAAGGAATCGGACGTTTCCAGCGGGGACCATGCGGAGGTTCTGCTTCCAGACCGAAGTTTCATCCAACCGGTACAAGTACCAGCGTAATGCGTTCTATCTCATCTAACTTCTCATTCGTTCGCCTTTTACAAACACGCGATGAATTCCGTGATTGAGTATTCGCGGACCGCTCAAACTCGGTCACCTAACAGGGGGGTCCCCATTCACTCATAGTAATACACAAGTAGGCGTGTTGCGTTTGTTCATTACGACACGCAGAAATCACGGGTGGCCTATTCTGAATCTTGGGCCACCACGGGGGGTCCATTCGTCTAGAGACACATGCTTCACTTCTCAATGTTTTCAAGAATTATGTTTTAAATTTGGAATAAAACATACCGTAAACTCGAGTAGGCACCAGCAACTCTCTTGCAAGCAATGAGGAGTCGAACGAGTGAAACTTATGACTATTGGGATATCAATTTAAATTTCAATAGTGAGAGACATAAATCTAACTGTAAGTAAATCAACAAATAAAGCACCATACGAAGCGTTGTATGGTTATCTACCTAGATTTCAAGAGGGAATTGCGCGAACAATCACTGAAAATTGTAAAACTTATAGATTACATCAAAAAATTCACAGAGAAATTAGAGGCAACATTGATAAAGAGCAAGATAAGTATAAAAAGCGATTTTATGCAGATGACGAAACAATGTAAAATATAAAATAGAAGATATTGTATTTGTTAAAAAGAATCCGATTTGTACAAGACAATACGCAAAACATCATGAAATCTACAAAGGACCACTGATTTTTGTAAAAGTTTTACCATGCGATATTTATAGGATCAGAAAATTAAACGAATCAAATGACAAAAATTTTGAATGTACTGCCCATGTAGATCAGCTAAGGATTTGGATTAGCTGGAATGATGCGGAAAGTAAAAAGAGCGAAGGTGAGTCTAATTCAAAGTCGAGTGAATTGAGTAATTTAAATAATGATGAAAATGTTGAGCCTGTATTTGAAGCTATTGTTAACGGTAGAACTAACAAAAATAAATAAGGAAAAAAATTAACAGAAAAATAATTGTTATTTTATTTATTTTTTTAAAGAAAAAGAAATCTTTTATTGTAAACGGTTTAAAATAACAAACCTTTAACAGGATGATCGAGTATTACAATTTTTTGAATATTAATAAAGTCACGCGCCAAAATATAGATATCGCTTTGATAGAGAGATCAAGAGGTACAAAGCCGTGTGGCTAGTACGAACGTGGATCTTTCTTCGACAGAGTTGAAAAATCGAGATATCGTTTAAAAAGTCGAAGCATGTTTTTTGACAACTGCACTGAATTAGTTGATTTTGAACGGTTATGGTCTGAAAAATTTCGGCCGTTCATAATGATATTCCGTGAACCGATTAAGATTTTTTAATTCTTTTGGTCTTAAATTAAAGATGAGTCTTGAATGATAACACCTATATGTTATAAATTTTTTTGCAATTTTTAAAAAATGTGTAAGAGTTAAAAAGTTCCCCAAAAAGTTTATTTTTTAGTTTTTTTGTTAAATTTATTGATTGATGAAACTTTTATTATTAAAATTTTCAGTTATGTCTCATTAATCGTAAAATTTAATGAGCTTTGAATATTGGATCTACACTGGGTCCTCCATTCTTATTTTTTTTAATTTGATGTCAGGTTTGAAATTAGTAACATCTAAAATCTCTAACTAAGAAATATTAATCGAATCGCGACGTTAACACTAAGACCGATGCCGAAGGTTTGGTATTTTCCCAACGCCTCTAGCCTCAAGCGATGTAGGCTATAACTACTGCTACCACGAGTCCAACCCAATGACCGGTCTTACCACACTTTTTTCGGCAAGTGAGGTTGTCGGCCAATATTAGACCTGCCGGACCTACGCGGCACTGCCCATCATCATCGCAATGACACTGCTCTGCGAGACAGCCTGGGCGAATCGAAAACTAACTGCAAGCAGTGACAATACTCGAAGACTCATTTAGTCGCCTCTTACGAAACAAATTTCGTACAGGAGATTGTTATTATTATATTATAAAAATGACTTTTAGTAATCATTTTTATCCGCCATCTTGCATTTTAAGCTAATAAAATTTTCCATCTGAAAGCTTGAACAATTTGGACGCGATATTTTAAGTTTTTATGAATTTCTTCTTCTAAATACATTTTAAAAATTTTTTAATCAATGCTTTTTTGCAAAAAAATGTCCGTAACTTGTTAGTATTTTATTTTTTTAAATTTTGAGTGCAGATTATAAAAGAGCGATGTTCAAGACGTAAGGAGTATTTATTCTTGATTTTTAAACCATTGGTTCTCGAGAAAATAACCGTAACTGGCTTGACAGCGTTCAGTAAAAAGAAAAGCGGATTATTCGATCCAGACGCTCGTTTTATGTTGACTTTCTATAAATATTAAATAGATTTTTCAATTTATTTCTATTATATGGCCTATATTCATTTTTGCAAATATAATTTGATGTTAGTTTATCAAGTCCAATAATTAAAATATAAACTATTTTCGCGAATAGCTACCCGACAAATTGTTGAAGGTTGGGATTATAATATTCATATTTTTCCTTATTTTTTCTAAAAGGTTTGATAATTTTACAAATGAATCTAGGCTAATGGTTAAATATTTCAAGAACTATAATAAGAACGTATGGTCAAATTTACAAAAAAATCTATAGAAATACGTTTAGGGGATGTGTTACCTTAAGGCAAATTACGTATATTTTTATGTACAATATAAAAAATATATTTGACATGTAATTTATGACCTTAGATTTGACATAAAAATTTTAATTAATATTCTAAAAATATAAACACAAATTGTTCACCAAAAAGCTTAAGTGTACGGGGCTACCCGAATCTCCCCTACTTCTCAACACGTAAGTGTTAAGTAAGATTTAAACTTATACCAAAAAGATTGGAATGATGTTTTTTTAATTTATCAAAATGTGAATGTTTGCTTTTTAATAGATTAAAATTTTCTAGTAAAGTCAATAAAATAAAATTAAAATTTTCTTACGGGACAAATAATTAAACATTTTCCAAGCGCGCAGCAGTTGAAGCATCCACAGCAATTGAAGAGCTGGATTCTAGAACCAGCTATTCGCTCGGAGCTCGAGCGCTAATACCAGTCGGGTGGCAGTGAGTGTCCCAGAGGCGCTCACTGTTCACTGACCGGTATTAGCGCTTGCGCTCCGAGCGAAGAGCTGGTTCTAGAATCCAGCTCCTCAATTGGTACCCTAACCCTATATAAATAAAAAAATCGAATTCTCTTTAATATCGTCACATAAGTATTCGCGAATATAAGAAATGAATGGGAAAAAACATAATTTTTAGTTAGCTATAAAAAGGTATTCACTTTTAAATATTGCTATTTATGGCAAATTTGATGTTCATGAAGTTAATTTTTTTTAAGTAAAATAAAAAAAACGTAATTATTAAACTTGAATAAAGATTTAAGACAAATTTTACATTGTATGTGATTTACATGGAAATTACACCGATAATTTTTTGAAGCTTGCTGGATATTTTTGGATATCGCTCAATTCGTATTAGCAGACGATATTTTAATAACTTGTCGAATATTAGAAGCAATTTCCTTTAAGGTAACATATCTCTTAAAACTCCTTTATAGATTTTTTTATAAATTTGACCATACCTTCTTATTATAATTTTTTTAACATTTGCAAAATTTAAAGAAATTTCACTGCACGGAACCAGAAATATTCGTTTTAAAATTTGCGTTTTTTGCATCTAAAACAAGAGTAATAGGTGCGATTTGGCACATGTACGACTGTATTTGTGGTAGTAGGAACAGGCTGAGCTAAAAGTATAAGACCTTAAGGGGAAAGTATACTGCGTTCAATTGTATTACAAGGCAACAAACTTTTAACTTCGATTACAGCAGGCACGTCCAACCTATTTTCCCGCTCTCTTAGTTCGGACAATTTTTCAACTCTAGCACTTCTCGCACATCTCACACTGGGACAGTTGTTGATAAAATAAAGAGGAAAAGTAGAATCTGTGTTGTGCGGTGAACTCTCGTTGTGGGGGTAAAAATTAATGGAACTCGATTTGCACATTTTCGCTAGGTTGGACGTGACTGGATTACAGGGATGTGACATCTTAAGGGCCACACCTAGTGTGATACTTCGAGTATACTCTCACGGTAAGAAAACGTTTTATGTGTCTTATACGAATTGAGTTACGTTAAATGTTTCAAAATGAGACACGAGATGAAATTAAATGTCTCAATATGAAACAGATTTTGTATCTCAATGGTGTAAACGCTTAGAACAACTCATTTTGAGACACTTGTGAGATATCAGTTTTTGCAGTGTATAATAGAAGTGGGGACAACACACAGATTAGGTATAGATATAATATTTATTAATTTATTGTTATAAAATCTGTACTTTTATCTTTAAACGTGTTTTTCACGAAACTACATTTTTCAAATTTGCTACAGCTCTAAATTGAGAACCTATCATCCGATCGGGTTGATTTTTGTCTTTGCTTATTTAGTATTATTTTCTCCGTACAATGAGGCTCTAGCTTTTTTTGGATGAAAAATAAAATTTTGGGATGCTAAAAACTATCGGGGTTTTTTGGCAAATTTTATAAGCTTTTTTCAAAACTCTGCCATTTTGTTGCAATTCAATATTTTCTTACATCCGTGGGTCATTGTACGGCAAATATCTTCTAGTTTAATAATCTTTTTGGTTTTTTTATATCAACCACTGAGAAAGCCGCAATCACTGCAGCAGTGGGACAACTTTTTTTAGACACTCGAGAGATAGTGAATAACTTTTTAAAAAAACAATGTTTTTCTTTTAAAAAATTACGAATTGATCACTAGTAATAGACATATACATGTAAAATAAACTTCAAAACATTTGACGCAATAAATTCTCTGAAAAAAATTTCTACAAATCTCCGTTTTTTCAGGCACTCACACTAGGTGTGCCCCTTAATAGAAATATTCAAATCTAGCGGACAGAAAAAATTCAGAAGTATTTAAAATTTTCGTCTTTCTGTTGATGAAGTAATTTCAAATACTTTTCTATACAAGCCTTTATACCGGGTCTTTTAAATTTCTAGATTATGAGCTACAAATAGTTTATTACCCAACAAATACGGCACTCACCGTTTCACATGACGTGAAATTGGTAAACAATCATTTTCGAACTAGTTTTTCTTGCACACGGTCACTATTTACAAAATTTTCCTACTAAGGATAGACACGACTCTCCATAATTACATAAATCCAAAAAAATTTTAATCCATGTAGAAACATGGTTACATAATGGGAATAACACAGCAATTTAATGCAAATCATGTTAATAGATGAGCTAAATGGCTATAATTTACGCCTTGTCCTCTATATTTACATTCAATTACATTACTCTAGTATGTTCTATTTTGAAACCAGTTTTTTTCGTGATTTAAAAGAATCTTTTAGATTTTGTTTTAGAATGAAACTCAGTTGTTTTTTCATGCCTTCGGATATGCTAGGTATAGTTATGCAACTCAACACTTCAATTTTCCATTTTCAAAAAGAAAATGTAAATTTATATTTATTTTTACAAATAAGAAGCACGAAAGTAAGCAGCAGTAGGAGACCAAATAGCAAAGCATTCTTGGCCCTTATTTTTACAAATAAATATATATTTACATTTTCTTCTTAAAAATGGTGAACTGAAGTATTAAATTTAGTAATCATAACTGGTATAGCTAAACGCATGAGAAAAAGACTAAGTTTCTGACAAAAAAATCTGCACTTCCTCATTATACTGTCAATGTGTTCTTAGTACAGTCTGATTATGCGCAGAGAGCAACAGAGTTCATGTTGTGAAAAGTTTAAGTGTGTCTATATCAAACGCACGGACCATGAAGAAGTTTTTACACTTTCCTCTTGTAATTGCAAGGAGGAAAGAAAAAAATTTCCTCTTCTTGGAAGAGGATGTTTCTTGAATGTACAACTCTTGGTTAGGGGGAAAACAACAGTGGTTTTTATTGAACCGTCATTGACTGTTTATAGTGACAAGACGTCATTTTTTATCATTATCTAAAAAATGCATATAAAAATTAATATTTTAGTTTAGAAGACATGTTGTAAAATATAGAATTCTTCTTGAGCTGATTTAATTAAACAATAATTCAGGAAACTAATACTTGTTCTTTTAACCTTAACTGGTAAGAGCGATATCTACAGTTCTTTTGAAGCGATTTTAAAAATCAAACGGCATTTGATTCAGCTTCATCATGCCTATAAGTGGTACGTCAAAAACTAGAAAATTTTCTACTTCCTTCTTTTTATAAGTGAAATTCTGAATAAAAACACCTGTTTTTTGCATGTTTTGGGGAAAAAGTATTCTAAAAAGGGGGGGAAGCAAATACCACTTTTTTGAGGTTCTACGCCTAAAGAAATATCTAATGAAGAGAATGTGAGTTCTTTATTGTCTTTATCTGTTTCAGAAAGTTTAGAATGGATCTTACCACCGAAAATGGACTTTTTCGAAAATAGCGTATATTGCCGTTATTTTGAAGTGAATTTTAAAAAAATTACAATTTTCTAAATGAATTATATATTACATGTAAAAGAAATTTTATTAATAAATGTCAGTTATTTTAATAATATATACTAAAAAATTCTTATTTTTTCCTGTTTTGAACTGGAATGTCCCCTTAAAATACAAATTTTAAGTTTGAATTTTCTTCATACTGTGTGTAATTCTTTGATCCGGCAGCTCAATAATATAAGTGTATTTCAAGATTGTGAATTCTGTGTTTAACTAGAATAAAACTATTTTCAAACACTAATTAAACATTCTATTGTTGGTAACATTTTCGACAGGGTAGCAGCCAATGATTAAGCTTCCAGTGTATTTTGCTTTTATAGTTGCATAATAAAAAAACATATATATATTGTAAAATACAAGTTTTTTATAGTCAATTTACCCGTTTTCGTAACATAGCTTTTCAAAAAAATATTCAATATTACTTAAGTTTAAATAATAAACGGTAATACATACCATTAGAATTCACATCAGAAAGGCTCTCATTTAACCAACTGTTTCCTACGAGATCGAGAACTTCAGTCGCCCCACTATGAACAGGACTGGTATCATTAAAATCAATTTCTGGGATAGATAGCTTCTCCAATATAACGCAAGCATTTTTTAAACTCAATGAAGCTATAAAAATAATCAATTAATTAAATGTTGAAGTTTATTTGAAAACCAAGTGATAGAATCATCATTATTAATTATAAAAATAATCGATTTACTTATATTAAAATAGTATATTAATCATCAAGGGTTTAAACGATGTCATTGAGACAGCTGAGTGGACGATCGGTGCATATTAGGTAGAGTTACTAACCGTACTTATTTCCCCGGACATGTACTCTTTTCAGACTCTTTTGGGTTTGTTCTACCGGCTTTTAATTATTATACGGGTTTTAGAAACAAATTAAAACCTTCGAGCGTAAAAGGAATTGAGGAGCTAGATTCTAGAACCGGCTCTGCGCTCAGAGCGCAGAGCCGGTTCTAGAATCTAGCTCCTCAATTATACAAACTTCTCCTAAATTTACTCAAATTGACTGCTATGAATTTTATAAACACTTTCTAAAGAATAAAACACTGTTTACTTGTTTAGCCACACATTTTCGTCAAAAACTACAGTACTTTTAAAACTTTTAAAATTCAATTTTTTCAAATTTAAAAAGTTTTATTTGCATATTATATTATAGGTTTATAAAGTACAAACTACTTTTCTTTACAACACTTTTTGATACTCATTTGGAAGGTATTTTAATTAATCTTAATTTAAGTTGTGAAAAGGATTTATAGATGTTATTGGCAGGTTGTTTTTATATTTTCATATATTTTTTGAGGTATTGTATTTTAATGTTAACTATATGTGAATATTTATATAGAACGGAGTTATCCTTCATATGTTTCAGTAGGTTTTGTTATTAAAGACTTATTCTATTGACAAAATAATATTTTATTGCTAATTATCTTATTAGGCCGAGAACATTTTAATTTAAGGTAACAGTGTACCTAAATATAAAAGGCGTAACTGCATTTTAATTTAAATCTGTGAAGTCTGTATTATTTTCTTAATCCATTTAGAGTTACTGATATTTAATAAATTTTCTTTTTTTATTTTTAAAGTAGTCATTTTTGTGCTGTGATAGGGAGATTCTGCGCAGGCAGAAGATTGTTCACTCCTCACTTTTCCCGTTGAAAAATGAGGGAAGATTTGAATTTTAATAGATATTTAAATTTTCCCTCATTTTGCAACGGGAAAAGTGAGGTGTGAACGATCTTCTGCCTGCACAGGCAGGCAGTCTGCAGACGTCGGAATGCTCTTTAAGCCTTGTTTTATTCTGGACAGCCACTTTATTGTTGTAAAATTTAATAGATTTTATTTATGCTTTTACAATTGTAAAACTTAGAAAGATCGCGACTCTAAAAAAAAGAGGAGCAAGGTAGCCAGTCTCGTTTATGCCGTATTGAAAACATAAAGCTTCATAAAAAATGTAGTTTATTTATTAAAAATCCGTTTGTCAGCAAAATAAAGGTTTAAAAATTAGATTAGCTTGAATAAACCAAATTAAAATCCTAATTTTGTTTAATATATGTCTAACTTGAACTATAAAATGTATAATACTGTTGATAAAGCAGATACAAACATTAGAATAAATCTAGTAGATAGTTTACTAACATACACGGGGAGAAAAATCAAGCGTTTGTAGTATGGACAGTTAACCTTATTTCGTAAAAGAATGCACATGCGCAATAGGCGTAAAATTTCTGCTGTATTTGTATAAATTTCTACGTTATCAGCAAAAAAATTCTACCTTTAACGCATGGGACGTCAGGACGTCATCTATACTATTTTAGTATATCTTTCATGCAATTGAGGTATAAAAACACGCCTTTTAAGCAGGGTGTTCATACAAAATTATCATAGGAAGTCTCCATACTACAAACGCTTGATTTTTCTCTCCGTGTAGAGTTATTAGAAATGATTTATAGAAATATTTAGATGAGATAAAAAAATATAAAGAGGACATACTTTGGACATTTTTAAGTTGAACGATATTTATAAACAACTATAAGAAAACGTTAATCGTTGCTTGAGAGCTACATCGTGCTCCCACCATCCTATCTACTTAATGCAATAGATGGAATGGTGGGAGATCGATAAAGGCAAAGTAGCTGCGATTTTGCCTCCATGTGAGACCGCCGTGACAGTAAGAAGTAATAGTGTTTCGTAAGCTCGTAACCTGTAAAAATAAATGGCTAGCCGATGCGACACGTGTGTTTCCTTACATTCCCTGTGCCAATTTTACTTTACTATGCAATACTTTACTTAATTTACCTAATATCCACCAAATGTCAACTGAGCTGAGAAAATTAAAATGCTGCGAAAGTCAAATTAAAATCGTAATCGATTTCCTGTTTGGAAATTATACTAATATTATGAACATTTTTTACCTCCTCACGAAGAAATTTCTTAAACATAGTGACAAAGCTATAAATGATCATAAAATAAACAAATTGTGTTGAGTTTGGCACTGCATCTTAAAGTGATACGTACCTCTAGTATTTTCATTTTCTTGGAATAATGACTCTTGGGATCGGTCCAGTGGTGTTGAATGAGTATTACATTTCAATCTAAAACTGGTGATAGAATTAAGGGAACCATCTATCCAACTTTCTCCAGTTTCATTCATGGTCTCATTAGTAAGATGAGTTGAATGAGTTTTGAAATTAATTGCTGTCTCCGATAATCTCTCCAGAACAACAACTGCATTTTTTAGAGGAATTGAATTGACTATTGAAGACTCTAAAACAAATTGTTTAAGTATTTTAGTGTAAAAAGACAATCTAAACGTTATTGTTCCATACCCTCGGGTTGCAAAATTTTAGAACATTTGAACATTTTTGTAAAAATATATGATAACTTGATCTAAAGTTCAATAAATTTAGAGTGAAAAAATATCCTGCTTTGATAACTTTTACATTTATTTTAACAGTTAATTATTTGAATTTGAAGTAATGCTATTATTTAAAAATAATTAGTGCAAATTACTGTATCTTTGCGACCCGAGTATATAAGTATGTTTATATTTTTTAAGGGGTATTGTACATTTCCCAACTTTCATTTGATCTACCATTTTCCTAAAATTTTATTTAATACAATTGTTTTTATAACTAAACAAAATTTTAACACGCTCAATGAGATATATACGTGTTCGACGCACAATTTTTATATATGAACCCACATAGCACAATAGTATGAGGTAAGGTTATGTTGAGTACTAATCGTAAGGCTTACATAATATTGCTGTGGTAGACCTGATGTTAATCTTACATGTTTAGGTTGAAGTAACTTTACATGTCAAGGTTGAGGTAAGGTAATTATTAAGTTGTAAGCATAAAGTAGTATACGGAGCACTCACTCTACAAGCCGTTTTAGAAAATTCTACCCCCAACTTTTCTGACTCAATTAGAAAATTATAATCTAAAGATGCTAGCGATTCTAGCGGGAAAGCGACATAATATAGATCACGTGGTGTATATTTTCTGTTATTTGTTGTCTTGAAATATACGTTTGTCATTATCACGTTTTTATAAGCCGGTTAATGGGAGAAGGAACAATCCCCATTGGAAAATTCGTCGACGGCTCGTGGGAGAGTGCGTGTATAGAGAAAGTTCTCTACGTACCGGCAGTAACGAAAAATTTGTTTTCGGTCAGCGTCGCGACTAAAGGCGGACGCCACGTAGTGTTCGGAGAAAAGTTTGTGAAAATTATGAGAAAGGAAGAGGTGCTCGCGACGGGAGTGAAAGTGCAGAACGTTTACGAGTAAGGCACAAGAGGCTCGGCCACGTAAACAAACTTACGATGAATGAATAAGGCATCAAAGGTCTCGTGAGTGGGGTGAAATTTTCTGACTAGAACGATTTCTTTTGTGATCCGTGCCAACTCGGTAAGTCGCACAGGCAGCCATTCCGAAAATGTCGCGAGCGAGAACAAACGGTGCCGGGTGAGGTGTTTTATCCAGGCGTGTGTGGGCCGATGTCGGTCGAGACTCCTGGCGGTGCTCGATATTTGTTGACATTTAAAGACGATTGCTCGAGCTATCGCTTTATATATTTCTTGAAGCACAAGAGCGAGGTAGCAGAGAAGTTTCGAGTGTTCGACAAGCTGGTCGAGACGAAGTTCGGAAAAATTATGCGAGTGATACGCTCTGACAGCGGTTTGGAGTTTCGTAATAAGAAGATGGATGAATATCTCGAGGCTCGCGGCATTCAGAGAGAAACAACAGCTTCATATACACCCGAGCAAAACAGGCGATCAGAACGAGATAATCAGACAATTATCGAGAGCGCGCGTACAATGTTGTTTGCGAAAAGACTCCCAGTGACATTGTGGGCGGGAGCCGCGAGTACGTCACTGTATCTGATGAATCGTGCTGGAGTGCGAGGCGACAAAACTCCGTATGAGTTGTGGGTGAAGAAGAAACCTAACTTGGATCATTTGCGCATATTCGGATCGGAAGCTTATGTGCACGTGTCCAAGCAGCACACGACGAAGCTCGACGCGAGGTGGAAAAGAATGTGGCTCTTCGGGTACGAAAAAGAATCGTCGAATTATCGGATGTTTGATCCGGTTGCGAAGAAGATTGTCGTCTCGCGGGATGTCGTGTTTAAAGAGCAACTAACAAAAGCTGAGAAAACGACGAGTGACGATGAAGAGAACCAGATTGTCGTCTCGCGGGATGTCGTGTTTAAAGAGCAACTAACAAAAGCTGAGAAAACGACGAGTGACGATGAAGAGAACCAGATTCGGCTGCCCGGAGGTCACATGGGTAACCAGCGACGAGAAGAAAATGTTGAGGACGACGAAATCGTGGAGATCAAGGACGATGAAGATGAGGTTTTTCTGCCGGCAGAGGACAAGCAAACGGAGGTGAGAAAACAAAATGTTAATCGAGGAACAGTCAGAGATGCGAGAGCTCTGAGTCTACGAGATCGTGCGACCCTGAAGAGGCCTATACGTTATCAGTCGAATGTGGCTGAGTATAATCCACCAAACACATACAACGAAGCCATAACGAGTCGAGATGCGGCAGAGTGGATCGAAGCGATCAACAAGTAACTTGAGGCGCATCGAGAGAATGGAACGTGGAACATAGTCGCGAAAAAGACCGGGATAAAGGTCATCGATTCGAGATGGGTTTTTCGCGTTCTCCGGCATACGGACGGAGAGATTTTTCGAAAGAAGGACCGACTATGTGCCCGAGGGTTCATGCAACAACACGGAATCGATTCTTCTGAGACTTTTGCGCCCGTCGTGAGATACGACTCGCTCAGGGTGTTGCTGGCGGTGACTGCAGCGAAGGACCTTGAACTTGCAAAGGTCGATGTGCAGACGGCGTTCCTCTACGGGGATCTCAGCGAGGACATCTACATGGAACTTCCGCAAGGGCTTGAAGAAAGAAGAAAAGTGGGAAGTGCGCGAAAGAGTGTAATGTGCCACTTGCGAAAGTCCCTATATGGACTCAAACAAGCAACTCGGTGCTAGAACGTGAAGTTCCGAGAGTTCTTAAAAAAATTTGATTTCAAAGAAGCCGAGGGCGATAAATGCATTTTTGTGGGGCAAGGGAAAGAAGTGCCGGTTTACTTAGTATTGTTTGTAGACGACGGCTTGATCGCGGCTAGAAGTCAACAAGTGATAGAAATTGTGCTCACACAAGAAAAAAACCGGACTCAAAAGGAGTCGCATATGAGACTCATTTTGAACTGCAACAAAAATGATACCCCTTCGACTCATTCTGAGTTTCTAGGATAAAGACTCAAAATGAGTCTTAAGGGGTATCATTTTTTCTTTACGATAAAATTTCAATCACATTGGAAAAGCTAAGAATAATTTATAAAAATATGAATTAAAATAATTGTTTATAACTAATAAACACGTTGCACTTGTCAAAACATGAATACTTGCAGTCGATTTACTGTTTTTATGAGTAATGGAAAATTTCTTTAGGTTAGACATTTGTCAATTGACAGACACGGATGGGCAACCATGGAACACGAAACATGCGAAACACAAAAAAGTAACTAGAATATTGTTATTTTACTCATTCTGAGTCATTTGAAGTTGCCGATTACTCATTTCGAGTCACTTGAAGTTGTCGATTACTCATTTTGAGACCGACTTCCAAATGAGTTGCAACAACAATGAGTAGGGTTTTTTTCTGTGCGAGCATTTGAGAAGCGAATTCAAAATCAATCTCGGTGATTCTAGTCTATTTGTCGGAATACAAATCAAGCAAAATCGTGATGAAAAATCGATATTTATTCATCAAAGCGCGTACGTGAAAAGTGTGATCGAACGTTTCGGAATGAGTGATGCGAAAATTGTAAGCATGCCAGCTGATCCGCATACGGCGTTGTGTCCGTTAAAACAAAGGGAAAAAGAAGCCGACAATGTTCCTTATCGCGATGCAGTAAGAGCATTAATGTTCTTGGCAATTGTATCACAGCCGGACATCGCGTACGCGGTCAATTCGGTCAGCAAACTTCTTGACAAACACAGCGAGATCCATTGGCGGGCGGTTAAAAGAATCATAGAATATCTGAAAGGTACGAGCGAGTTCGGAATAGAGTTTCGCGACGGTGGAATCGTGCTACAGATTATCAGGTACTCCAAACCAGATTACGCGAGTGATATCGAGACGAGAAGGTCGACGACCGGTTATTTATTTGAGCTTGCGGGTAACGCAAGTAACGTGGTCTTTGCAAAGACAGAGAATTGTTACACTCAGTACTACCGAATCTGAGTATGTCGCAGCAGCCGCGGCGGCGAAAGAAGCAATTTAGCTTAGTAAGTTAATGCGAGACATCGGATGTCTGAGTGCAGAAGCGACTGTGATTAATGTGGACAATCATAGTGCTATTAAATTAGTAAAGAATCCAGAGTATCATAAGCGTACTAAGCACATTGATATTCGATACCATTATATTCGAGAGAAATGCAACGATGAATGAAATTGTCGTCGAGTATATTCCTACAAAAAATCAAAAAGCCGATATTTTTACAAAGGCTCTTCTGCGAGACAAATTTCGCGAGATGCGTGCGAGCATGGGAGTTTGTACACAAGAAAAGATTGTACACACTAGAACGGTGGAAGTGTTGATGTAGTCCAGCGCGTGTACCGTAGGCTAAGTAGAGCGCCAATATGGCATAAATGTTCTTACATAAGAGGGAGACTGAAGCGTCAAGCGAGCTATCAAAAAAGGGGAGGCGACGACTGAGAGTCAGTTTTTGCATAAACCCCCATCGCGTAATATCCGAGTATTAAATAAAACTTTCGTTCTTATCAACAATACACAATTGTTTCATTATTTTTGTTCTCCTTATCCAATCTTCACATTATACGTTTGCTTCAATAGTGTGTAACCTTATGATCCTTACGATTAGTACTCAACATAACCTTACCTCATACTATTGTGCTATGTGGGAACTTATGCGAATGGTCCTTTTGCGATTATTCTTTTGTTTTGCAAAAATAACTATGTTAATTAGTTAGTTAGTTACTAAGTTAGTACGTTATTTAGGGGTCGTCTATAAATTACGTAAGATTTTTTTTTTAATTTGACCCCCCTAATAAGATATTCTGTATACGGCAAACAGTTACATCTATTAGATGTCAATTAAACTCTTTGGTCGATAAGTAATTACCAATTTTTAAATTAATGAACTGGGGTTTGAGTCCTCACAGATGCACGCATCTTGTTTTTTCAGATCGAAATTAATTTAAAAATTGATAATTACTGATCGACAGTCATATCGAAGTAATTATCATATGAAACACCTATCTCTAAACCAAAGCGTTTAATTGACATCTAATAGATCTCACTGGTTGCTGATATAGTTGAAATCTTCATATTTCAAAATACTCAATCAGCGAAAAATTGTAACATTAAATATTCTATGAACAACAACGCCATTTTTCTGTTATTCGTAAGATCTAGCAAACCCCCGCTTCTTTCTCCTAAAGTTCTTACGTAATCAATGGTACCTTACTTAGTATTTTAATAAAATAACCAAAACTAAAAGTATTTATTTCCTAATGTATGTACAATATATACATAATGTGGTTTGACTCTTTACCGCCTATTTATTCACTGGACTAACTACAAGTGGAGAAATGTATTAGTAATTGAAATAACAGTTCGATCAATTGAATATTTGGGAAATAATAAATGCGCCTCTATGATATAAAAATTATATTAACCTTTAAGGGGTTACGCCACCCTTGACACCTGAAAATTGGACGGAATTTCGAAAATAAATTTTGACAAAACTATTGAAAAGACAACATTTTCATAACCGATTCTCTTCAAATTTTGTACACAACTTCTCAATAACAATTTCTATCGCATGACGTAAGATTTTTTGTATATGATTTTAAAAAACAATTATATCTTTTTTAAAAAAAAAAATTGAGTATCCAAAATTTCAGTCTTTTTTAAAGTGTTCCCATTTACTCAAAAAAATTTTTTTTCAAAAACGGCTACGTCACGATTTAGTAGGTGATTTAATATAGTTTAAAGAAAATGTTTGTTTATAGGTTTCAGATAAAAATTGTGTTGTTAATTTAATAAAGTTGAATTTTTAATAGTGTTAACACACGGAGAGAAAAGTTGTAGTTAATTCTACTTAACATGTTTAGTAAGTCAGTATGTAGTAATAATAACTGAATATTCAGTTACATTTAAAAACATCATTTAGTTTCGTTTTGTCGATTTTACTAAACAGTGTTGTCGAAGACACTGAATGATTAGTTAATATCACAGAACACTGCGCAGTACACTGTTTTTTCAAAATGACGGAATTGTGAAAAGTGCTTATTTTGAGGTTAGAATTTGAAGGAAATACTTTTAAAGGGAATAACGACAAGGCGCAAACTCTTGACTGTCCGTAATTTATACAGAATAACAAAATTACAAAAAATGTTTTTTAATGTTTTTGATAATAATTATATGATACTTATTCAATGCAAGTATTAATAAATATAATAATAAAATCAGTAGTATTTAAGTATCTTCTATTATTACCAAACATTTGTTTACCAATTGTAATGCAGTTTTCTATATTTAATTTGAAAAATAATTTCTGTAGTGATTACAGAAAAAATCAACATAACCTTTTAAAAATATGCAAATTAACTGCTCAAAATTTATGTAACAATTATGTTTTTGTTTTCTATTAAAACATATAAATTTCACGTTGACTTTCCACTACTTTTGAAATTATTGTAAAATTAAATGTAGAAAACAATATTTCAATATTTTATACTAAACAGTTAAGTCCATTTGACTTTCTGTGCAGTTGAATTAACTTTTTCCTGAGTAGTTACAATGACTAAACATCAATTTAGTAAATCCTACTACCAGTTTAGTCAGTCCAAAATCGACTATTCTGTTTAGTACATTTAACTGCACAAGTAGTTAATCTGACTACGCCCTTCTCTCCGTGCAAACATTTTTTTGAAATGCCGTTTAATTATTAGGTATTTAGGATTGCGTAATCCCTTAAAGCGTACATTTCCTACAGCATTCGTAAACCGTAAACATGAGTGACTGACAACCAAGGTTTTTAAACTGTTAAACGTGCTGAGTGCACGTGTTATAATATGTTTAGGAAACGATAGTATAATAATGCTTGTTTCAAAAAAAGTATTTATTTTAAAAATATTTAAACCACTTTCACAAAAGAAAATGAATTTTTGCAATTAACATTATAAAATATCTGCATTCGAACAAAAAGGCTGGCATAACTATGTCAATTACGGAACACAAAGATAAATACAAAATGTAGTTACATGTTCTTTTTCATTAGTTAAAGGGTGATATTAGAGTGTAGTTCAGTATGTTCGTCAAACACCCCCAGAGTAGAAATTGTCATAGCTATGACAGAGTTAAACACCGACACGGTACTGACTCTCGGAACCCGATCAGTACTGGGAGTAAACTGACTCCAAAACTGAACCAGTACTACGTCGGAATTAAAAAAGTATTAAAATCAGTACTGTGAGAAAACTGGCATAACACCTTATCAGTACTGCAGAAGAGTTAAAAAACAGACACAATTTGATATAGTGGCATTAAACCAGACATTAATAGTAATAACATTGTTGGATTGATAAATTATTAAAATATTTTCCAAGATTTTTTAAAAACACTATTCAACAACAATAACATCAAACATTTAATTAATAGTATAATTATCAATATTTAATAAAAATGAATAAATTTTTTTAAATTATTATTTTAATAAATAATTAACTAATTTAAAAACAATAAATAAATAATTCTAAATAAATAATTAAATTATTAAATTTTACCATACTTTTATGCTACATCTATTAATTAAAGGGGCATTCCATTTCAAAATGTACAAAAAATCCATTCTTTTTGTTTTTAAGTTCGGATTTCTTATAGTGTCAAGAATACTCTCCTAAAATATTAATGCAAAATTCAAAGTAAATCAAAACTACCAGCGAGGTAGTTCTGTCAATCCTGACTTCAAATTTGGATTTAACGGGAAAAATACATAAAGAAGTTTAATTGAGTAAACTTCCAAGCTTGAGTTGCTGTGCGGTATGTGAATTTGACTTGCGTCCTCAAGGTCTACCCAGCGTATTTTTCCCGTTAAATCCAAATTTGAAGTCAGGATTTAACGGGAAAAATTCATAAAGACGTTTAATTGAGTAAACTTCCAAGCTTGAGTTGCTGTGCGGTATGTGAATTTGACTTGCGTCCTCACGGTCTACCCAGCGAATTGATAGAACTACCCAGCGAGGTAGTTTTGTCAATCCTGACTTCAAATTTAGATTTAACGGAAAAAATACATAGAAATATACTGTTGTAGTGTTTAAAAAATTTTTTATTTTAATTTGGTTTTTTAAAAATCGTTTTTTGATTATATGTAACTTAAAAATATAAGCCATGGCCTTATACTACTGTTTTACGAAACATATATCGAAAAATTATGGATCTCTTGCAATTGTAATTTACTTGAGTATACTGACGTCCCACGCGTCTAAAAGGTTAAATGTTTATGATCATATCGTACAAATTCATACCATTACAGCAAAAATTTTACGCCTATTGCGCATAAGCCTTTTAGTTATCGTGTGCCGCCTAGGTACTGAAAGTTTTGAGATAAATTTAAAAAATTGATATATTAACCTAGTATACTAGAAAGAAAAAGTTGAATCTTTTGAGTTTAATTTATTTTTCTTAACAGATTTCCTTGAATATCTCAAAATTTTTAGTTATTTTGAAAATTCTGATTTTGAATTCGAATTCATGGCAAAAAATACATTGAAATATACTATCATAGTGTTATAATTTTTTTTTTAATTTGGTTTTATAAGTCGTTTTTTGAGTTTATCTCAAAATTTTGAGTAATTCTTTCAATACTGACTTGAAATTCGGATTCAACGGGCTAAAATACATGGAAATATACTATTGTGTGTCTTGGATAAAAAACTTTTTTTGTGTGCCTGGGTAATAAAAGTAAATGAGAAAAATATTTCAAACAACTTAGAAAAAAAATTTTTTTGAAACTAATTTCATTAAAGCGATTTTCATAATTATTTACATTTTTATTGATACTCAAATAAAAGTTTACTTACTAGAGAAATAATAATAATTATTATTAGTATTTGATATTTGATAAATTACTCCCCATTCATTAAGAATCAAATATCAAGCTTATAAAGGTAAATTTTGTTTCAGAAAACACTTTATAGCATTTTCAAAATTTGTTAAATTTTACTTTCGAATCAATATTTAGAAGGTGTTATGCCAGTGATATTTTAATACTGACCTAGTACTTACAGTACTAGTATAAAATTTGGCTGATAACACTGCAGAAACACAGTGTTATCAATCTGGATTTTCCCAGTACTTATATTACCCTTCAAATTTCCACTAATCGTGCGTGCCCTCAATGCCATAATTTCCATGCAGTTTCGGGACCTCGGTCCCTTCATCTCGCCATCGTCGCAATCACCTATTTTTTGTGCCCTTGATATGAAAATAACTACAGTGGAACCTCGAATATCCGAACTCACCTAGGCAAGGCCTGATTCGGATAATCAAAAATTCGGATAATAGAGGTTTTAATGTTTTTCATAATTAAAGTAAAAAAAATTGGACAGTTGAACTATATGTATTTAATTTAATACATTTTTTAAAGATACATAAGTATATATATGTAAATATATATTAATTTAAAATAATATATTAATAAAACTCAGAATATATGATTTTTTAGGACTTTTTTGGCATAAACATAAACATAAATAATAAAATAAATAGAGAAAATAAATTTTAAAATTCGGATAGCCAAAAAAAAGTTCTGATAATAGAAATTCGGATAAAATGATTTTCGGTTCGGATAATAGAGGTTTCGGATAACAGAGGTTCGGATAATCGAGGTTCCACTGTATTATAATATAATTTTAACAATAACACAGGTCTACAATAGTATATTGTGCACCCAGGGAGGAAAGCACACGAGGCGAAAATCATTTTCCTTCCGTGGTGCACATACTATTTTTTCTAACACACGTAAACGAAAGTACAAATATGCATAATTATTTAATGGAATTTTTTGTTGTAATATTTATTTAAAATCCATTATTAATAAAAAAAATAACAACATGATACATATTTAATCTTAAAAAATATATAACTCTTTATATTTTTAAAAAATTTTTTTAAAAATTACAAATTTTTATAGCAGCAGGAAGAAAATATTACTTTCTCTCCCCGTGACATCACAGCGGGGAGGTAAAGTAACTTTACCTCCCCGTTATGACGTCACGGGGAGGTAAAGTAACATTACCTCCCATTCGCCGGGAAAGACTTACTTTCCACCTTCTAAACAGGTAAGAAATGATGTACTTTCGGCGCGTGTGTTAGAAAAATACGATTTTTATATCGGAGTGGTTTACCATGTATTTTTGTGTTCTGAATACGATCACGGTGTACAAAATTGCGTATCACGTCAGGATTTTGAGAAAAATGGGAGTAAACACCCAAAACAACATGTTCTTGACGGTTTTCAGTATTTTCTTTCTCATAAACCTGATGTGCTAAAGACTTATATTTAGTTTCAAATTAAAGCTTTATTCGTGCGCTTTAAAACCCAAATTAGTAAGATCAAAATTTGTTTAATGATTTTGAGAAAAGTGGGGATAAAGACCCACAAAAATGTATTTTTGAGGAATTTGAGTATTTTTTTCTCCTTAACCTAATATGATAAATACTTCTATGTAGTTTTAATCTTTTAAATTTTTTTGATCTTACGAATTCGGGTCTTAAAGTGCACGAATAGTTTTAATTTGAGACTAAATAGAAGTCTTTAGCACATCAGGTTTATGAGAAAAAAATACTGAAAACTGTCAAAAAACACGTTTTTTGTGAGTTTACCCCCACTTTTCTCAAAATCCTGACGTGATAAGCAATTTTTGAGACCAGCATCGTATTCAGCGCACAAAAATACATGAAAATCCACTCCGATATCTTAAAAAAAACTTTTAGGCCTGTGTAACCAACGGTGGAACAAGAAAAACGATAAAAACTTAATTTTTTTATTCAACGTAACCTCACTTTATCGGGATTTTTTGGCTTTAAATCATTATAATTGAAGATTAATTATGTTTAAACTAAATGTGTGTATAGAAATGTATTGTGATGGAAACCGTCAAAAACTATAGAAACTGCTTTTATTTTGCAATGAGAAAATCTCATGTTATTTAAAAAATACTGAAACGGGTGAGGGAATCCCATACTTGGTGTATGACGGAGGGTTTAATAACTAGGGAATTTTTTAAAAATACTTATAAAGTTTATATAGGAGCTGAAAATATTTAATTTATCAATTACACGGAGAAAATTTAATCTGTAAGGATTACAAAACGGTTACTGTACGGCTCGGAAGAAAAGCCACGTACTGTAGAAATTAAATAAAATTGGGTATTAATGAATACAAAGACATAAGTGGATAAACTTATTATCGTATCCTTACTCGTTACAGATCAGTCATTGTAAAATAAGGGAACGCTGACGTCTGCGCGGAGAGAGTCCCATTCAAAGACAGTTTTGTAATCAGAACGGATCGCAACTGTATTTCGTTATGGAAAAAAAATTCTCTCTCGAATTTACTCACATACAAACCAGCCTTTAAATTCCACTGCGTTCTACAGTTGCTTGTCCGGAATCTCACTTTAGGTTGGTTCCAGAATGGACTTGACGCAAACGCAACGCACACGAGTCCCAATGCTAATCAAATGGGGACGCGTCGCGTCTTCGTTGCGTTTTGCCTCATTCTGGAACGACCCTTACACACAAATTTAATTTCGCTCGCTTATATGTAGTCCTAACCTAACCTTAACCTAAACTAACGCAATATAAACACGCACGCACTATACTAATACAATCGCTATATTCAATGTAGTTCGAACTGTTCTTATATACTAAATACAAACTTTTTTTACTGCATGCGAGCAACATTATTATGAATCAGAACTTGATTGATTTGGTAATATTTAAACTTTCAAAATTAAATTATTCTTTTAGCTAATCAAGGCCCATTTTCTAAATAACAATAAAGTATTAATTTACTATAATAATATTAAAATAAATTAATTCATTCTATAATTACAAATTTTAATTAAAATCAATTTTTTTATAACTATATTTTATAATAACGGTTTCCTAAATTATTATAAATACTAAATAATTTTTCTATTTATTTGTATTTATCAAAATTATACGATTTTATTATTTTCACATTTTTTCAATATCTGAATATATATCTCTATCATTAATGGTTTACGTTTATCTATGCATTACAGATACGTTCTGTATTGTAAACAGACCTGTTTTAAAAAATAAAATAACTGCTCTGTAAGTGTTACAAGTGTGGCCGCTTCGTCCGAGCAGTATAGGGAAGTTTTGTAATCACTACAGATTAAATTTTCTCCGTGTAGGTTATATATAATTTCTGGGGTAGTAATGTACCTTGGGGTGATTTTAATTAGTAAAACATTTCGCATAAAATTTGATCTCATTCTGAATACTCTACACTGTAAAAAGTCTTAAGGGAATTTTACTAGACTTATAATAGGAATTTTTATTACCTAGTTTTAATATGTCGCTTTTACATATACTTGTGATTGTGCCATATTAAAAATGAATGGGACAAAATTCAAAATAATGACCAGTTTTTGAGATACAGACGGTCAAAGTTCAAAAAAATCAAATAACGGGTATTAGTCGTTCAAGAATGTTTTGTTGACAAAAGTCAATTGAATTCGCTTGAAGCTGGTTATTCGGGGGTTTTTAAGGTCGCTGATAACGAATATGATGTTGGATTTTCAAAATTCAAAATGGCGACTCCAATATGGCGGACATATTTTAGAAAAGTCAATTGAAATCGCTTGAAACTGGTTACTCGGGGGTTTTTAAGGTCGCTGATAACGAATATGATGTTACATTGGTAAAAACACACTTAGGTTGAGAAAAAAATAGACAAAGAGAGGGGAAGAATCTAATAGCTTAATAAAATGTTAGAAAGAACATTACCCAAGCATACAATGTGTAAGTTTGATAATAAATACCAAGATTGGTTTTCGAAAATTCCCAGGAGTATGTTGATCATTATATTACTGATTGACATATTGTGATTTCTCGATTATGCACGGCACCAAGGAAATGTAAAATACTCAGAAACAACACTTACGAACAATATCTTAATTGCAGCAGATATAGCACCAAAATGAAGAGCATGCAGAATAAGTAGAATAAGTAACCAGTTTCAAGCGATTTCAATTGACTTTTCTAAAATATGTCCGCCATATTGGAGTCGCCATTTTAAATTTTGAAAATCCAACATCATATTCGTTATCAGCGACCTTAAAAACCCCCGAGTAATTAGTTTCAAGCGAATTCAATTGACTTTTGTCAACAAAACATTCTTGAACGACTAATACCTGTTATTTAATTTTTTTGAACTTTGACCGTCTGTATCTCAAAAACTGGTCATTATTTTGAGTTTTGTCTCATACATTTTTTGTTCAGAAGGTCAAAAACTACACATCTGCAAAGTTACAAAAAAATTGGCTGAGAGCCAAATTCAATAGTAAAAGTGCGGGGTCCTTTGCCGGAGATTTGACAAGATTTCGTATTTTTCAGTTTCAATTCTGTATTTTTGACGCATTAAATGAAATTTTTTTTGCCAAGGATTTTGTAAAATAAAAATACCAACTTTAGGAAAATTTTTTTAAAACTTTTTACAGTGTAGTGATTAAATCTAATAAACATTATAACTCTAAATTAACGTCAAAAAACTTGGGGGAAACCGGACCGTTTGGTTTTTTATTTATAATATTACATTTACATAATCTACAATATTAAAAAACATTAAGAATCATGTAAACTGTGGTTGTAGTAATAAAAATAATAATTCGGGATTGAATTTTAATTAAATAAATATTTTTTTAAATAAAAGAATTAAAATGTTTGTCATTATCAGAGAAACAATATTAAAGGGTCCACTTCTCATTGGAAGACAATTATTTTTCATTTTAATTAAATATTTTAATGAAAGAAACATTTTATTTAAAAATAATTTTTATGAAACTTTAATTCAATAGAAATATCCTATGGCCGGTTTGCCGCACCGAAAACGGTCCGGTTTGCCCCACAGGCCCATTTTGAGAATAAATGTTTGTCAAAAAGAAACGCTTTGCAAATTCATCAAAGTTTTTGGTAGTAAATATTCCTGAGGTGTGTGCCTTTAAAACCTAAGACCTAATATTTGGAAACATTATACGATTTCCTCAGAATTTCCTTAAGAGAAACTTCGTAAAAGTGTAGAAAAAAACTAAAACAAAAACTTTTGCTCCCTTCGTCTCACAAACGCAAGGTAAAACTGTCATATTGAATAAATAAGGTATACTAAACATGGTTGTTTTAAATTTGTAAACAACACTTTTTCCAATTTCGCCATTTCGGAAATATTGAGCGGTTCGGTATGCCCCACTCTTCCCTAAACCAAAAGAATTATTTTTTCTTCATACCTCGGTCAAAAGTACGTACTTCCCGCTGCGATTTCGCAGCAGAAAGTCAAACATTTGTGCTTTGGTTGATTTTCATACCCAACCTCTATTACAGCGGGAGTACAAGAATTCTCTGTCGGTAAAAATAATTATTTTGAAAAATTATTTTAATAAACATTAGAAACTAAAATAAAATAATTAAAAATCTTGAAATTTGTTTTTTTAATACGTGCCAAGATGTTATAATAAAATTTTAATAATTTGAAGAAATAATGAAATTTTGTTCATTAGAACGTTCAGAATTTCAGAAGCATAAATAAGATATTTCGATACAAGGTGCCAAGTGAGCCTTTTGCACATTGCGGGTGTAATGGCGTGGCGAGAACTCAATGCTAGGCGAAGCCGAGTAGTGAGTTTTCGCCAGGTTATTACACGAGCAATGGGCATACGCTCACGTGGCACCGTGTATCGAACAATATTTTTCTTTATAAGTGCAGGCATAACCTCGTTTGGTAAACACTTGCAGTAGTTTAAAATGTCCGATCGCCTTACAGTGCAAACAAACGCTGCGCAAAATATTTTGTCCACCGCTACACTGCGAGCAAAATGTTTTGCGCATCGGTTGATCGGACTGTAGGAAATCGATCATTTTGGAGTGCTGCCAGTGGTTGCCAAACGAGAGTTTTGCATGTACGTATAAAGAAAATTAATTTTGTATCAACAGAAAATTTCTTTTGAAAATATAATATTAATTTATCTTTCACATTTTTTTTCGTGCCTGCCCCCGACCAGAAGCACTCGCTTCGCTCGTGCATCAAATGTCGGGGCAGGCGAATGTTGTTTGTAAGAGAGAGACAGAGAATAAACCAGAGCTTCACGAGTGTCCGCTAGAGGCGTTGAAGCGAGAAGCAAAAGTAAATAAAGATGGCCGGCTGTCAAGTGAAACACGATTGCAATTTTCTTAAAAAATAAATTAACGAGCGTACTTTCGACCGTATACAAAGAAAAATAGTAAACATTACACGGGCAGAAATTCGAAAGCCCTAAACTACACGATGATGCCCTCGGCTTCGCTTCGGGCATCATTTCGCGCAGTGCAGGAATTTCGAACTTTCTGCCCTTATAATGTAATATCCCAATGAAAACTTTCCATATTAGTAGCATTGCTGACAATTGGCGCGGTACCGGCGCCAGCCTTGTTTTCCGACACTGGCGTGCCGGAATTGGCGCGGTAATGGCTGCAACAATGTATCAGTACAGCGCCAATACCGTTGTGACAGTAAAGGAAGTCTAGTACTGATCCAATATTGGCGCAATACTGACTGGAATAAATTTAAAATACTTTGTAAAAAAATAATTTTTTTAAATTATTATTTTCAATAAATATTAATTATTTATTCCGTTTGCAAAGTAAATATCCTTCTTTAAAATTTAAAAAAATTAAATTTAAATCCTTATATTTGTTTTTATTAACAAAGAAGTTAACAATTACAAAAAAACCATTAATAAAAATTTCTTAAAGTATTTCTATTAAATCCTTGGTAAATAAAAATAATATTAAAACAAAATAATATAAATAAAAATGTTTAAAAAAATTTTAGCATCCTAAATTATAAGATTACTATAAATCTTTTAAATAATTCTAAATAAATACTTATATGTAATAATTTTATCTTCATTGAGAGACAATAAGATATATCAAGAACTTAAAACTTATCTGCACATAAGCATTCGTAGCGGTTAGAGCATTAGATTATAAGTCCGTAGGTTCGATTCCCCCCATGTGTAGGTTTTTATTTATATTCCAGATTTGCGTTTTCTGAAGGTTTAAATATTAATTCAATCGGAATTCTAAAAACTGAATTTCAAGTATGCTAAACAATTGCATATTATTTTTTATTTATGCAAATTATTTCTATTCATTACCAAAATGCGTCTTTATTCCGTCACTACTGCGCCTATACCGGCAGTCAGTACCGCACCAGAGTTGGAAAGCCAGTACTAATTATTGTTATCATTCCGGTATTACAGCAGTGTCGCGCCACTACTGGTTTACGGTATAGCACCAGCACTGACAAGTACTGCGCTACTAATGAGCCAGTTGTTAATTTTTCATTGGGATACTATTTTTTTGAAAAGAGATAGTAACGTCAATTGGTTCTCAGAATTGTTAAAAAAATTAATTTTTTTAGTTTAAATAGAAAAGGGATTAACACTGAGTAAAACAAGCAACCATTTATTAAATTCTGTTAAATTAACATTTTGCACACCAGCATTTTATAGTAAAATACTTCTACAGATTAAATAAAGTTGTCAAACACCCATGGTCAACGTTTTGCACTCGTCAAAAATCAACGAAAAATATAAAAAATAATTAAAATTGATCTTTAAAAGTTCAAAAAATAAATACCTCGAGACTTTTTTGCTGGTTTTAACCACGGATTGCAATCCATTACAGCTCTTCTCCGGTCCCCATAATCCCAAACTAGTTCAGTATTTGGCTGTATGTTATACTTCGCTCTGAAGAAAACACGAGGTACGCCATTCACAACACGTAGAAACGGTACAAGATTCGGACTAGTTGAATGGTTTATTAAACGCGCTTTACACGGAGATTCTTTTGTGGCATCAATATATGCCTTTTTTCCATTAAAAATGAAATCTAGGATATAGCATCCTAAATTGTTTTCTGAGTAAGAAATTTCACGCTTGTGAATTTCTTCTTTGCTGGTTATAACGTCGCCAATGTACTCAATGACTGTACTACCTTTTTTTAATCAGTTTGGTAGTAAACACAGCTCGATTTTTATTTTCGATGAAGCGAACCTCGAAATTCCTTTCATCGATATGGTCTTCCGTAAAGCCAGACATTTTAAATTCAAACTAAGCTAAAAACAAAATTGTTCAATAAATAATAATGCAATGCAAATTAAATCGTATATATCAGCATATATTAAACTCATACGAATTAGAATGTCCAATTAAAACAGATAAATAGTTATTAAAAAATACAAAGTACTACAAAGTATTCTTATAATTTTTAATTGTGCATTAAAAGAATAAAAATTAAACATCTTTTCTACACTTGATAAAATTTTTCCAAATTCAATAGTTAAAGTTGATAATTAAAATTAGTTATATTTTTGAAAAATGTTTTTTTTTAATTTAGAGATAACTCAGAAATTTAGTGTCTATAATAGCAAATATCTACAAAATGCATTTCTTAATATTATAGCATTATATATTAACACTGTAGCTTCTCTAATAATATTATACAATTATTCAATATAGTTGATAGTTGTACTTAAAAAATATATATTTCTAATTTTTATTTTTTTCGATCTTGAATTTAAAATGGCGCTTGTAGGACAAAAAATTTTCTTAATTTTTCGTAAGATAAAGATTTTTTTGAAATGGCTCAAATCTGATTGGAATTTGTTACTCAGGGGTTTTTAGAGTCGCTGATCACGAATCTGAAGTCAGATTAAAAAATTCAATATGGCGGACTAATTTTTTAAAATTGATCAAATCTAATTGAAATTTGTTTCTCGTGGGTTTTTGGGGTGGCTAATTGCGAATCTGATGTTAGATTTAAAAAATTCTAAATAGGTTATGGTAGGTTAGTTCTAAAAGAGTTTAGAAAATATAAACCTGTAAAGTTTAAAAAAATTAAGTACTCTTCGCAGTTGCAATCGTTACCTCATTGAATTCGAAATGTATTGATAAATATAGATTAGTTGATACTGGTAGAGACAGAACAAATAGAGTATAATAATTTCGACATTTTAGATCTATCCTATTGGATTTTTGGAATTTGACATGAGATTCGTAATCAGCTAGCCAAAAAACCCCTAGTAACAAAGACGAAGCACAAAAAGTACATAGATTAGTTCCAGGTCAAATTTGTTAATATTTATTGGTTATATTTGTTTTAAATTACTTTAACTCAAACTTAAATCCAAAATTCGAAACAAATATGACCGGGAACCAAATTTTGTACTTTTTGTGACAAGCAAATCTGAGTAAATTTTAAGAAACGAGTGCGCTATTTTACATCCGCTATTTTGAACATATTGAATGTGACTTTAGATTCGTAATAAAAAAACCCCAAAAACCCTTAAGGAACAAATTTCAATCAGATTTGATCAATTTTTAGAAATCAGTTTACCATATTGAATTTTTGAAATTTGACTTCATATTCGTAATCAGCGACCCGAAAAACCGCCGAGTAACAAATTTCAAGCAAATATGAGAAAATTTTTAAAAATGAGTCCTTCATTTTGTATCCGCCATTTAGAAATTTTTTAATCTGACTTCAGATTCGTGATCAGCGACTCTAAAAACCTCTGAGTAACAAATTCCAATCAGATTTGAGCCATTTCAAAAAAATCTATCTTACGAAAAATTAAGAAATTTTTTTGTCCTTCAAGCGCTATTTTAAATGCAAGATCGAAAAAAATAAAAATTAGAAATATATATTTTTTAAGTGCAACTATCGGGAACACGTTTCTGATACTTTTTGTTGTATTTTAAAAGCGTTATGACGGAGAAAAAAATTCATTTAAAAAAATTACATTGAAAAAACTTGACTTTTTTTAGTATTTTCGAAAAAAAGAAGAGTTAAATATTATTTTTTGAAAATTCGGACCACGCCATTCGAAAGAGCGACCTCAAAAATAGTAGGATATGGACTTTTGAAAACTTTTATTCGCGACGTGTTTTGAGCATATTTTTTTCTGTGTAGAGTGTTAATATAAAATGCTATAATATCAAGAAATGCATTTTGTAGGTATAACTAAATCTCTTATGAATTTAATAGCATGTACTATGAATAAGAATTTACAGCATGATGCTATAGAAAAATTCCACGCTACCCACACAGTACCAAAGATTTCCTGAAACTCAACAGAAACCCATTCAGCAAGGTTAGAAACGTTGAGTGGCGATGTTCATGAGAGATTGCGTGGATGTTTAAATATCCACATAAACAGAACATTAAACATCAACCTTTAGCCATCCGAAGTCAATGAACTCAATGTTTCTAACCTCACTGAATGAGATTCTGTCGAGTTTCAGGAAATCTTTGGTGCTGTGTGGGTAAATGATCATAATAATTTTTAATAATTTTAGCAATATTAAAACTTTCTTTGATTTCAAAAAAATTTTAATTCTGTATCTGCATCTTCTCCATAATGACAATGACAATTTTGTCATTACATTATTTATTTAGAAAAAAATAATGTCTTAAGTTCCATATTGTTTGATGTGAAATACCGAAATTTGATGTCTTCAAAGTTAGCGCCAAGCCTTAGCATCAAAAACTTTTTTTTAATCAATGATAAAAATGTAATTATTTCAACTTCTATCCTTCCCGTCAAAAGTAAAAAAAGTTCAAGGGATTTTTTAACTACAATTTTTTTAAGAATTTACTCTTTTGTTTTGCAAAACATATTGTTTTCGTCGCTAACTTCAGAAACCTATAAATTAATATACCCGTGAATTTTACGTAAAAATATTGGTGCCTAAGTGTGAAACTCGTTTAAGTGCGCTAAGTGAAAAGTTTCGCTAATTTGTTGATCAGCTCAATATCAAATCATATATGCAGTTTCACGTACGACATACACAATTTGAGATTAAAATTGAGAGCGTGGATACAATATGTGCCGCTACGTGCGGTTTGCAAGAGATAGTACGAATCAAGTAGCAGTGAGGTACTCTGACAATGAGTCGTTCACTGCTACCTGACTAGTATTATCCCTTACAACCTCGCGTAGAGGCACATTGTATCTACGTCCTTAATTTCAATCTCAAATTGTATATGATGTACGTTAAACTAAAAAAAGGGTATCTTTTAATAGGACTCAGCTGTATAAAAGAGGAAAAATATGTTTATTTCTTCAAATCTTAATAATTATAGCAATATTAAAAACACTTTCTGAATTTGTTCCTTTATATACATAGAATAAAAATGTATAAAATTTTATTCAAAATTTTTATGTTGCCTCGTAGTCAAAATCTTAGACGGTTTTTCAAAAAAGGTACATAACTTTTTTACTATTGACCGATTGAGATGATTTTTTTGCAAAATACTCATAATATAAACTTTCAAGAAAAAAATAATTTAAAAAAATTTTTTGAATTCAGATTATATAAGAAAATTATTTTTGATTTCAAAAATTTTTTGTAGACATTGTCAATAATGTAGATAATACGTCTTGTAAATTTAATTATGAGGCAGCAATTGGCGATTCAAACAGTTCAAGCAGCGCCACTGTTGGAACTAATATAAGCAGGACAGCTGGTCTATGTTTTTGTTTGATTACTTAAACTTTGTAATGATTTTAATAAAATAATTTATTTAATTGCATAATATACAGTTTATTTATTAAAATAATAATAAAGTTTAAGTAAAAAAACAGAAACATAGACCAGCTGTCCTACTTATATTAGTTCCAACAGTGGCGCTGCTTGAACTGTTTGAATTGCCAATAATCTTAGGAGAAAAAAATGTCCAGTGCGGCGTGTCGGGACTTGTGCAGTATTCGCTTATGGCGGTGCAAGTTTTGTTTAAAACTACCCTATAGGTAGTTTACCAAAACCCATTTTTTGTGAAACCTTCGTTATTAAATTCTCTATCGATTTCTGGAGTCTTTTTTGAATTTTTATTATTAAAAATTTTTTAATTATTCAAAAACCTGTTAAAAATTAAAATTAATTGATTTAACATTCTTTGAACAATTAATTGTTGTTATCTATGAAAAATTTCTCAAATTGTGAAAGTTTTTATTTGTAATATTTGTACTGATGATAAAAAAGTTATTTATTTATTATATTTTTTTATTGTTCAAACAATATTAATTTAATTATTTTTAATTTTTTAACAAGTTTTTTGATTAAATTTCATAATTAATAATTATAACAAAAATACCTATATTTTACAATTTTTTCAAAAATGTTTAATAATTTTATTTTATTTTATAGAAAATAAATTTTCTTTCATTTTATTGTTTTCTTAAAATTACTTACGCGAAATTCACTTGTATATCAATTTGTAGGTTTCTGAAGCTAGTGGCGAAGACAATGTTTTGCAAAACGGACTTTGGAGACATCGAATTTCGGTATTTTACATCAAAGAATATAGACCTCAAGACAAAATTTTTTCTTCTGAATAAATAATGTAATAGCAAAATTCTATTCTAGGAGAGGATGTAGATATAAAATTATACCAACAGACATTGATACTCTTGAGTTAATATTCTCTCGCTTAAAAAAAATTTCCTAAGAATATATTTTAAACCCTTTTAAATTTAATAATTTATTAACATTGCAAACGAAAAATTTTTGAATTTAACAATGTTTTGAAGTTTTAACCAAAATTGTTTAATAATTAATTTATAAACAATAATTGTATGAAAATTCTTAAAAATTTAGATTATTTAAAATAAATGTCTTTTTCCAAATTTTCATGTTGAACAAATCATTTAAGGTCTTTCTTTACTGACCTAAAAGTAGTCAACATTTGAGGAATGAACCTATTATAAAAATGTTGAAAGAAATTGGAAAATAATAATAGTAAACACTTTTCATAAATATTAAATGTCTTTTGTTTTGTGCGTTAAAATGTACCTCACAATATTTATTACTTAGCATGAGAAATTCGGTACACAAAGAAACTTTTTTAATTGAATTAAGTTTTAATTTAAATGTGTTTACAAAATTAAATTTTAAACGTGTTGATTGTATCTAAATATCTAAACAATTTTAAAATATCAATAATTTCATTTAACTTACTTTTAATTATTTCATAATTAACACTATCTCAAAGCTGGAAACTTTTTAAACTGGTCGCTGCAAACATTTTACAAAGTCACAAGGTTAAAATGCCATTACAAATAAACAGGAATAAAAATGTCGATCGTCGCTCACTGTTCTTCTTCTCAAAGGCCAATGCACTTTAAGGTATGAACATATTTCGTCGTCATGAATTTGCAACCTTGGGGACGTCACACAATGATTTAAGAAATGAAGCTGCGGTCACACCTCTGCAGACTGCTTGCCTGCGCAGGCAGGAGCAACGAGAGTAAGGCTGGAGTCTCATGGCAGCGTTTTGTAACTAGGCTATGAGTGCAAACAGAGTAAATATATATCTGTATCTCTCTCACACTCATGGCTTAGTTACAAAACGCAACGCAAAACGCTACCATGGGACTCCAGCCTAAGGGAGAAGTTTGAATTCACTGACTTTCTTACTCTTGTACGTTACCATGACAACCTGCAGGCAGGCAGGCTGCCTGGAGACGCATGATTTTCCCCTAATCACCAAGTGGTCGAATGTTCAAATGGTCGAATACCAAATCGTCGAATCGTCATTTGATCGAATGCTTAAAACGTCGAATTGTCAACAAGTCGAATGCTAAAAATATCGAATCGTCAAATGGTCAAATGTTCAAAACGTCGAATCGTCAAATGGTCGAATGCTAAAAACGTCGAATTCTCAAATGATCGAATGCTAAATACATCGAATCGTCAAATGATCGAATTCTAAAAACATCGAATCAGCAAATGGTCGAATGTTCAAAACGTCGAATGGTCATTTCGTCGAATGCTCAAAACGTCGAATTGCCAACTGTTCGAATGCTAAAAACATCGAATCGGCAAATGGTCGAATGTTCAAAAACGTCGAATCGTCATTTCGTCGAATGCTCATAACGTCGAATCGTCATTTCGTCGAATCCTCATAACGTCGAATCGTCAAATGGTCGAATGCTCAAAACGTCGAATCGTCAAAAAGTCGAAAAATTTGTTTGATGTAAGTTAACATTAATTTAAACCATGCAAATTTTTCGACTTTTTGACGATTCGACGTTTTGAGCATTCGACGAAATGACCATTCGATGTTTTGAACATTCGACCATTTGCTGATTCGATGTTTTTAGCATTCGATCATTTGAGAATTCGACGTTTTTAGCATTCGACCATTTGACGATTCGACGTTTTGAACATTCGACCATTTGCCGATTCGATGTTTTTAGCATTCGGCCAGTTGACAATTCGACGTTTTGAGCATTCGACGAAATGACCATTCGACGTTTTGAACATTCGACCATTTGCTGATTCGATGTTTTTAGTATTCGATCATTTGAGAATTCGACGTTTTTAGCATTCGACCATTTGACGATTCGATGTTTTGAACATTCGACCATTTGACGATTCGATGTTTTTATCATTCGACCAGTTAACAATTCGACGTTTTTAGCATTCGACAAAATGACGATTCGACGATTTGGTATTCGACCATTTGAACATTCGACCACTTGGCGATTAGGGAAAAATCATGCGTCTCGCTGCCTGTAGAGGTGTAACCGCAGCCTTAAAGTCACAGTCACATCGATTGCGTATCAAACTGCCAATCCCTGAGGAGTACTTGTCAGACTGCGGTTACACCTCTGCAGGCAGCCTGCCTGCCTGCAGGTTGTCATGGTAACGTACAAGAGTAAGAGAGTCAGTGACTTCAAACTTCTCCCTTACTCTCGTTGCTCCTGCCTGCGCAGGCAGGCAGCCTGCAGAGGTGTAACCGCAGCCTAAGGGGATGTCAAAGTCGATACGATTTTCCCATGGAAGCTCAATGCAAAAATCCAATCGACTTTGACATCCCCTTAAGGTGAAGTTCCGTGTCACCGTGTCCCTACCTATTTTTAAGGGGATCCCACTTACCGACAATGAAGATCTAAAATGGTTAAAAATCTGCAACGACCATTTCTTGGAAAATATAAGATATTATGACATTATACATTCGTGTAATTCATTTTTTAACATAAATACACAAGATGAATATTTTGTTTCTTGTAATTATTTAAAAAACTATATTTTTAAAAAGTTAAATATGAATAGTTTCAAACGGACAGGCCTTTGAATACAGATCAAACTGGAACGACCTTTTCTCGAAAACAACAAAACATAATCATTTTTCCATTTGGGAAATTTAATTTTGTAGAAATATACAAAGGATGAGACTCATTTGCTATTCAAAAATCAATAAAAAATTTTTTTTGCAAAGTGTGTAAGTAACAGCTGTTCGGTGGCACATGATAGTTAATTTACTGACAATAATTTTTCTTTAACAATTTGAATAAAATAAATGTCTCACATTGTGTATTTTTCATCGCTATAATGAATTTCCACTCACAAAATGTAATTATATTTTGTTTTTGTTAATTTAAAGTTAAAAATAATTAAAATTTGACATTTTTTTCCCTTTGACGCCATCTTTTGGTTCTATGTACCACTTAACAACTGTCAAATGTTCTTCTTCTAGGAAATTGCTGTACAAAACAGTTTATATATATTAAAGTTTTTTATTGTTGATTTTATATGTAATGAATTTAATTATGTGTATTTTTTATTTAAATTAACTTACTCAAATGGATAAATTATTTTGTTTTGTTGTTTTCAAGAAAAGATCGTTGTCGTTTGAGATGTTTGAAACTGTCCATATTTAACTTTCTAAAAATAAAGTTTTCTAAATAATTACAAGAAACAAAATACTTATCCTGTGTATTTATGTTAAAAAATGAATTACCTGAATTTATTATGTCATAATATCTTATATTTTCCAAAAAACGGTCGTTGCAGATTTTAAACCATTTTAGATCTGCATTGTCGGTAAGTGGGACCCTTGCAACTAAACTAATAAACCCATTTTGACTCACGATCAGTCATTTGAAAGCTGTTTCCAAGCTCTATAAGTTCCATACACAACTTTTTTCCTCTAAAATTTAACCGGAATTCAACCAATCGTCGAAAAACCATGTTTTTCGAACTTTGAATGGGGCTCTTATGTGGGGCCTTGCAACTACAAGAAACAACACAGACTTTTCAGATTGCACTTTATGCACTCACGGAATGGACTATTATAAAATACAGTGGAACCTCGATTATCTGAACCTCTGTTATCCGAAACCTCTATTATCCGTACCGAAAATCATTTAATCCGAATTTCTATTATCCGAACTTTTTTTGGCTATCCGAATTTTAAAATTTACTTTCTCTATTTATTTTATTATTTATGTTTATGTTTATGCCAAAAAAGTCCTAAAAAATCATATATTCTGAGTTTTATTAATATATTATTTTAAATTAATATATATTTACATATATATACTTATATATCTTTAAAAAATGTATTAAATTAAATACATATAGTTCAACTGTCCAATTTTTTTACTTTAATTATGAAAACATTAAAACCTCTATTCTCCGAATTTTCGATTATCCGAATCAGGCCTTGCCTAGGTGAGTTCGGATAATCGAGGTTCCACTGTAATATAATAATTAAAAATTGTTTTTGATCTTACTTAAAAGAAATGTACGTAAAGAAGCACATTTAAATTAAAATATTTTAATTACTTAAGTTGTAAAATTCAAAACTTCAGTTTTCGAATTGAAAAGTACGAATCGAATTTTGCACACCTCCAATACTTAAGTTTTACATTTCAAAAAGTCTAACGTAGAACATGACTGACAAGACACGGTGCCGACTTAGGACCAAAGCACAATTGGTTCGCGAAAGTCGTTCGCGAACTCAATGCATGGGTTAGAAAGTGACAGAGATATAATTTTATTCTTTTCTAACTCATGATTTGCGTTCGTAAACGACATTCGCGAAGCAGTTGTGCTTAGACCTTTAGTCAATTCTAGGTGTGTATTGGTACGTATTGATTTTCGCAATTAAGAAATTGTTGTTATAAAGGAGAGTGCAGAATAGGTTTAGAAGCGCGTTGGTAGAAGCGCGCTGGTCACTTGATCTCCATATACAATACATACCAATGCGATTTTCCCATTGAAGCTCAATGCAAAAATCCAATCGACTTTGACATCCCCTTAAAGTCATTATTGAAACTCGTTCGTCGAAACTGACACAGTTTCTAAATTTAAATTTGATTATTTGGTTAAATGTCACATTATAGAGTCTCGGTCGTGAAATCTGCCACTTGACACAAATTTGAAGTTCATTATAAGGTTACATGTTAGATTTCTAAGAATCGGTCGTGGAATCTGGCTATGTCCAAGTTGCAAAATGTAAACAAGGGGAAACGTAAACAAACCAAACACTAAAATCACATTTTTTAAACATCTTTTTTTCTCACAAAAATTACCACTAGAAAACTTTTTTTACAAAAATGATAAAATAGAGTGTCAAAGTTTCCAAAAAAATCATTTTAGAGTGTGATCAATAAATAGCAATTAGTAAAATAACTAATTCAAATGACCTGTAAAATAGCATTTTTGACGCTTCGCGAAAAAAAAAGTTTTGAGTATATCAACCGCACTGACGATGAAGAAGTTTCATATCAGCGATTGGACCTTCAACATGTGGAAGGGGAAATTTTTCCCTTTCCTCCATGAAATTACAAGGAGAAAGGGTAAAAACTTCTTCATCGTCCGTGCGGTTGATATAGTCAAACACTTAAATTTTTCGCGATGTTTTACTCTGAAACTCAGTTATTTTCACATGCTTTCAGGTATACTAGGTATAGATACCAAATTTAACACTTTAATTTACCATTTTCATAAAAAAACTGTAAATTTCTATTCATTTACGAAAATGTGATGGTCGAACAATTCCTCAATATTCGGCCTTCCACTGTTGCTTTTTTCGACCATCACATTTTCGTAAATGAATAGAAATTTACAGTTTTTTTTATAAAAATGGTAAATTAAAGTGTTAAATTTGGTATCTATACCTAGTATACCTGAAAGCATGTGAAAATAACTGAGTTTCAGAGTAAAACATCGCGAAAAATTTAAGTGTTTGACTATATCAACCGCACGGACGATGAAAAAGTTTTTACCCTTTCTCCTTGTAATTTCATGGAGGAAAGGGAAAAATTTCCCCTTCCACATGTTGAAGGTCCAATCGCTGATATGAGACTTCTTCATCGTCAGTGCGGTTGATATACTCAAACATTTTTTTTTCGCGAAGCGTCAAAAATGCTATTTTACAGGTCATTTGAATTAGTTATTTTACTAATTGCTATTTATTGATCACACTGAAAAATGATTTTTTTGGAAACTTTGAAACTGTAATTTATCATTTTTATAAAAAAAAGCGGTCCAATGTTAATTTTTGTGGGAAAAAAGACTGTTTCCGAAATGTGATTTTAGTGCTTGGTTTGTTACATTTCACAACTTGGACATGCCCTTAAATAGAAAGGTATTTGAAATTACTAACTTCATTAATTATAAGAAGACAAAAATTTTAAATACTAAATTCCTTTTTAGTCTGCTACATTTGAATACTTCTATTAAGGCAATTTTGTCTGTAAAGTGAATCCTTTTCAATACTCAAAGTTTACAATATTAGATTTTTTACTTTAATTGATTTCAGTGACAGTGATAATATGCTTTCAAAGCCACAAACACAAAAGAAGAAGTTGTAATGTGCTTGACTTTGTAACTGGCGTCAACTGCGACTGTCCACGTGCACATAATTGAATGAAAATTACTAGAGCTGTACAAAAAGCTCGAAAAGCCGAGCCCGAGCTACATTCGGGATTGGTCAATCCATGTTTAAATTGCAATATTTTCTAGATTTTTGTACTAACTTAAACAATACTTATAACTCATGAAGAAAATCTTTAAATTTCGGATAAATGTTAACCTCTACGTTTCTGAGTATATTCAGACACTTCCAGAGGTTTCTTTAATTTTGATTGGCTATGCTCATAGAGAATATCCAAAGAATTGGAAGTTGTAGAAATTCTCTATGGGAATAGCCAATCGCAGTTAGATAGAATATACTCAAAATCGTGTAGGTATGCAAGCGCCTTTAGAGTTTCGTTCAGGGAAACAAACACTGTAATACTGTAATCAGTACTATAGTACTGAAAAAAACACAGTGAAAGCTTCAAGTTCCTTTAGTTTAATAAAATTGTTTATGAAGCATCTGTATTAGAGATATGTATTTAATTGAGTCAAACGGAACATTAATAGACAATAAAATATTCGAATCGGGGATAGGGTAAATGCGTTTATTATTGGGATGCCTCCAATGACTAGGATTTTTAGAAAATACTATTATTGACTCTTATAGAATAATAGAATAATAAAAAAGGTTTTAAAAAATTATTTTTGACCTTATTCTATAGCTTTTCTTATAATAAAAAGGTCATACACACATCATGCGTAACGCTTTTTATGGTTGCCTAGCAGCTGTTGCTATGGACCAGTATTGCCTAGCAACGGTTGCTAAAGGTCAATATTGCATAGCAACGGTTGCTAAGAGAAATTTTTGTTGCCTAGCAACGGTCGTTAAGGACCAATATTGACTAGCAACGGTTGCTAAGGGTTAATGTCGCATTGCAACGGTTGTTAAGGGCAATTTTTGTTGCCTAACAACGGTTGCTAAGCGATATTGACCCTTAGAAACCGTTGCTAAGGGTCAGTTGTGTTGCCTAGCAACAGTTGTTAAGGGCCAGTATAGCATCGATTGTTAAAAGCCAGTATTGCCTAGAAATGGTTGCTAAGGTACAGTATCATAGCAAACAAGTCTAAATTTCGAGAAGCATGATTTTCCCCTAATCACCAAGTGGTCG
Organism: Leptopilina drosophilae; assembly: GCA_032873175.1. Classification (NCBI taxonomy): domain Eukaryota; kingdom Metazoa; phylum Arthropoda; class Insecta; order Hymenoptera; family Figitidae; genus Leptopilina; species Leptopilina drosophilae. Next base: position 45,645,611 of record CM065483.1, read on the forward strand.
AATGTTCAAATGGTCGAATACCAAATCGTCGAATCGTCATTTAGTCGAATGCTTAAAACGTCGAATTGTCAACAGGTCGAATGCTAAAAACGTCGAATCGTCAAATGTTCGAATGCTCAAAACGTCGAATCCGCATGTGATCGAATGCTCAAAACATCGAATCGGCAAAAAGTCGAAAAATTTTATTGATTTAAGTTAATATTAACTTACATCAAACAAATTATTCGAATTTTTGCCGATTCGATGTTTTGAGCATTCCATCACATGCGGATTCGACATTTTGAGCATTCGAACATTTGACGATTCGACGTTTTTAGCATTCGACCTGTTGACAATTCGACGTTTTAAGCATTCGACCAAATGACGATTCGGTATTCGACCATTTGAACATTCGACCACTTGGTGATTAGGGAAAATCATGCGTTTCTAAATTTCTTGCATAGGATAGTAACAATTTTATTTGAAATTCTTCGTTGTGTAGCAACGTTTGCAGAGGGTCATTTTCTTATTGACAACTGTTTAAAATTCGTTTCCTAGCAACGTTGGCTAAAGATAATTTTGTTCATTATTCTTTAAAACAATTTTTTATTTAAAAGTCATTAAGGTTTTCTGGGGAAAAATAGTTGTTTCGTAGAATACACTATTTATACACAAAATGTATTTAAAATGATAAAAAAGATTTTCTTTAGAGGGAACATCTTTATTTTGACAATAATTTATTTGAAAAAATTATTTTAGAAAATAAGTATGTGCAGCACTTTGATGCCCACTTTTTATACTCGCAATATGGAATCCGGTACCTCCCAATACGTTCTTTTACAGGGTATCCTTATTTTTATTTCTTGCAATATAGTTCTCAAATTTTTTATTTCAAAGACTAATTCGATTTGAACTACTTTAATGAATTTGTATGAAAATCGGTATTTTGACTTGCCCAACTCGACTACGGTTTTAAAATAAAATCAGCCAATTTGAAAATAAATGTTAGACTTACTAGTCACTATGTAATGCATTATATCATTTATGCTGCGTGATGACCAATTTAAAAGTCAAAACATCCAATTTCCAAGTTGTGCAATTTGCAATTTCGAATTCAAGGTGTGTACTGATACGTATTGCGTTTCGCTATTAAGAAATTATTGTTATAAAAGTCATTAAGAAAGTCGTTCGTGGAACCTGCAACAGTTTCTAAATTTAAATTTGATTATTTGGATATATTTCAAATTAAGGAACCCTCTCACCTCTACTGCCTGCCTGCTTGCGCAGGCGCAATGAGAGTAAGGGAGAAAAAACATTTAATTTGAATTTTCTGACTTTCCCTGGCGACTTTGGTTGACCAAAGTCTGAGCGACTTTTATCAGGTTTCGATCGAGATTTGATTAGGAGGCAAATTTCGCTAGAAATTGATAAAATATGATGAAAAAATGATAAATAATGTAAAATTAGCAACTTTTCAGTTGATTTCTGCAAGAATTGAATAAAATTACCATTTAGGGTCTTTTGGGGTAAATAGAAACAGATTTGCTAAGTTTCAGTATGTCACTATGTAATGTGCTATATCATTTATGCTGCGTGATGACCAATTCGAAAGTCAAAACATCGAATTTTCATTAGGACAATTCGACCAGTAAATAGACTAAGTCAAGTTGTGCAATTTGCAATTTCGAATTCAAGGTGTGTATTGACACGTATTGCGTTTCGCAATTAAGAAATTATTGTTATAAAAGTCATTGAGAAAGTCGTTCGTGGAACTTGAAACAGTTTTTAACTTTAAATTTGATTAATTTGGTTATATTTCAAATTATATTGGCTCGGTCGTGGAATCTACCACATGACGCAAATTTAAAGTCGATTATTAGGTTTTGTGTCACATTTCAGAGACTCGGTCGTTGAAACTGCACCAGAGGCTCGGTCGTGGAATCTACAACATGACGCAAATTTGAAGTCGATTATTAGGTTATGTGTCAGATTTCAGAGACTCGGTCGTTGACACTGCACTAGAGGCTTGGTCGTGGAATCTACCACTTAACACAAATTTGATTTTGATTATTAGGTTATGTGTCAGATTTCTAGGAATCGGTCATGGAATCTACAACTTGGCGCTACTTTTAAATTGTTTATTCAGATATGTGTCAGATGTAAGATACTTGGTACTTGAACCTTTAGTAGAGGCTCCGACGTGCAAAAGAGATAGGTAGATATTGTCGTTCTTCACACACAAATGATTTTCTACTTTCGGTCGACGTAATCTGCTTACATGGGATCGCACCCTAATGCTATAATATAGTAATATAATTCTAAAAAGAACAGTGTGAAAGCTTGACGTTACTTTAATTCAATAACATGCTTCATGAAACATCTGCATTAGAGATGTGCATTTAATAGAGTCGAACCAAACATTAGTAGACCCGACAATAGAAATTTTGAATCGGAGATAGGGTAAATTTGTTTATTATTGGAATGCCTCCAATTTAATAGGATTTTTGGAAAATACTATTATTGACTCTTATAGAATAATACGATATTTAAAAATATTAAGACATTATTTTTTACCTTTCCTAATAGCATTGTACCTAAAAAACACGTTTAAAGTATTACTATTTTAATTCCAGGTGCGAATTGTCGGTCGGCCCATAGTCGGGCCAACCATGTTCATGGTCGGTCCAACTTGGTCAGCCAAAGGTCGGGCCACCATGTGGATTGATCATGCCGGCCTTCCAGTGGTTAACACAGTTGGACCAACCGTTGACACCAAAGTTGGGCCGTCTATGGATGCCAAAGTTGCGCCGACCGGGGAATCGAATGGTTGGGCATCCTTCGGTAACCACGGTCGCCCCATCTTTGGTAAACGTAGTCTTGCCAACTAATGACAAATGTTAATAAAAAAAATGTTTATTGAAGTTGACAATGACCTTCAATTGATCACACATTTATCGCACATACATTATATTAGTTACAAACATATTAAAATATTTAACGCTTGGGGGGATCGAACTCGCAACCTAACGCACTACAGCCACACACGCTACCACTATGCTACGCTCACATGTCTGAAGAAGGAGCGTGATAACTTTATGAACTACAACCATACCCGACCGTCGGCCCCACTGTGGCTGATAGTTGGGCCAACCATCAGTTCTCCCCGGTCGGCATTCATGGTTGGCCCGACTTTAAGAGAAACACTGAACCAAAGTCGGGCCACCTTTGGGTGCCGACCGAAATTCGCACCTGGGATTATTAAAAAATGAAAATTGCTTCTGGCAGTAATTGTTCACATTTCCATTAAATATGCTTGCGCCCCATTTGCTAGGAGCAACATACCCTATAACTATACTTTATTTCTATAGCAGCAAATCGCTCACCGTTACAGCTTAAATCTTCCAGTAATTCCCACATTTGATGTAATTTGTTTAAACTATCAATGTTCATGAAGTCTTTATTAATCTTTTTATTATCTAGGTAATAAGAGCTTTTAATTTAGTTATCCTTATTTTTATTTCTTGGAATATAGTTCTCAAATTTTTTATTTCAAACACTAATTCGATTTGAACTACTTTAATGAATTTGTTCGAAAATCGGTATTTTGACTTGCCCAACTCGACTACAGTTTTAAAATGAAGTCAGCCAATTTGAAAATGTGTTATATCATTTATGCTGCGAGATGACCAATTTGAAAGTCAAAACATCGAATTTTCATTAGGCCAATTCGACTAGTAAATAGACTAAGTCAAGTTGTGCAACCGAACTCGGTTGGTGAAACAGCAACACAATTTTTAAGTTGATTATTAGAATATGTGTTGAATTTCTAAGAATCGGTCGTAAATGCGTTCATTATTGGGATACCTCCAATTACTGGGATTTTTGGAGAATACTATTATTGACTCTTGTAGAATAATGTTATATTTAAAAATGTTAAAAGAAATTATTTTTAACCTTACGTAATAGAATTGCTATGTTGTGTATGCTGTGTTAAGTAATTCAAAAGTAGAAACCTTGAATTTCAAATTGGTAAATTAGAATAGAAAATATACTAAGTCAAGTCGTGTAATATGCACTTTTAAATTAACCGAAAGTAGACCGAATCAAGATGTGCAATTCGAAATTTCGGTTTTCGAATATTGGCATGTTCGAATTGAATTTTACACACCTCCAATCTTTATGAGTTACATTTCAGAAGCTGTATCGTAGAACCTGCCACTTTTTTAACTCTAAATAAACTCAAACGTAATTAATTTTAACCTCAAATTTCAGAGGCTCGGTCATGTTACGTGACATCTTACCTGCAAGTAAAGTTAATTATGTTGTATTTGCAGTTTTGAGACACTTCTCTAGAATCGTCCACTCTCTATAAAATTAAATTTCTTATTACTTTGTTCGTAGAAAAATGTAAGCAAATATTACATGAAACAGTTATATTATACTTATCCCTTTGCGGCATAGTGACACTCCTGAGTGTCACCTTTTTATATCCTTTGAGGATTTGAGGATATTTATAGCCTTTGAGAAGGATTGTTCTTATTTTTTAGTGACAGTCCTTCAAAAATAAAAAGTCCTGCTTTGTTCTCCAAAATGACAAAATGTCCTCCTTTGTCCTCAAAAATTACAAATGTCCTCCTTTATTGAAGTAGTTCTTTTTTCCTTGTGTAATTGAACCGCTGGCAACCAAAAAGGCATATGCTGGAGACTCACTGAACGCAGGACCAACGAATATCACGTGTATGCCCTTTCGGTTGCCGGCGGTTCAATTAATATGTATTGAAAACTTTAATGAAAACTAATATTTCATGTTTTGGAAGAGAGGATGAGGTTTCCTTTTTCTTAGCAGACTGTACTCTTATGGCCGTCCTTCGAAATAATTTTCAAAATCTGGTCACCTTATTAATAATGTAAAATATGTCTTAAAACTTTATTTAATTTTAATTATTACTTTCTTTTATTTCACTTACTAATAAAAAAATTAACATCGTGAGCATCAAAATTTTTATTCAAACCTCTAGACAAGAAAGAAATTAAATGGAATTCAATTTTTTTAATACTTTCTAATGTGTGTTTGTATGTTATATCTCATTAACGTACTTATATTTAATTGCATTCTTGTGTGTTGTACAAATTGTATAATTTTTATTATTTATCTATTGATTAACATTAATTCTATGTACTTTTTTGTTACTTACTTATAGTTCAACTTACCTTTTTTCTCTGCAAACAAACTTTTTTTAAAAGAAGTAAAGCAGTGTTTTACACTAGTAGTATTCTCGAGAAATGTGTAATTTTTTGTTACATTGAAATTAGAGAATAGTTATAGAGACGCAAGTACTTCACTTAAACGGAAGGTCGTTAAATGTGCAAATGGTCTATTGGACTAAAGACTAAACTTTGAATCGTCCATTTTTCGAATTCAAAAAACTTCGAATGGTCAAACCCAAACAACACAAAAACTTCCACGAAACTTCTAGGAAGTTTCCTGTGGGATCCTTCGGAAGTTACCCTTGGTAACTTCCTGTGAATTTCCAGAAAAATACAATAATGTCCGCAGGTTAGAAGCTTCCCTTATAAACTTCCTGGAAACTTCCTGGAATTTACCAGGAAGTTTCCTACAATCCTCAAAGATATAATGAAATATATAATATATAATTTAGCCCTGTAAAATCAAGTGACGATTTGGTTGAGCGCATAAAGCACTATCCCATCAGCACACTTTTGAGGCCTATGGTGGTTCGAGTCTCTTTTGTAAATAATAATAATATTACTTAAAAAAATTTTATATAATTTTTGGAAACTTTCTGGTTACTTGCAAAAAGTTTTAAGGAAGTTTCTATGGGAAGCTTCAAGGACGTTTCCATGAAAAGCTTCTAACTTGCGGAAATTATTGTATTTCATGGAAATTTACAGGAAGTTCCCAGGGGTAACTTCCGAAGGTGCCCACAGAAAACTTCATAGAAAATACCTGGAACTTTATTTGCTATGTGGGAATTGGCGAATGCTCAAAAGATCGAATCGTCAAATGCTAAAAACAAGGAACCGTCAATCCGTCGAATAGGGGAGACTGGGGCGAAAAGTTAAATTTTGCATAAATGATTTTTTTTTTGCAATATAATCCGCTTAGATGCAAATATTTGTATATCAATATTGTAGAGCAACTTGTCCTCTACAACTTTCAATAAAAAGTTCCTGATATTCTCGCATAAAATACATGTTTTGTCCTTTTTGGAAATTTTGTTATTTTTAACTTTTAGCCTACTAAGTATTTGATAAGATAAAGTATACGTAAACAAGTAATTTAGTAAATAAAAGATCTTTGTTTATTTAACAAAAGCTTTAGAATAGTTGTAAAGTTAAAAAATTGAAATTTAAAAAAATAATTTTTGGTTTATTTCATGTGAACGGTCTTGTTTTTTGACAGAGTACTTGCCCAATGTTAAATAAATAATTTTTAAACAAATAAACCCAAAAGAACGAAAAATATTTTTAAAAAAAATTTAAATACATGTAAAAATACATTTAACTTTTCGCCCCACCCATTATTTAACTTTTCGCCCCAGGGTGCGTTTTTGGCTTTAACAACAAATATAAAAAATCTGACTAAAGATATTTAGCAAATACCTTTACCTATCTCTTCAGGGGACCCAAATAATAAAGTAAAAAAATCGCGGTGAGGATAAATGCAAAAAATATACTTGAAAATTGATATTTTATTTTTCGAAAAAATTTTCAAAAGTAGGTTGAAAAAAAAACTTTTAATATAGACACCGCAAAAATTAACAGAATTGCACACAACTCCGGACATTTATTTAGAGTGATAATACCCTTGTATAAGAGACTCGGTCGTTGAAACTGCACTAGAGGCTTGGTCGTGGAATCTACCATTTAACACAATTTTAAATTTGATTATTAGGTTATGTGGCATATTTCAGAGACTAAATCGTTGATACTGCACTAGACTTGGTCGTGGAATCTACCATTTAACACAATTTTGAAGTTGATTATTAGGTTATGTGGCAGAGTTCTAGGAATCGGTCGTGGAAACTACAAGTTGATAAAATTTGAAACTGATTATTAGATTACGTATCCAATTACAATGACACGGTCGTTGAATCTGACACATTACCGGAATTGAAATTTATTATTTCGCTATAAGTCACATTAAAAAGATTCAGTCAAGAAAACTAGAGCTAATCAAAGATACTCTTGTTTTTTGTAAACCCTAGAAAAGTTGGAAACTTTAAAAAACTGAAATTACTGAAATATTGGTAAGGGTATAATAGTTCTGGCTTAATAGTCCTAAGAACGCTCAAACAATTTTTTAAAAAAACCTTACCATTTATTAAAGGGTTGTTTTTACCCCTAAAAACCGTAGACGTCTTGATATCGAAAAACGACCAGACACGGGTATCTTCTTTTAAACTCTAATTTCTGAAAATCCTTAGGTCGTTCATGGGTGCAAATTCGTGTCGGACAGTTTTATATGTGAAAATGTTTTAAAAAAATATTTTTAATTTTACTCAATAGAGTTGTACGTAAAGATACCACTTAGGGTCTTTTGGGGTAAATAGAAACAGATTTGCTAAGTTTCAGTATGTCACTATGTAATGTGCTATATCATTTATGCTGCGTGATGACCAATTCAAAAGTGAAAACATCGAATTTTCATTAGGCCAATTCGACCAGTAAATAGACTAAGTCATGTTGTGCAATTTGCAATTTCGAATTCAAGGTGTGTATTGACACGTATTGCGTTTCGCAATTAAGAAATTATTGTTATAAAAGTCATTGAGAAAGTCGTTCGTGGAACTTGAAACAGTTTTTAACTTTAAATTTGATTAATTTGGTTATATTTCAAATTATATTGGCTCGGTCGTGGAATCTACCACATGACGCAAATTTAAAGTCGATTATTAGGTTTTGTGTCTTATTTCAGAGACTCGGTCGTTGAAACTGCACTAGAGGCTTGGTCGTGGAATCTACCATTTAACACAATTTTGAAGTTGATTATTAGGTTATGTGTCAGATTTCTAGGAATCGGTCGTGGAATCTACCAGTTGATGAAATTTGAAGTAGATTATTAGATTATGTATCAAATTACAATGACACGGTCGTTGAATCTGACACATTACCTAAATTGAAATTTATTTTTTGCTATAAGTCACATTATAAAGATTCAATCATGAAATCTAGAGCTAAAAAAAGATACTTCTGTTTTTTGTAAACCCTACAAAAGTTGGAAATTTTGAAAAACTGAAACTACTGAAATATTGGTAAGGGTATAATAGTTCTAGCTTAATAGTCCTAAGAACGCTCAAACAATTTTTTAAAAAAACCTTACCATTTATTAAAGGGTTGTTTTTACTCCTAAAAACCGTAGACGTCTTGATATCGAAAAACGACCAGACACGGGTATCTTCTTTTAAACTCTAATTTCCGAAAATCCTTAGGTCGTTCATGGGTGCGAATTCGTGTCGGACAGTTTTATATGTGAAAATGTTTAAAATAAATCATTTTTATTTTTACTCAATAGAGTTGTACGTATAGAAACTATTTAGGGTCTTTTGGGGTAAATAGAAACAGATTTGCTAAGTTTCACCAATAACATGAGTTTTCTTTTGAATCGGATTACATTTATCTCTTCTTATAGTGTTCTGGTTTGATAGAAACAATTTTATTATTTATATTATTAGAAATATTATTGAAATTTCTTCTGTTTCTATTTACTCCGAATTTCTAATATTTAGGGGTACATAGAAACAGTCTTCTATTTTTAATTGGAGTTTGCAAAATAAAAAAATTAAAGCAGATTTTTGTTGAAGCATTAATAAGAGATAATTATAAATTTGAGTATGAATTTTAACTTTATTTTTTTCGAAATGCGAATCAAAAAAGTGAAAGGGTGTTTTTTTTTATTTTAAATTTTTCATGCAGTAGAAAATACTTTTGTACATCATGTTGCTAATCGACAAACAGATAATGTGAAAATAATTAAAATCCCTTGAGGGCGATCTAAGGTTGAAGGTCGTATTTATTTTAAAAACGTTTTTCTTAACTGAAATAACTACTGTTTCGATTTACTTCTTGTTTCTATTTACCCTATTGTGACCCTTAATTTAATTATATTAATTATTTACGAATGAAGATTGCTTCTCACAGTAATTGGCACATTTCTATTAAATATGCATGTCCCCCAATCTTCCAGTAATTCACGCATTTGATGTAATTTGTTTTTTAATTTAATTTAATTAAATAATCACTGTTTATAAAGTCTTATTAATGCTTTTTTATAGATAGTAAGAGCTTTTAATTTAATTAGCCTTAAATTTACTTCTTGCATTATATTTCCAAAATTTTTTATTTCAAAGGCTAGTTCGATTTGAACTAGTCGCTTCGAAAATAAGCGTTTCGAATTGCCCAACTCAACTCCGGTTTTCAAATCAAATTAGCCAATTTGAAAATCGAAGTTAGACTTGCGATTTGCTATGTAATGGGCTATGTTGTTTATGCTGCGTGTTGAGCAGTTCTAAAATTATAGAGGCTCAGTCGTGGAATCTACCATTTGACGTAAATTTGAAGTTGATTATTAGGTTATGTGTCTTATTTTAGAGTCTTGATCGTTGAACCTGCATTAGAGACTTGATCGTGGAATCTGCCACTTGACATAAAATGTTGATTATTAGGTTTTGTGTCACATTTCTAAGAATCGTTAGTGTAATCTACCACTTGGCGTTAATTTAAAATCGATTATTAAGATATGTCAGTTGTAAGATACTCGGTCCTTGGACCTGCATTAATTTTAACTAGAATTAAACTATTTGGATTGTTCTAGTGCTCAACTTGAAAGTTTAATTATTTCATAAAAAATATTTTAAATTCAAGTTGTTGTTAAAATATGTTGTTCTACACGAGTTGTTTAAATAATAATTCTTTTTTAAAGTTAAACATTAGTATCAAGAATTAAAATAAATTCATTGAGAATAACTATTTATTCCATGTATTTATGACTTATATGGTTATATTTATAAGTATATTACATATAGCAAATTTTTTAACTTTTTTGTCATTTGGGTGTTTTTGACGTCGTTGATCATAAATCCTAAGTCAAATTTTAAAAATTCAAAATTGTGCATAATTTCTTACTTCATTTATTTACTCAAATGTATTGTCTATCAAATGTATTGTCTATTGTCTATCAAATGACTAAATAGTCATTTCAGAGAATAAATAGTTTGGTTTAAACTTTAAAAAATTCTTTAGCCGTTAAAAATATTTTAATGTTGTCTAACTTAAACTACGTGGTGGTAATCATACTGTGAGGAGTCATTATTTTTTATATTTTCTGTATCTTTAATTTTTTTTTGTTTTTTCATATAATTTAGACAGGAACACAATCATTTAATTTTCATGGAAACACGTCAAAATCTAAAAATTGATTTTTTTAGTCATGAGGTCTCGTTTCTCAGACGCAGTAACATATACATTCTAAAGGAAATGCAATTCATTGGTGTAAAACAAATGACAAATAATTGCACAGACTAAATAGTCGACAATGCATTTAGCTTAATGAATGAAGTAAGAAATTATCCACAGTATTTAATTTTTAAAATCTGACCTCATATTTCTTTTTAGGAACCCCAAAAAGCCCCGAATGGCTGGTTTAATGAAAATCCGATTAATTTTGAAAAAATAGCCGCTATATTTGATCCACCATTTTGAATTTGAATTTGTCTTGAGATTCGTAATCAGCGACCCCTGAAACCCCCGAGTGACAACTTTCAAATGAATCCGATTAATTTTAAAAATATTGTCCGCCATATTAGATTCGCCGTTTTAAATCTGACTTAAAATGCGTAATCATCGAATTATAGAATCTCTGTCGTGGAACCTGACACTTGACGCAATTATAAAGTTGTAATAATCAACTTTATATTTGCGTCATGTGTCAGAGTTCAGAGACTCGGTCGTGGAACATCACACTTGAAAAAATTTTGTCTTTAATTTTCAAGTAATTTATAATTTTCGGTAGATATACGAGTAAACTTTTACCCCTTACAATATTAAAAAAAAAAATTTTATTTTGAAAATAATTATCAAGTTTTGGGTCATTTTATTTTCGTTTTCTTATTACTCTAAAACGAATAAAGATAATTAAGTAAACTTTTTTTAAAAATGAAGACTGAAGTCTATATTTTGAAGATAAAATAAAGCAATTACTACAAAATAAATTTTTTTAATTGTTACTTACAATTCTTTTAAACAATTGAAAATTGATGTTTATTCTTATTGTTTTTGAAAGATTAAATTACCATGTATTGAGGCACAATTTCCCAAGGATTTATTAAAAAAAGAGTAACCTCTGATTTTATAGAAATTGGGTGAATTTTCCTGACAAAATACAGTCGAAAAACGACTCCTGTTCCTGAAAACAGATAAAATTGGACACTAATAAATAAGATCTTTTTTTGTTTTGTTAGAAACTTTACCTTTCCATGTGGATTAAAAAAATTTGTTTTTAAATAATCGCTTTATTTTATCTTTCAAGTATAGAATTCAGGCTTCATTTTAAAAAAAAGTTTACTTAATTATTTTTATTCGTTTTAGAGTAATAAGAAAACGAAACTAAAATGACCCAAAACTTCAACACGTGATAACTTCTAAAATAAATTTTTTTGGAGAAATATTGTAAGGGGTAAAATTGAACTCATATATCTATCAAAATTTATAAATTACTTTAAAATTGAAGACAAAATTTTTCAAGTGGCCGGTTTCACTTATTTTGTCTCAAATACTACTTGAAATAAATTTGAAGAACTGAGTTTCGAGTCCTCTTTAATGGACAGTGCATTCGTTCATGCACCTTATTTTTTCTTATCAAAATTAATTTTAAAAGTTGATATTTGCTTATCGACAACCATATCGAAGTAATTATCATATGAATCACCTAACTCTAAACCAAAGAATTCAATTGACATCTAACAGATGTCACTATGTGCTGATATTTTCGAAATTTTCATATTTCAAAATATTCTGTCAGCGAAAAATTCTAATATTAAATTTGAAGTTGATTATTAGGCTATGTCTCATATTTCAGAGGCTTGGCCGTTAAACTTCCACTAGAGGCTTGGTCGTAAAATCTTCCACTTGACACAAATTTTTTTTGTTGATTATTAAGATATGTCAGATGTAAGTACTCGGTCGTTGAACCTACACTAGAAGCTTGGTCGTGGAATCACCACTTGAAGGAAATTTGAAGTTAATTATTAGGTTATTGTCAGATTTCTAAGAATCTGTCATTGAATCTGCCACATGACGCAAATTTGAAGTCGATTATTAGGTTATGTGTCTTATTTTAGAGTCTTGATCGTTGAACCTGCATTAGAGACTTGGTCGTGGAATCTGCCACTTGATACAAATTTGTAATTGATTATTAGGTTATGTGTCGATTACGAAGACTTGGACGTGGAATCTGACACATTTTCTGCATTGAAATGTATTGTTATTCATTGCTATTGTTTTATTATCAAGATGATAAGAGTTTTCAATTTAATTAGCCACAGCCATATGCCGGCTGTGAGACACCTTTGCAAATTCTTTTTCTTTTAATGAGAAATACTTTCGAAATAGTTTTAAATTGTCTGAATAATTTCTTTCTTTACTTCTAAAAATGTTGCAGTCTATTAGTAATACAATTATTATTAGTAATACAACTATTAGTAGTTTATTTTATCCAACAGCCGCTATGAACTCGACAATCTGTGCAATCGTAACGGGCAAAAAGTAAGCTTTCGTCGCCTAACTACTAACAGAGAAGCAGCAGTCGGCGTAAAAACTACTTTCCATAACATATACATGGAAAACGTAGTTTTCTATTGGTGAAAACTATTCAGAAAAAAACATGAATGTGTACTGAAAATTCTTTTTCCATAAAAATGTAATATTTCATCTGCAATTTATATTAATGTATGTCAGGGAGAAAATCATTTTTTAAACTCGAAAAGTTGGTAAAGCCACAGAATTTCGATAAAGAAAAACTGTGGATACCTTGTTTATCTTTTAGATTTAACATATTATTTTCTTCTTCTTCTTAAATGACTTTTGGCTTCGCCGACTGTCAGAACATAAACATATTATTTTATAAAGATTTAAGTAATCTATTTATACAGTTTCAACGACCAGGGCGTATTTTGCAAGTGGGCGTTGTCATATATTACATGTGTAGATATTCAACGACCGGGGTGTTTCTTAATTCGGTGTTTGGTATCAGGTGGGGGAGCACGCGAGGGGAAGTGAACACAAATGCTCGGTTGTTGAATACACCCTTGAGTAAAAGAAGTTATTTTTCATTAAAAATATAAAACTATTTTCATTTTAAGGTGTAGACATGGATTATAGAACATCATTAGCGTCATTTTCAATAATAAAAAATGTCGGTCGTGGAAACTACCGTTACATAAACATATATATATATATATATATATATATATATATATATATATATATATATATATAAATTATTTTCAAAAACAGTGGGTATCAAAAAATGGTCATGTTGTGTTTATTTCAAAATTTTTGTGTTTATTGAAAGTTTGGGTGTCAGTGAACAAGAAAATAGCAAACATTTTTTTTAATTTATTCAAACCCCTAAAATAGTAGTCCGAGAGCTAGCGACCAAAACAACTATTCCATTTCATACCGGCTGAAAATTTGAATATAGATTACTGAAGACATGTAAATAACAGAAACCCACGTCTGGCAGGCCGATGTTGGGACAGGGGGGCGAATAGGTGAAAAATAATGTAAAAATTTCTCATTTCATACCGGTTAAAACCTTTTGAAATCGAAAGTTGACATTTACACGAGTGTAAAAATGTGCGTCTGTCAGTTTTGGGTTGGGGTAAAGTATGACAGAGCTCGTGTTTTGACGTGATCTAACCATAACCTCAAAACTGAGGCAATGTAAAATTACTATTTTTACATTACTATTTTTAAATATTTCTTTGTAAGAGAAAATTTTTTAATGTTTACTATTCATATTCATATTTCAATTTTACTTACAATTATTTTATACACATAATTTTCGTGTAGATGTCAACTGACGATTTCTAAAGGTTTTAATCGGTATGAAATGAGAAAATTTTACATTATTTTTCACCTATTTCCCCTTCTGCGGCCGCCCCCTGTCCCAGCACCAGCCTGTCAGACGTGGGTTCCTGTTATTTACATGTCTTCAGTAATCTATACTCAAATTTTTAGCCGGTATGAAATGAGATAGTTGTTTTGGTCGCTAGCTCCCGGACTATAGGATTCTTAGCTAACTACTCGTGAAGAAAATAAATTGATTCCGTTGCCTAGAAAATTTTTATTAAAAACTCAATAAAGTGTCCATTTTTCTAACAAAGAAAATTATGGTTCGGTTCTGGGCACTCTTGAAAAATCTATTAAAAATGCAAAAAAATTAATTAAGTAACCATTCATTAACTACATAAGGATGATTTCTTCTAATTTTGATATTACCTGCTCCCCATGTAAGGGCATATAAGATTTCTCACACTGAACCTGAACTGCCCAGTTACTACAATTACTATAACTGCAAACGATGTACGGACATCAAATTCTCATTGTATTAATTTTAAAAAGTCAAATATATGGATTTTTTCGTCTTTTCATCTACTTTAATCCCAAGAAGTTTCGAAAAAGAAAAATTGAATTCTCTTTTTTTAAAAGCCTTTTTTTCGGAGCATCCTTCCGGCAGGACGGGCGCTTGGACGTTTTATCATTAATAAGGGCCTACCGCTGCTAAAATAAACATTTTCATGAGGTTCCATTAGATATATTTATCTTTTGTGTTCTCTGAACCTGAACTGCCCAGTTACTACAATTACTATAACTGCAAACGATGTACGGACATCAAATTCTCATTGTATTAATTTCCGTGCTGGACCACGAAACTCTTAAAGTTCATAAAACACTATTAAATGTTATAAGGAATTACTTATGGTTATATCGACAACGATATTTCACGAATTATCAAAAATAAGAGTGGTGTCCTTAACCGAATCAATTTGGATGCCCACAACCGAACTTGACGATCATTTTAAAACATCATGAAGAAAATTTTGCTTGTGAACATTTTTGTAATACTTGGTATTGGATCATAAAATATAACATATTTACTGTGTAAATACGCTTTGAACTTATCATTTTAATTAATTCACTTCGATTTTTTCAACATTTAACAATATTTAAATAGTATATTTCGTAACGAGTGCGAGCAGTTGCCAATTTTTGAATGAGTACTTTTTTCGGAACAAATGTAGGCGATACAGTTTGTTCCAAAAAAGTACTCATTCAAAAATTGGCAACTGCTAGCACAAGTTACGAACGATATTTTTCATAACATGGTGCAAAAAAGGGTACTTTTTTGCACCGCGTTATGAAAAATACATTTTTGTTATATTTAACGTGTCGAAAAATTAATTTATATATAGTAAAAAGCGCAGGTGTTTACCACTTTTGTATTCGCATAGAAAACTACGTTAGGTCATAACACATACGTGATATTTGTCAGATTAGACATTAGACAAATCTCATTTTTGTCAAAAGTTCTGCGTGGGTGTCCACAACCGAACCTTTTCCCTTAAGATTTTATTATGTATAAACTTTAATAACCAATTAAAAAAAAATTTTTTTTTAATTTTTTTTTAAGTTTTAAAAAAAATTTTTCCTTTGTTGATTTACTTCTAGACTAAAGAAGCTTACATAATCGTTTTAAGGGCATGTCCAAGTTGTGAAATGAAAACAAACCAACATGGAAACAAACAAAGCACTAAAATCACATTTTTCAAAGAGCTTTTTTTCTCACAAAAATTACCATTAGAAAACTTATTTTTACAAAAATGATAAATTAGAGTGTCAAAGTTTCCAAAAAAATCATTTTTGAGTGTGATCAATAAAGAGTAATTAGTAAAACAACTAATTCAAATGACCTGTAAAATAGCATTTTTGACGCGTCGCGAAAAATAAACAGTTTTGAGTCGGTGCGGTTGATATACTCAAACAGTTTATTTTTCGCGACGCGTCATAAATGCTATTTTACAGGTCATTTGAATTAGTTGTTTTACTAATTGCTCTTTATTGATCACACTCAAAAATGATTTTTTTGGAAACTTTGACACTCTAATTTATCATTTTTGTAAAAATAAGTTTTCTAATGGTAATTTTTGTGAGAAAAAAAGCTCTTTGAAAAATGTGATTTTAGTGCTTTGTTTGTTTACATGTTGGTTTGTTTACATTTCACAACTTGGACATGCCCTTAAAGATGATACACTTGAGTAAGCCTTTTAATATTACCATGTGAAACGCTTTTTTAAATCCGTTTCAATTTTTTCATTAAGAAAATTAAATGATACTAGGCGTCTATATGATATGACAGTTGTTTCTTGTTCATCTTTCAATTTCCTCAACTTGGACTTATAGATTCTTTAGTCCAATTTTGGTATCCTCACCGTAAATTTTTCATATGTATACCGGCATTTAAGTTTTCTCCTTCATATATTTTATAATAGTTTCGTGATTATTTATAATGACGAATGTGATATGGGCTTCATTATCTACATCGGGTTAATGATAGAACGTCCAACGTCCTTCCGGCAGGACCAAAAAGACTCAGGTGAGTCCGTCCGAAATCGCTGAATAAAACTAACATGGATTGACATAAACAAAAAGTAATATATATGGTTGGAAAGGTGATGAAACAAGCTTTCAGCGCATGTGAATGTCGAGCTTGTAATTTCAAACCGAAGAGCAGGGTAGCTTAAAGAAGTTGAATTTTCCAAAAATTCATATTATTTTTAGTCACAAAATGATGGAACCCGGTCCTGCCGGCAGGATGCTTTTCGCTTTGTTTAAAAGGCTACCAAGCCTAGGCATATAAATTTAGAAATTTGATATTTACATCATTGAAAAGCTTGTTTTATTACCTTTCCAACGATATATTCGTTTTTGTATTTATCTGCTTCCATATTCATTTTATAAAGAAAATTTGAAGAGAGTTTTTATTCAATTGGCCGCAATTTTGCTGATTGACATTAAAAATGAAATTTTTTTAAATTAAATAAATAGGTTTCATTCTTTGAACGTTTCTGAAGAAAAAGAGACTATACCGGCCAAAATATATTGATTTTTGTGGGTTTTACAGTAAATTTACGAAAAAATGTTTTTTTTTGCTTTTTATTAGCAGCAAGTTTGAGGGCTTTGAAAAATGGTTTAGTATTATTATTTTAAAAAGTCAAATATATGGATTTTTTCGTCTTTTCATCTACTTTAATCCCAAGAAGTTTCGAAAAAGAAAAATTGAATTCTCTTTTTTTAAAAGCCTTTTTTTCGGAGCATCCTTCCGGCAGGACGGGCGCTTGGACGTTTTATCATTAATAAGGGCCTACCGCTGCTAAAATAAACATTTTCATGAGGTTCCATTAGATATATTTATCTTTTGTGTTCTCTTTAAAAAAATTATTCATCTATCAAAATTACCCTTTCCAGTTGTCCTACTGTTAAAATTACATATGATGGATTCAAGAAGCGTATGACTTCATGGAGAGGTTCAACAAAATTAAATCATACAAATGTTAGAGATTTCTTAAACGACTTAAATGATTCTGAATTTTCAATGGGGAAAATTGAAGATAATAGTGAAGTGGCTGTCATTATTAGAAGAGAAAATCTCACAACAGATATTGAAAGTGCAAGAGTTCTATATATTGATGAGTTGCATAAGGTTTGGCTTTAATTTTACATTTCATATCTGTGACGAATCGCAAAAAAGGGACTAAGAATAAAATATTATAGCTTACTTTTACTTCGAAAAAAGATTCTTTTTCGATTTAATAAAATAATTTTTATAAAATAATTTTAATATTTGCCATGCAGCTTAAATGTTACATAGATGCAAGAGTTAAATCACTCTACATTTCTACTTAAAACATAATAGACCAGTCCGATAATAATTACTCCAAGTCCTTTACTCAAAGTGATAATTATCTTTATGTTGTATAACAACTAAAGATAAACATGTGATAAAATACAATATAAAAATAAGAATTTGGTTCTTATATCCCTTTTTTTAAAGTTCGTCACATTTTTTTCTAAAATTTTCCAATGTTGAGAGTATACTATCTTTATAAACCGCCTTTTAATTGTTTTATTAATATTAATAATATTAATATAATAATAATAATACTATTAATATATTAATATATTATTAATAATAATTATTACTATTTTTTTATTAATATATTATATTAAATTTTTAATCAAATCCAATTAAGTTTTTATTTTCATTACTTAGAATTCACTAGACGTGAGTGAAACGATAATACAAACATTTCCGTGAAACAATTTTATAGAGTAGTAAAAAATATGGTTATCATTGAATCGTAATAACCAACTGTTCCTATTTATCCCTAAGTTTTTCAACATTGCTAAAATTTAGGGGTAAATAGGAACAGTTGATTATTTCTTACAAAATTTGAGGAAAAATCAATTTCAAGTTTGGAAATGTTAAGAGATATAAAGAATTCGATAAAAAATAGTGTTAATAATAAAATAATTCAAAATAAGAAATGATAATGCATTATATAAGTTTAAAAGTATTCCATACCAAAAATTCTAACACATTACACAACAGATTGGTTTAACATAACTCTCGGTCTCTCTTAAAATCTCTCATTCTCTCTTATTATCTCATTCTTTCTCGGTCTCACTTATACTCTCTCATTCTCTCTTATTCTCACTCATTCTCTTTTATTCTCACTCATTCTCTCTTATACTCTCTTGTTTCATTACACTTACCAGTTTTATGGTCATAAATCCTAATGATATCTGAAATGTTACACGTACACTTTGTGCTATGTAACGAACTAGCGTCTATTTGCTATAATATAACAATTCTGTACTTGTTAAATATTATGTACCCATGCGATTATACATGAATACTATTTTCAATGCATTTTTATAATGCTGAAAATAGTGTTGAGGTTGATAGAACAAATTTTCTCTCTTTCTATTATAAGAAATGCTGTTGAAATTTCTGTTCAGATTCACCCCGAATTTCCAGTTTTAAGGGGCAAATAGAAACAGTCTCCTATTTTTAAGAAAAATTTTCAAAATGAAAAAATCAAAATTGTTTTTTGTTGTAGTATTAATAAGAGATAATTATAAATTTTTATATGAATTTTTAGCTTATTTTTTTCAAATGCGAATTAAAGAAGTGAAAGGGTGTTTTTTTATTTTCAATTTTTAAGTAATAGAAAATATTTTTGTATATACCATTGTCAATTGACAAACTGAAAATGTGAAAATACTTAGAACCTGTTGAGGGCGATCTAAGGTACAAGGTTTAAGGCCGTATTAATTTTTAAAAAATTTTTATTTATCTAAAATAACTACTGTTCTGATTTACCCCTTGTTCCGATTTACTTCAATAACTCTAAGACATTTAAATCTTTATACAATCTTCAGTAAACTTTGCAAGTCAGCTGAGCACTGGCATTCTACTGCCTAATAACCGGCTCAGATCCTAATGATAATTTTAACAAATATTAATGATGCGACTGTTATTTTTGTACGTCGAAAATTAACAAAACTGTTTAGTTATTAGAAATGAACCGATAGTCGCCTTCACTATTCTCTTATCTCCATGCATTTTTTATATACTTATAAGCAACTTTTCATTGCACATATATTTGAAACATCCTAACACTTGGGGGTACGAACCTACGCCTAATCGAATGTTTACTCACCGAAATCACCCACACTCTCTAAATCTGAATAAGTGAAATTTTCACTTTTTTCATGTGTGAAACTTTTTCTCACTTATTAATAAGTATAATCTACTTATACATAAGTGAAACATTCACTTTTTTATGTGAATAAGTGAAATATTTAGTTAAAAAGAAATCCATCTGCGCATTAAATTACAATTTATTATTTATATCTACTTTACAATTTTTAAAAACAATGTTTTTATCATTTCAGTTAATATATTAGAAATTTTTTATTTTATTTAATTATAAAAATTGTCATTTAAAATTTAATAAAAATTTTAAAAAATATTCAGTTAAATATTATATTAACAGCAATCTAATAACTAACTTTTTATTTACTAAGTATTTTTATACATATATAATAAGAGAAATCTTGAACAAAACGTTAAAGTAGAACACAATAAACTAACTCTTTATAAGTATTACCCAATAATTTTCTATGAGTATAAGGCAATTTATTAAGTGGCATTGTAGTGTTTCTCGTTGATCATCAAAGTTAAGCGACATTGCTTGCAGTTGATATTAGGATGGGTGACCGTTTGGGAATTTAGCCTAAAAAAGTGGAAAAATTGGCATGTTTATAAGTTTCAGACTGATAATGAGAAGAGAAGAGTGTGTTAAATAGTTGATAGTAAATAAATATATTTTTTATATAATACTGATCCTGATTATTTATTTATATTCACTTCTTAATGTCTGAATATTCACTTATCTCATAATTGAATATTCACTTATTCATAAGTGAATGTAATTCACTTATTCATAAGTGAATATAATTCACTTATTTCATGTGTGAATATTCACTTATTCTACGTGGAAGAGTTTTGAAACATGGAATAAGTGAATATTCACTTAAAATAAGTGAAATTTTACTTATTCAGATTTAGAGAGCGCTAACCACTATGCTACGCTCGCATAGGACTCTCAAATCTTAATATAAATACTTTCAAGTGTCACTAGTCACTACACAGGTGCCTCGAAAGAAAAAAAGTTTACCTACAATGACAAAAGAATTTATTGTTACACTAAAAAATTCTTAGTGAATTTGACTACTTTTTAATTATTTTTTTAGTTCAATAAGTCCCCAAAGATATTTATGAACTTACATTAATTATTCGATATGTAGTTGAATAGAGTAAATAAATATGTTATATTTTATGATCCAATACCAAGTATTACAAAAATGTTCACAAGCAAAATTTTTTTCATGATGTTTTAAAATGATCGTCAAGTTTGGTTGTGGGCATCCAAATTGATTCGGTTTTGGTAACTGGATAGGTCAGATTTAATGTGAGAAATGTCATATGCCCTTACATAGGGAGCAGGTAATGTCAAAATTAGAAGAAATCATCCTTATCTAGTTAATGAATGGTTACTTAATTAATTTCTTTGCATTTTTAACAGGTTTTTCAAGAGTGCCCACAACCGAACCATAATTTTCTTTGTTAGAAAAATGGACACTTTATTGAGTTTTTAATAAAATTTTTCTAGGCAACGGAATCAATTTATTTTCTTTCTGAGTAGTTAGCTAAAGTCCCTAGCTTTCAATACGTAATGTTAAAGGGGTTACACCACTGTAAATGCCTCAAAAACAAGGTTTTTTCAGGAATTTTTTTAGAATGGAAGGAAAGAATATATAGTTATAATGTTTTGGGAAGTTATTGACTGTATATTCAAGTAAAAAATTACAAATTTTTATTAATAAATATTCAAAAATGGCGGCACAGGAACCATTTTAGTAATGCATATTTTTTTCCAGGAGCTCTACGGCAAGCAGTATAAGTAATGTAAATTTCAGTCTAGAAACAAATAAAAAATTTTTTCTTAATCTACATGAGAATAGCTACAGAAATACGTAGGGGATTTTAAAAATATTGATTTTTGTGTAAATGGCAAGCATTTGAAGAAAAAACTCATTTTTTGAGCAAAGAAAACGACACCTAATTGTTTATAACAATTTTGTAAATTAACTTATCAAAAAACCCCTACGTATTTCTGTTCAAAATTTAATTTTAAAAATGTAATAAAAAACCCCGATTAAAAATATTAAAAACTGTTTGAGTTATACTGCTTGCAGATTTCAAAAACTGTGTTTTGAGAAAAACGCGTTAAAAGAGCAACACCACTACAGCGGGCTATAAGAAGCATTTGTTCAATAATTTTTTTTTAATGTAAGGAAAGGAAATATAGTAAAAATATTTTAAGTAGTTATTAACTTATATATTCAACTTAAAAATTACAAATTTTAATTAATAAATATTTGAAAATGTCCGCACTGGAGCCATTTTTGTAATGCATGTTTTATGTAAGTTAAAATTCTTCTCCGGTAAAAAAGCTTGAAATTTCAATGAAATCGATTTCAGACATGTATAAATCATTTTCTTCCTTATTCTAGAAGGTTCAAAAAATTTTTTAAGCTAATAAAAAAATTAAATTTTTTTTTAAATGTCTACAGTGGTGTAACCCCTTAATAAATGTTTGCTTAATATTTACAAGGACACAAATTGTGAGTCAAAAGCGAAACTATGCCTACAACCAAACCTATTTCCCTATTATTGAGTTGAATTTTTTAAATATTTGCCTCTACCCACTTTTTTAGCTATACCTTAAATATTTAATTTCTATACAGTCGGGCCTCCAAACTGCACGCTTTGAAAGTGAACGCTGTCGCCAAACTGCACGCTGGCTTTAGTATCTAAGTTCTCCACAGTGTACGGTTGCGCTACTAAAGTCAGTGCTGTATATTTGAAAGTTAAAAAATAAAAAACAAAGACGGTATGCTTATATAAATTGTTGAATGTATGTAACTTTTTTTTATAATTGTAGATACATATAAATATGTACATATTTATATAATATGTATACTACAATAATATATTTATTTTTATAGGAATTTATTTATATTTATAATATAAATTAAATGTTATTTATAACTTAAATAGTAATTCTTATTAATATTTTGCCTCTTAAAATTAAAAATAAATTTACTGATTTATTTAAATTATTTCACTGTAAAAAAGAACGTCTTGGTTTAAGACGTTTACGTGGTCACTTCTAAGACGTTTATAAGCGTTTTATTTGCCTTCTAAAATGCATGTATTTGGGGTTATGTTTTTCATTTAAGACGCTTATTTACATAAGATGTTTATAAACGTCTAAACGTCTTATTTTTAGAGGCCATTTTTTGCAGTGTTTCTTTTCTATGACTTGGATAAATCAGTGAATTTTTTTTAATTTTATGAGGCAATATATTTTGATTAAAAAATGTAAATTTTTTCTACCATTTATCAATTTGAGAATAGTATATATTTTTATGATTTCAATTAATTTTGAATGTAAAATTATTTAGAAATTGAACTTATTTTTCAGAATTAAAAATTTTAGTAAATTACAAAATAATTTCAAATTGTATACAACGTTTTTCGTGTAAAATTTCTAGTTGTATTTATAAACTGCTCTCTAAATTTGAATTAGTAAAAATATTGAGATACTAATTTGAATTAGTGACTGACTTTTTGCTTTTGAATTAGTAAACTTTACTAATATATTACTAGAAATGACTATTAGTAAATCTTACTAATTCAAAAGCAAAAAGTCAGTCACTAATTCAAATTAGTAAACATTTTTACTAATTCAAATTTAGAAAATGCTATTATTAATACTTATAATTAAAATAGTAACATCTGCAAATATTGTTTTGTTTACAAAAATTATCTTTCAAAGTTTAATTGAAAGTGCTATCATTCAAATAACTTTCAGTAACAGTTTTAAATTGAATCTGGAATATATGAAGTGATTAGTGAAGTTTTAAATTGAAGTAAAAATTGTTTAAATAAAACATCTGTCATCAAAGCGAAATATATTTTTTCTATGATCGCAATTAAAATCTCCTTTAATAAATATGTAATTACGGTCCTGAAAATTAGAAAGTGGGGATGAATTCATCAGCGTGCAGTTTGAAATCAAGTGGAGGGGTTATTTCTGGGATACCGTGCAGTTCGGTGGCCCGACTGTATATCTAAAGGAGAAAATCTCTAAACGTTGGGAGTTGAACACTCAACCCTAACATTCATAAACCGATAACCTAACCATACCACGCTCGCCTGCTGCGGGCATATGTTGCTTGAAACTTCAGGGCATTCCTGTCACAATAAAACTAACAGTAGTAGTTACTTTTACTACTTAAAGTCGTTGCATTTACAACTTTGACAGTCGATACTCTTATAAAACTCTAGAAGAAAAATTACATGGATAATTAGTCAACTACTATAGAAGAAGTAAAATCAACTACAAAATTAGTCTATCGAGTTTCTTTAAGTAGTAGAATCTACTACTTTTTGTAGTTATTTCTGTAACATAAATGCAGTTACGAAGTAAAAATTATTAATTTAATTTTTTTTAACTACAAATTTACATTAATTGAATTAATAATTTTTAACTACATGAAATAGTTAAAATAAATATCAAAAATCGTCTAACTTACTGGAAAAGTTGTTTTTTTATTACTTTTTACTCTACTAACGGGATGTAGTTAAAAATGTTTCATGAATTTTTTTCAATGTATCCACTGGTTAGCTTTCTCTGAAACGAGAAAACGTAACACTAAAATCGAAGCTGTTCATTTTGGAAAAAATCACCCTTTTATATTGGTGATTTGGGATTTTTTTAGGAAAAATTTTTTTTTAAGGGTCAAAAATAATTTTTAAATTGTTTTGATGATTCTTATTTAACTGTATTCATAGGGCCTCATTGGCCATCATAGATAAACATTTTTTTCTTTCCAGACACCTGTGCCTAGCTAAAATAAAACCTGTTAAATGACTGCGCAACAATAAACAATTGTGAAATATGAACTAATGTTATATCAGTATATATTAAATATGTATTTATAAATATTTTAATATTTCGTTTTAAAAGAAACTTGTTATATTTTTTAATATTTTATTGCTCAATAAAACATATTATTACATAATAAACAATTTGTTTTTTTTTTATTATTTGATTACAATGCATTTTATCTTATTTTACAATTTATTTAAATATATAAAAACAAAGTACACAACATAATACAATTAATATCAAGAATGTACCTTGAAAAAACTTATGTTTTCAATACCACATGTGATATAGATCTTCAGGAAGTTATGTTGAATATATTATAGTCAAACAAAATGGATTTGATTAAAAGCTTTTAAT
Source organism: Leptopilina drosophilae (assembly GCA_032873175.1). NCBI lineage: Eukaryota > Metazoa > Arthropoda > Insecta > Hymenoptera > Figitidae > Leptopilina > Leptopilina drosophilae. The sequence goes on from CM065483.1 coordinate 45,670,615, forward strand.
GACATCTGTGCCGGCCTTAACCGTTTGGACATTCTTGTGCAATATTCTCACAACGCCCATTGTAAGGCGAGCTTTTGCCTAATTTTTGGATAAGTTTTTTACAAACTTTAATATTATTAACAAACGAAAAACAATAAAATGGACTAAATAGTACAATTTATGATAATTATTTATTCATATACATTTTTAAACGAATAGGGAAGACCGGGGCGTAATGGATCATTTCAATTTATTCAAAAGTGGTAAATCAGAGTAATTTCGGTTTTTAATCAAAATAATGTACTTAGAATACTGTAAGAAGTTTGTACCAAGTTTCATTTTTATTAATTTATTATTATTGAAAATATAGTAGAAAAAGTGATTTTGACGATTGAAAGTAAATTTTTCAAGTTTTTGTTTTTTATATCTTTTTTAAAATTACTTGTAAAAAAATTTTGTATATCAGGTTTTGAGCTTTAAACATTTGAAGTTAAAGAACAAATGACATTTTTTGTTTAATACTTACGATATTGATAAATAATAACAAAATTTTCAAGAAACACCTCTGCGGCGTAATAAATCACTTTGCTTATTTAATGAAGAAAAACCTATTATATTTAAAATATAAGTCAAGTATTCATGATAAATTTAATTTCTTGAAATTTGTATCTTAATAAGTATCAATGATAACCCTTTATTAAAATAATAACTAGAGAATAGATGTTTTAAGTCAATGGATTTTGCATTTCGCTACAATTTTTTAAAATTTGAAAATTTCAAGAAAATGTTTAAAGTTTAAATTAAATATGTTCCATTTTCAATATTCTTTATCATAAATGTACAATAGAAACAAAAATTGTCTATATTAAATAATATTTCATGATAAAAATTATAATTTCATTGCTGATTCAATATGCCCCGGCCCGAGGCGAAATTACTCACCTTGCATTTCTCCAAAAACATTGTCCTAGAAAAAAAAGTATATTAGGGCGTACTTTTTGTAATTGAAAGCTGAGATGTTAGGGTAAATTTTCCATATGATGACATTTTTATTAAAGCAATAATGACGAAATTGAAAAGAAAATTCCCTTCCGAATGTGTAATTTGGTGAAGATAAAAATTCGATCAATAGGAAGGTATCAAACATAAAAAAGGCTTATGTCATATTTTAAGTTGCGACGTTTCGATGGTGTGGTTTACCATCCTCTTCAGGCTGAATATTACAATTTAAAATACATTGCAACTAGTCAAAATTAAAAAATTATACATGAAAATTAAATAAATAAATAACACGTAAACATTAAATAAATAAATAAAACGTAAACGTGAAAAAAGAAAGACAAGCACACGACGAATGCTGTCATTTCGATACGACGATCAAGTCAAACTGACTTTGACTTGATTTGACTTGATCGTCGTATCGAAATGACAGCATTCGTCGTGTGCTTGTCTTTCTTTTGTTCACGTTTTATTTATTTATTTAATGTTTACGTGTTATTTATTTATTTAATTTTCATGTATAATTTTTTAATTTTGACTAGTTGCAATGTATTTTAAATTGTAATATTCAGCCTGAAGAGGATGGTAAACCACACCATCGAAACGTCGCAACTTAAAATATGACATAAGCCTTTTTTATGTTTGATACCTTCCTATTGATCGAATTTTCATCTTCACCAATAATGACGAAGTTATGCAACAAAAAGTGAAAAGTGATCCATTACGCCCCGGTCTTCTCTACATAGAAATCAATTAAGGTATATGTCGCGCGACTGGTCACTCTCGAAAGTTTATATCTGTTGACTGTACTTATGAAATGATTGTGAATGCGAGTTTCCGAAAAACTTTTGCGGACGTACAGTTTGACACACAGATGTTCTCAAAGTATATTCATAACCTCTTGCATGAAAATCGATCGTGGCAACGTCGCAACTTTGGCGTATGGCCGTCTTTAAAATTTCGCGTCAAAAGTAGCAGACAAGCTGTAGTATTTAACAAGCTCTATTGCCACGTTTAAGAATTCACCTGTCATTTACAATAAATGTTAAAATAATTTTTCAAGTTTGATGTTAAATATCTTTTAAACAAGATGGTGGAAAATTTTCATTTTTTTATAAAATTTCATTTTGGTTCAATAAATAAAACTTCAGCTTTTCTAAAAAATCTGACGATTAGTATAAGTGCAAAAATTAAAAATCTGTGGTTTTCGTATGGTTTTCCTATACCATATATTTTAAAAATCGAAACTTTGATTTCATTTTTTGAGACTTACAGATGGTCAATTTTATTTTAATAGGCTTTATTTTGTAGATAAATATCCAAAGAATAATTATGTGAAATTTAAAAAAAATGACGAAAACGAATCGACGCGACAAATACCTTAAGGACCTACTACAAGAACAATTAAAAATATTACTTATTTTCACGACATAAAAATATAAAAAATAGTTTTGGTTTTTGAAACTCACGTGAAAATATTTACTTTTCTTGCTTTTGCATCTACAAAAGTTTTAATAATTTTATCAAAATTTATTTTCTCAGATAATTTATTTTTCATGGATAATTTATCCAAATAATTTAACTGATTTTCAGCCGTGGTTGATAGTAGATATGGGAGATTTTCCTGAAAAGCACCTGTTTTTTCCAAAAAACTACAAAAAGTAATTTTTACATTTTATGAATTTTTCTGTCATGGGAAAAACCGGATAGTTTGTAAAACAGAAATAATAATAGACACCCTGTTTAACTTTTGCCTTTACAATACTCAAAAAATCTCTAAAAGTTAAATCTAGAATTAAAATAGCAAAACATTTTATTATCGAAGTTTTTTCCCAGTAGCATAATCCAATAGTCCGGGACCCTAGTAGAAATTTGTCCTAGTTATTATAAAGGAACTGTCCAGTCGCGCTTGAAATTGTCTAGTTACTTTACTAGCCAACTGGCTAATAACTCGAATGGAGTGTCACGCTTTTTTCATCAAGTTATTATCTAGCCCAACTTTATAAATTCTGGTCAACGGTTCTGTGGAAAAACTAGACAAATTAATTCTTTTAAAATACTGAAAATTTGTTTAATATTAATATTTACTGTTGTTAACACATTTATTTCATGTAATTAATATAAAATTTATATTTAGCACCAAAGAAATTCAATAAAAAATATTTTTGGAAAATTTCTGTATCTATTATAATATATACATAATAAATGGATTAGAATAAAAAATTATATAAAAATTATAATTTTTAATTAATTAGTTGAATTATTATATAAAAATAATGCAAATAGTAAATTATTACATGGTAATTTTCTACATTACTGTTTGATTTTTAATTCAAATAAAAAAATTCTAAATTCGAATATCCTAAATATTTACTGTTTTCAAACAACTTTTATTTTTTTAATGCACTATTATTAACAATAACACTGAAACAAATATTTTTTATTAGTATAAACAATTATAATCTATATAAACCTCAAAACGATAACGCAATTTCACCGAAAAAATCTTGGGGTTAACGGGGAGCGAACCCGGGTCCCGCTGGACTAAAGTCGCACCGCTTAACGCACTCGGCCGTTCAACGCAATGGATACTGGGAATTAATAACCACTGCACATATGTTTCTGTTCAATGCCGTAACTAGAGATTTAAGCATTGATATATACTTTTAATATTTTCTATGTAATAAAACATTTTAGATGATTTTTTAATTATTATAACTTTTTAGTAATTTATTTTGCAACGTTAACAATTAATAAATAAATTGATTACTGTAATTAAATTTTTAATTATTTTTATTAATTTATTATAAATTATTATAAATATTTATTAATTAATTTTATTATTTAATATTATGATTAATTGATTATTATTAATTAATAATAATAAATTAAATAAATTTTTAATTAATAGAAAATTATAGTTAAACTAAAATGGAATTTAAAAAAATTAATTTTAAACTAATTTTATTATTTTTATATTTATTATAAATGATTGTAAATATTTATTAATTAATTTAATTAATTAATATTATTAATTTATTGTATTAATTATTAATTTTATTAATTAATTTTATTAATTAATATTGTTTATTAATTTTTTTAATAATTATTAATATTTATCATTATTAATTAATTTTATTAATTAATACTATTAATTTATAATAATAAATTAATTAAATTTTTAATTAATAACAAATTAAAATGAAAAGTTTTAAAATATTGGAAAGAATAAAAACAAATTTATCTCTAGCAAATAATCAGTCGAGCTGTCTAGTTATTAGACATTATTGCACTGTCATCGACAAGACAAACTTATAACTACAATTTCTAGGAGTACTTTAAAGTAACATTAAAAAAACTAGACAGAAGTTATGTCTAGCCAATATCAAATTCAACTTGAATCTTTGACGAAGAGCGTTGGTCAGTAATTTTACAGTTATTTACCAGTCCATCTAGAATCAGCGTCCGTGACAAAAACTGTCCAGTAACTTGAACAATCGAGTGGCTCCATGACAAATTTCTACTATGGGAGCTAGCGACCAAAACAACTATCTCATTTCATACCGGCTGATTTGAGTATAGATTACTGAAGACATGTAAATAACAGAAACCCACGTCTGACAGGCCGATGTTGGGACAGGGGGCGGCGACAGGGGGGCGAATAGGTAAAAAATAATGTAAAAATTTCTCATTTCATACCGGTTAAAACCTTTAGAAATCGAAAGTTGACATTTACACAAGTGACAAGCTATTCATTGCTTTATGCATAGCTTTTCTTTGCTACATTGTAATTAATTCTCAGTAAATAAAAAATATAAACAAAAATGTTTTATCAAAAGCGCCTTCACAGAAGAGGCGTTGTGGGTGAATGCACAAGCGTGCACTGGCCTATAGCCGGGACTGAATTTATATAAAAAAAGTTTACAAGTTTATACATGTTTAAATTATTTACAATTTAGTTACTATAAATATTACATTATTATGTTTCCAATAATAATAAAAATATTTTAAATTTAAATAAAATAATAATTATTTACAGATGACATTTCTTAAATTCGAAGTCACTATAATGACTTTAAGCATCGAAATTTCTAAAAAAGTAAGATTATTATATTTATTTTTTGATAAATGTTATAGTTACCAATTAACTTAGTTATTTAAAAATTTATTTTTGCAAATTTGAAATTTTTATTTTAAGAGTCTATCAAATAAAATGTAGCCAAGGTGTATGTATATATATATGTCGTAGGCAAATAGAAAAATCCGGCATTTAGCCCAATGCCTAGGCATTAGGTTAAATGCCGGCAAGTACATAAATGAATCGTGAAAAATGGTTATTTTTCTATTTGCCTGAAATCAATTAGTCATTTAGCTTATTGACTAGGCGTTAAGGAAATTGCCTAAGTAGCACCCGGCAAATAGAAAAATGAGAATATGTGGTAATGTGAAAGATCTTTTTTCAAACCGCACTTAGAATTTTTTATAATTGACTTCACATTTTCCAATTGATTTTCACTCCACATACTTCGATTACTACAACCCTTAATAACTTCCTTATATTTTTTTTCGAATATAACTCTATCAACACAGGCCATTTTGATAAAATACAACTGTTAGTTGACAAAATCGAAGAGAGACTAACTACGATTTCCAATATTATAATATTGGAAATCGTAGTTAGTCTCTCTTCGATTTTGTACAATATAAATACAATATAAATTACAATATAAATTTAATCATAGTTTTCGATAGTGTATATTTCAAATTTTCAATTAAAAACAAAAATACTTATTTACAAACAAGCACTCAAATCTATCCCACAATTAATATTGCATTATATTGGAAATCAAAACGTCTAAGTAATTTTATTTTGTGAATTATATTTTTCATTTTATTTCAATCATTTTATTAAATATTTTATTATTATTATTATTATTATTATTATTATTATTATTATTATTATTATTAATAAAATATTTGTGTTAATTAATTTAGACATATTTTTTTTTAATATTTCTGTTGAGTGACACATTCACATATTCTCATTTTTCTATTTGCCGGGTGCTACTTAGGCAATTTCCTTAACGCCTAGTCAATAAGCTAAATGACTAATTGATTTCAGGCAAATAGAAAAATAACCATTTTTCACGATTCATTTATGTACTTGCCGGCATTTAGCCCAATGCCTAGGCATTGGGCTAAATGCCGGATTTTTCTATTTGCCTACGACATATATATATATATATATATATGAACCGATTTTGGTTTTATGAAGCTGATTTAGGACATCTTCAAGATGTCTATGTATGTTCAAAAAACATTCAAAGGCATTCTATGTTTAAAGGATATTTTAGAATATAATATATCTTATGAGATCTCTATTTTATACCTATGTGTTCTTTGATCGGACATATTAATTAAAGAAATTTATTTATTCAAAATATTGCTACATGTTTCGTCTTAAAAAAATTAATTTTTTTTAAATTGAAAACGGTACATCTATCAATGTTTGAGGTATCTTAATAATAACCTATTCGAAATCTTTTAATTTCAGACGTGTTCATTTATAAAAAAATTATTCTCTTCCTAACTTTTTGACATATAAAACAAATTAGATGAGTATGTTTCTTAATTTTGAGAATTCAATGAGGTTTTAAAATTCTTTCCTAATATTTATTAGATATAATTTATCTAAATACACCTTGTTTTTCACTATTTTCCTAGCTAAAAAAATATTTTCTTTTAATTTTCTTCTGGTGAATCCACACACAAAACATTTTAACAAACAAAACGACCTAAGATTAATTTATTATTGTTACACTATGGCATTACCAATTGTCAAAATAAAATAATGACAATACTCAGAACATCTTGTAGGTGAGCTGAGGTAAAAATATTGACGTCGTACTTATTTTTAAATTTATCTAAAACATCTACTGTTTACATTTACCCCAAATGGCCCTAATTGTTAGTAAATAAAATTATCAATAAATAAATCAAAATTTTTACACATTTTTGTCAAGTAACATTAGTGTATTATGCACTAATAAAAAGAAGTCATTACTGCGCCACTATAATGTCTGCATACAAACATTGTAAAGAATTAATTCAGGACTGCACACGGAGCACCTCGAGAGCACGAGGCAATGAAATCTCTCGACTTGAGAGACATGCTATTTCACTGAAAACTGAGAATTACATAACATTCTGTTTTGTGAAAAACACAATATAAAAAATATTTTTTTGAAAGTCAATTCTTGAAGACAAATATATGTATCAACACTATTTGTTTTTCATAAAACAATAGTATATTCACATCTGAAATAACCACAAATGGAAACAGACGATCAGCTATCATTTACTTTGGATGAAAACGCGCAATGCAAACTGTGCATGCTCTACAGAATTTTGAAGCGCAGTCAACTAATCTTTCACGTACTTTATAAAACTGAACAAATGACTTTTGGTTAAAATTTAAAAAACTGTGGCCCATACTAGTACTAGAATAATGCTAAGACTTTCTTATATTTTCTAATAAAAAGTATATGATACTGCCTTGTATTTTGTGTCCTATATCCAAAAGTCCATCACTTTCAAGGAATGATTCACGTACATTTATTTTCCGTGTATGCATATCATTCTTTAATTCATTCTTCCGTTTAAAATTGTAATTACAATTCCACTTACAGCGCTATGCTTCTTTAACCTTATTGAATTCTAAACGTTAAAAACATAGAGATATGTCAAAAAGTCGAATTTGAAATATTTTTGTATTATAGGTGAATTTTTAAAAGTGATACTTTTGAACTTCAATTTTTTAATTTATAGATTTTTTAAATTATGTTTTTTATTGAAACCACTTTATTTCATATTAAAAAGTAAAATTTTTATGTTGCGCAAAATTAATTCATAGTAACATATTTAACTTAACGGTGTTCAATGGTCTCTGAAATTTCTCGATAATATGCAACTCACAGTTATCACCCAACAAATAAGGCACTGACTGGTTTAAAATGACATGAAAACTTTATTTGATTAACAAGTTTTGCCAATAAAAATTCACGCTAATAATTTTTATTAAATTAATCCAAAATAAAATTAACAGCTTAAAAATAATAATTTGTATATTTTATTAATAATTATATTCAGTTCGATTATAAAATAAATCACTTTAAACAAATTGATTTAATAGTTATTTGGGTTAAAGTTTTCACATAAATGCAGATTTTTTTGTTTTTAGTATTTACCTGTATTTGTATGAAATCTGTTACCCAAATTACAATATGACTCGCTCCCAGGAAAGGTATCTAATTGTAAGAAGCAAACAAATAGGTTTGGTTCGTGTTAAAATCTTGATTAAAAGTTTGTTTTTGATTATTTGAATTTGAAACCAATTGTCATTGAAATTTTCGGATATAATAAAGACGTGAAGATCAATGTTTTATAATCAATAATTGATTTTCTTACTATGCTTTTACTGGAAAAATAAAAAACATACATCCAATTTTTTGCTTCTTAGGTACCTTTCTTCGGAGCGTAACATTATATATATATATATATATATATATATATATATATATATATATATATATATATATATATATATAAATTTTTTATTAAATTAATCAGTTAATGTATACTTAATATATATTCTGCATATTAACGTTTAATGTAATGTTTTCTGTAATATATTACACCTACTATTATAAAATAGGGTATTACTGTTTTTTATGCAATCTGTTCGAAATTAACATCATCTCTTCGAACAAAGATTTTAAATAAGATAAAGGAGAATAATTCTTTTGAAAAACTTGAACTTATTATTGGACCTTACTGTTTGCAAACAGTAAAAGATGTTCAATCTGTTTTCCAAGTGGAATATGCTGGATCATGGTGTCAATTTATTCAGGTATTTCGAAATGACAACTCACGAAATACATATAAATTGGCTCCCAGTTAATTTTTTAAACTGGGTAAAAAAGTAGTTTTTTATGTCAGGAAAAATATTCTCAATTGAAAAATCACAAAAATTTTACTGGGACCCAATTTATATGAGGCATTTCATTTCAAACCGTTTCAGCTACAAAAAACAATCTCAAAGAGATAAACTTTCTAATAATTTTTTATATAAAAAACTTTAATTGTTTATAATATATTATACACTAATTCAATAGAGAATTTCATGAGCTTTCTATTGCTATTTTTATTATATGAAATTTCTGCCAATTTCGTAGAGAAATTCCTGTTTGAAATGTTAAACTCTTAATATCACAAAACACCCCCCCCCCGACGATTTTTATCAAAATTATATGAAAATAAAGCGTAAATTCTCTAGTTTCTATTTCCATTTGATATATTATGGACATTTGATGGGATTAATAGAAAAAAAATTATTTAAAAAATGTGTTTTAGAAAAATTTGACAAATAGTATGAAGTTGAACCTTAACCCATTCAACTTACATTCAATTTCGTACTATTTGTCAAATTTTTCAAAAACACATTTTTTAAATAATTTTTTTTTTATTAATCCCATCAAATGTCCATAATATGTGACGTGCCGCGACAAAAGGGACCTTAGCTGTTTTTGACAGAACTAAAATTAGAAGTATAAATAAATAAAAATGACCAATTTTCTTTACAAACTATTAATATTTAATTCATTATTATGTGCAATATTTTCAGAAAAGTATACTTTTGATGTTAAAAAATCAATAATAAATTTTTAATGAAGTTAAAAGTACTCTAAACATAACCTAAAATTCTAAGCATCTAAGGTCCCTTTTGTCGCGGCACGTCACATATATCAAATGGGAATAGAAACTAGAGAATTTACGCTTTATTTTCATATAATTTTGATAAAAATCGTCGAGAGGGGGGGGGGTGTTTTGTGATATTAACCACTTCAGCGGCATGGCGTTCCAATTGGCGTTCCATGAATAAGTGGCAGAAGCGGCAAAAAAATGCGAAAATGGCGTTCCTATTTAAACTTTATTCCTGAACTCTGTAAACAAATTAAGTCAACAAAACCAAAAGTTATTTATTATTTGAGATTATGAATCTTAAATGGATTTAAAAAAATTCAAATAGGCGGATTCAAAATTATCAACTATTTTGGCTGAATATTGGAACGCCATTCGTAAAAAGTATTAAAAATTGGCTACATTAAAACCTTAAAAAACTATTAAACATCTCTAAAAAATAATTTTTTTTGTCCTATTCATCTTCATTTATCTCAAATAATAAGAATATTTTATTATGGCAAGTTTAAATTGACTACAGAGTTTTGAAATCGAGTTCAAGTAGGAACGCCATTTTCGCATTTTTTGCCGCTTCTGCCACTTACTCATGGAACGCCAATTGGAACGCCATGTCGCCGAAGTGGTTAAGAGTTTAACATTTCAAACAGGAATTTCTCTACGAAATTGTCGGAAATTTAATATAATAAAAATAGCAATAGAAAGCTCATGAAATTCTTTATTGATTTAGTGTATAATATATTATAAACAATTAAAGTTTTATATTATAAAAATTATTAGAAAGCCTATCTTCTTGCGATTGTTTTTTGTCAGTGAAACGGTTTGAAATGAAATGCCTCATATATATTTTGCGCGTGGTTGTTTATAAATGGATTATATAAAATGATTTTGCAAAGAATGTAAAAAAATTATTTTGTTTCTAAATAACAAGTAAAGTTAAATGCACATTACAAAATTTAATAAAGTTCTTTTTATTCTTCTTTCCTTCTTTTTCCTCTTAACTTTCTTGACACAAGTATTAAAAAAGTCTTCTTTATATTATAATGTATTATATAATATATTACTATATTATAATATATTACAGTATATATTATTATATTATAATATATTACAGTATATAATAATATGTTATCTTATAAAATTGTTACTCTTATATTTAGGTACTAATACAAAAATGGGTTGCATTAAATATTGGAGAAATATCAGAACATATTTTGTATTACTTTGCTACATTACCAATTATTCCACAAACTGAATATATGAATGCTGCAATTGAAATAAAAGACTTAGTTTCTTCCAACTTGACTGACAAGACACAGCAGTTTGTTGATGAAACATTTAGGAATGTCATTTTAGGGGCAAAATTTGTTCCCCTTTTTGAAGCAAGATCAGAAAGATCTAATGACTTGATAGATAGCATTAATCTATCAATCAAAACTAAATTATTAAATTCTAAAACAACTGGAGAGTTTATTGGTAAGTAGATGTATCGTTAAACAAAAATCTATTGATACTTAAAAATTGTTTTTAATTATAATTCTTTGAATAATAAAAGATGCTTTCTTTTATGTTTTGATGCAAGTGAAACGCTCAATAAGTGTTCAATAATCACTACCAGTCTAGTTACAATTCGCAACGTAAAACGCTGCCATGGGATTGCATATTGGTAGCTACATGCTTAAAAAATCAAAGTTGTCCCCTAGTTCTTTGATTTTGTTGTAACTTTGAAATTTTGAAGTGTAATACATTCCAGTAAAAAGCCTAAGCTCGATTTTAAAAAATTTTGGATTTACAAGGTTTTTAAAATTTTTTTTTAAATATTGAAAATGGTATATCTCTAAGAAAAATGAATGAAATTTAATGAAATTTTCAGGAAATGCTTATTGTTTACAGACAATTTAAGAAAATAGTTTAGAAAAAATTTTATTTTTTTTAAACAAATTATTAAAAAAATAATTTTTAAATAAACAATTAAATTTAAAATCTTGCTTAAACAATAATAATTATGTTTTAAATTTGCATCGGTGTTTATGTTAGGTCCTGTAAATTGCAAAATTAGAAAAAAATACACCTCTCTATAGGTACAATATGTAAAAAGTTAGTAATTAACAATAATTATAATAATTTTTTTAAACAAATATAGATTTGAAAATTGCACAGTATTCTTACAAATTTATAGCCTGACATTCTACAAAAAGAAAAATCGAATTTGGTTAAAATTTACGACTTATAGGTGATTTTGAACATTAGTTTGTATGTAGAGCATAGCCGGAAAGTTCTATAAAATCAACGAACCAGGGGACAACTTTGATTTTTTAGGCATAGAGCTACCCATATATTATGCTGGTTCCACATATACGAAACGCGCGCGTAAGGCGTAGACACGCGCGTTTCGTATTTGTGAAGATAGCATTATGGGTGATTCTCCCGCGTAGCGCAGGATTTGGTTCATGAAAGCAAGAACAAATTTTTCTTATTGTTATAATAATTGAAGACCTCCACGGAATAACGATCTATGGCACATTTTAAAATGCTTACAATTTTCAACTTCGAATTGCCATAAATCGTTATTGCAATCACAATATCTAATGAAAACCAATAAATTACACTCTCTATTTATTTAATAACACTATTTCAGTCATTTAGGCTCAAAATTCAATAATACGTGCATTTATTTTCATTACAACTGCATTTATGTCAAAATGTGTCATAGATCGTTATTCCGTGGAGGTATTCAATTATTTTTGAAGATAAAGGGTCCATAAAAAAATCCGTGGAGGACCGGAAAAATTGTTGATAATTTATTAATTTTTTAAACAAATTGAAAAAGAGACTTTTGAATTACGTAAAATATTTTATTCTTTATATAAATTCTTCGGAATCAAAAAGTATTTATCATGAAATATTTTATAATAGAATTTATACTGAAATAGTTATTTTCGTATCAAGGGCGCAAAATAGGTGATTTCGCCAGAGTCGTAATCACCTTTGCGCTCATGATGTTAACATAATTTTTTGTCCAAACTGCACGGAAAGTATGTCATTGAGGGCACGAACGGTTAAAAGCTCATATTAGTTAAAAATTAAACTATATAAATGTTAACTCTTTGAAGTCTATAATGATACAAGTTTTAATATACAAATAAGACAACAATGTATTCTGGAAATATAGTAATTGACAATTTTTATAACCGAAATGTGAACGAAACGAAATGTGTCATAATTTTTTTTTAGAGAAAATGGAATAAAAATTGCACATTTTTCTAGACAAAATAAAACAAGTTAAAAATGTTTGCATTTTTATAGTCAACATAAAAACCCCAAAATATCACATTTTAATGAAGAAAACTAAATAATTAACATGTGGGCACTAAATACTCTTCTGCCTCCCAGGCAGAAAAGTCGGTGGTGTGCCGATGCCTACGACCGGTGCGACACCGGCCCGGTGGTAAAGTCGGACAATAACCGGTGCCGTCACTGTGGTACCGGGCCGGTTTCTAAAAGACAACCGGCCCGGCACCGGCCCGGTAGTAACGTCGAACAATAACCGGCACCGGCACTATGGTACCGGGCCGGTTAATAAAAGACAACCGGCCCGGTACCACTACTTGATACCGTTTTTTCACCGGCGACGGAGTTCTGCCGGCATCAAAATTAGTACCGGCCCGGCACCGGCCCGGTACCACTACTTGATACCGTTTTTACACCGGCGACGGAGTTTTGCCGGCATCAAAATTAGTACCTGCCCGGCACCGGCCCGGTACCACTACTTGATACCGTTTTTACACCGGCGACGGAGTTTTGCCGGCATCAAAATTAGTACCGGCCCGGTTCCGGCATTCGATACCGTTTTTACACCGAAAACGTAGTTTTGCCGGCATCAAAATTAGTACCGGCCCGGCACCGGCCCGGCATTCGATACCGTTTTTACACCGGCGACGGAGTTTTGCCGGCATAATATTTTTGTGTCTTAAAAAGTCTAAATTTTTAATTTTTTGAAATTTTTTTTACACTATTCGGAAGAATAGGAAAAGCAAATCTCTCGAAATCAAATGTTTTTTAAAATCTTTTTTTATATAGTTGGAAAAATTACATTTCATTAAACTCTATTAATTCAGCTTTAAATTGTCTGGGAAAATCACTCAAAAATCCGGGAATTTGTTACAGCTGAATTACTAGACACCCTATAATAACTTTGTTCGTTTAAAATAATTTTGGTCAGGTTTTATTTGATTTATTGTTATAAAATTTTGATAATCTAACAAGGTATTATATTAATTTCATTATACTAAGTTTTTGCAAGTTGTTTCTATAAAGCCGGTACCGGGCCGGTACCATGCCAGCGTTTTTTCTTTAGCCTTAGTCCCAACGTATAATGACATTAACAAATGTTATTATAATTATTAACTTTGACATTACATTATTCAAACTGTCTTTTAGAAAAGGTTTTTTCTATTAATTTAGAACATTTTGTAATTAGTCCTGGTGTCACACTTCATATATAAACTTTCCATTCACTTTTCATAAGCAGGTTTAGGTTAGCGGATGCGGCGTCGACTTTGCAGCCTGAGGGTCCGGAGTTCAATTCCTCATGTCTTCAGATTTTTCATTAACAATTAATAATAATTCATATGTTTCAGCATTCTATTTAGTGTTTACAATTAAATTAATTAATAAATAATATTGTTTAACGTTTAATATATGTAAAAATGTGTTGTTAATAAAATATACTAATCTGACACCGTGCCAGCATAAAGCCGGCAGAAAATTAACAAAATAATTTTTTTTTTACTACCGGCCCGGTATCGAGCCGGTGGTTTACCGGTACCGGTGCGGATATTTCCCGGGTTATCATTGTTCACTGGACCGGCTCCGGGCCGGCGGTAATGCCGGTCTCACGCCGGCACCGGCAAGTCCGCCCTTGGTACCGGCCCGGTACCAAGCCGGTCGTTGATTTCTGCCTGGGCTGCTCGAAGGTAGGGGACGCGAGCGCAAAATATTTTGTGCCCGCTTGGCCTACCCCTGAGTGGTAATGAGATACTTTGCGCCTGCTCTAAGTGCCTGAAATGACATACTTTCCGTGCAGGTAGGACAAAAAATTAATTACATTTTGTTATAATTAAATATATGTGACAGTCCACGAGAAACCGTGCCTTAGCTCCTAAATATGAAGTCTACGGGAAACGTATTTGAAGCTGTGTTTTCCTGATTGGTTCAAATTATGCTCATGTCTAAACATTTATACCAAAAAAATCTACAAGTAAAAAGTATTTTTGACTTTCGTACGTGAAAGAGGAACTCAAAATCTGCAGTGTAATATTAAAATTCGACATTAATTTTTTGGGAGCTAAGGCACGTTTCGTCATGGACAGTCACATATCAATTAAAAAATTCACTGTTTGGACAGTTTTTGGCAAACAAAGGTGTTTTCTTCTGATAATTTATAAAAATTATAGACTTATTTATAAAAATTGTTGCTTTAATTTATGAAAATATTATATCGTGAATGTAAATTAAAAATTATTATTTTGGTAATTTATGGACATTTCCACAGTAATTAATGGAAATTTATGCGGTAATTTATAGAAATTTTCACAATAAATCATAAAAATAAATTCCACATAAGTTACAATTAAATTTTTTTTTTAAATTTATGAATATTTTTGCTGTAATTTATGGTAATTTTTACTGTAATTTATGAAAATTTATTTGGTAATTTTTGGTAAATTGACTATAATATAGTTTATAACGAGATTTGTTATTTGTCTTTAAGTATTATAACAATAAGCTTGCAGAAGTTTCTTAATAATCCAATGCCGGTGAAAAGTTTGAGGTCGGTGGAAATTTTGTTGCCGGTGGAGACTCTTAAGCTGGTAGAAATTGTTTAACCGACCTTAATATTTTATTTTTTTTGAGACAATTATTATTTATTTTCAATTAAATTAAAAAGGATCTCTTTCGTATTGACAAAAACAATATAACTTCGCTTTGCTGAATTTTTTTTATAAATAATATTTAATTAATGCTAAAATATTTAAGGGTCGGTGGATGCCGGTGGAGACTATTTTGTGACTCTTTTTAAAAAATTTTGAACTTAAAATGAGTAAAAAAGTAATAAATCAATTAGAAATTTGATTTTTTTCATAGATTAACTTAAAGAAACTAATTTTTGTTTTAACTAAAGTAATTTTAAGTAAACATTTTATTTTTATTTAAATTATTCACTGTTTATTAATAAAAAAGGAATAGCACCCAAAACTGTAGTTAACCGTAAATTGCAAAAAAAAAATATAAACAATAATTTTTTTCTTCAAAAATCTTTTTTTTATTTAAATCTACTAAAACATATGATACTAAAATGTCAAAAATTATTGTGTTTATTACTGCATATTACTGAAAATATTAACTTTTTCTTTATTATACCCGTGGGGACAGGTAAAAATTGGACATTTTTAGCCTTAAAATCGCTTATTCTCGAAAAATTATAATATTAAACACAAATGTATCTATTGGTTTTTATTAATAAACATATAAATTTCCTTTTCCATTAGAATTATAAAAATATATGAAAATTATTTATTATTTTTCCTTTTAAACATGAAAAAAATCAAGTTTTGCGCTACGCGGAAAATCACCCATATATCAGAATTAGAAGTTACTACCCATTCGGGATCAAACTGTTCTGCTGGGTTTGGTACAGTCGGGCCAAAAAATGCTACATTAACTACACCATACTATAGCATTTTATCAACATTTATTTTTAAGAGTGACTATCGCGAGCGTACTACCTTAAAGCTTAATTTTGTTTTCTTTTATTAGAAAAACTACATGTTCTTGCAACAAAGGAAACTGAAACTAAAAACGTTGCATCATTTATTGGAAATACAATCAAGGATATCCTCTCAAGATTGAATAAAAAATCGTAATAAAATTTTAATTATTTATTCTTATAATTAATCAAAAATTATATTTTAAATAATAACATAATATCTCAGAATTAAAAATAAAAATATATTCAAATATTAATCAATTTAATAAAAAAGTTTTTTTCAGCTCGACAAGAATGAAAAATTATTTTAAATAATTGATAAAAATCAACGTCATACTTGAATTTTCTTTATTCTTTCATAACAACTTACACTAAACAAATTATATAATATTACACTAATTTATCTCAAATATAATACGACTGCTACTTATTTACGTATATGTGACGCGATATGAAGAAAGGGACCTTAGAAGCAAAAAATTAGAGGTTATGTTTGAAATTTTTAAAATGAAAATACAAAAAGAATCAACTATCAATGTAAATCATTAATGTTTAAGTCTTCATTAAAACCAAAATATTCAATTAAAACTGCTTTTAAATTGCAATAAGTAAAAAGAAACTTTCAAAACAGAAAAAAAAACAACGCTACATAACCTTAAAGTGATTTGCTTCTAAGGTCCCTTTCTTCAGATCGCGTCACATATTACCCACACAACATGGTTTCCTAAAAGTTGAAATTACTTTGACTGTAATGTTCGGAATTTTCAGTTACGTTTTTCAATGTTTGACTTGAAAGTTGACGGAACATTGCATGAAAGTTAAAAATTAATTAATTTCAAACATTGAATAACATCGGGTATTTAAAACATTACTTCAACTTTATTGATCCTCGTAACTGAAGATTCCGAACATTGCAGTCAAGCTACCCGAGTCAAAATTTATACCCTCTTTTTTAAAACCTCTTTTGAACCTGAAAACGGTGTGGCAAAATCCATATTCCGATGTAGAGAGGTTGAAAAGAGGATTTCAAATTTTTGTGAAATTTAAATTTTTTAATTTTTATCTATGCAAATAAATTAATTGAAATCATTCAAAAACTATTAATATTTACATCTTCAATAGGGCAATTAAAATATAACTTTGTGAAAAAAATTCCAATTTTAGTTTTCGAAATATTTTTAAAAATCTTTTTTTAAACCTCTTTTAAGCCTTCTTACTTTTCTTTTTAACCTCTTTTGAACCTCTAATTGTGCGGAAAAGTCCATTTCAGCAGTTTACAGGTTCAAAAGAGGATTTAGAAGTGTTAAATAGGCTTAAAAGAGGTTAAAAAGAGGTTTTCGGAGATCTAAAGGAGAGTCTAAATTTTGACTCGGGTAATTTCAATTTTCAAGAAATTTTCGGTGCTGTGTGGGTGTATTTTTACCGAATTTGTAAACTTAGTTTTAGGTACTGCTTTCCTGAGAACTAAATTTTCTTAAATTAGATATGCAAGTATAGTATAAAAAAGTAATTTTTATACTATACAAAAGAATAAAAGTCGCTTATTATACACCTATAAATAAGCATCTGATTCAATCAGCGTATATACACTAATGAAACACCTAGTAGTCACTGATATTTTATCCTATATACGCTGATTAAATCAGCTGCATAATTACTGATTTGTCGCTGATTCAAATTTAGGGAGCGGGCAAAACACTTTTAGAAAATTTACATTTCGGCAAGGAAAACATCAACTACCCATGTGCGAAAAGTTGGTCGGGCCATGGTCGCGCCGACCTTGTCAGCTAAAAGTCGGTCGAACTACCGAATTGTAACATCGGCCGTCCAGTGGCTAACATGGTCGGGCCGACTATGGTTGCCAAAGTCGGACCGACAAGGGGTACCAAAGTTTTGTCGACCATGAGAAAGAAGGACGGCTTCACTTTGGCAACCATGGTCGTGCCGACCTTAACAGCCAAATGACGACCGACCGTGTGCAAAACATTATTAACTTTATAAATAACAGATATTTAGTGATATCGTAAATTAATTATTTATTTATTGCCTAAATCTTAACACTAAACACAATCTTACACATAAATACAAATTAAAATTTCTAACGCTCGCAGGGATCGAACTCGCAACCTAACGCACCGAAGTCTAACACGCTAACCATTACGCTACGCTTACATGAAAGCCTACGAGCAAAAATGATTTTATAGGCTGCAACTTAAACAAAAAGAAATTTGTAATTCATAACTATCAATAAATAAGATAATGTTAATTAATTTTTTGTTAATCCATTATAGGGTAAACCAGACAGTAGTCGGCCACTTAAGAAAATCTTTTTAATGAATGTTGTTTAAAAATTACAATTAAAATTTTTAGAAAATTTCTTTCTTGAGTAATTGTTCCTAATGCTCCTACAAAACTAGTATACCAATCATGTTTACAAAAAAAATTCTTATTCGTTAAAAAAATTCACAAAAAAAGTTAGAATCCGACAGTAGTCGGACACTTAAAAGCAATCTTTTTAATTAACGCTGTTTTAAAAAAGCAATTCATATTTTTTTCTTTTATGTGATGTTGTTCCTTACGATCACACAAAACTATTAAACCAATCATGTTCATGAAAAAAAATTTTTGATTCGTCAAACAAAATTAATAAATAAACAAGTAAGAATCCGTCAGTAATCGGCAATCTAAACCGACAGTAATCGGCCACTTTTAAAAGCTTTCAAAAACCGTCAAAAAAAATTTTTTTTTTTTACAAAAGTTTACATTTGTTTACGATCACCTTAGAAATGATTAGTAACTTTGAACATATTTTTATCTCGTACAGTTTTATAGCTATTCAAACTTGAAAAGTGGCCGACTACTGTCTGGTTTACCCTAAATAAAATAATTAAGACAAAAAATTTTAATTTTTACCATAGCAGTATAGAAATGTTTTTTAAGACGGTCGGGCCGACTTAGGCCAGAGTCTGCCCGACTAACTGAAATTGGGTTTTTTATACTCTGGCAGACATAGTTGGGCCAACTTTAGGTGGAAACAGTAACCAAAGTCGGACCGACTTTGGCTGACCACCTATTGACAGCCATAGATGGCCCGACCTCCCGACTCTGCCTGCCGACCAAAATTCGCGCCTGGGTACATTGTTTCCAAAATTTGCGTTTATCTTCCTAACAATTTAACATAATTTCAACAATGATACGTACAAAATTTTCTAAATTGTGCTTTCTCTTTTGGTTTTATTTGATTAAAGTAAATCTTATCCTTTTTATTTAAATTCTTTTTTATCCCACATGCACAAACATGGCGCTTTTAGATAGTTGACGACAGGGAGTAAAGTCAGTAATTTGTTCGACCATATGAAAATGGCGTCCATTTTCTCCCGTGTGCAAACATAATAGCTGATCCCATGCGTTATTTTTGCCCATGGAAGAAAACGGCCGCCATTTTCATATGAGTCGAACAAGTAACTGACTTTTATTCCCTGTCGTCTGTAATCTGAAATCGACACTTTTGTGCATTAGGAATAAAAAATATCGTAAGTAACATGGGAATAAAGGCATCCCAATTTGCTTACGATGATTTTTGTGACACGAGTGCAGATCGAGGGCATAATATACTATATTTTAATTTACAATCAAACGCAATAATTTATTTTCACATTTTAGGATATCATTAAAGGAAGCTATAGTACAACTCGAAAAACATATAAGACCTTTCGTATATTTTGATAATAATGGTAAACTATTATTCAAAATTATTTTATAACAGTTTTTAATGATAATACTCCTTATATATTATAAATTTTATTTTTCAATAGAAATTTTGAACCTAGAAAATCATGAATTTGAAGGCCTGAGAGATAAAATGTCATTAACAAAAGCAGCAGCGAATTTAGAGATTCAAAAGGAAACGCAAAGCAAACCCAAAAGTTTAAGTAAAATTTTTGTTGTTGATTATTAAAAACATATTTATCACGGGCTTAACAATTTTCAATTACTCTAATCGAATCTCATTAAAGAAACTGATTAAACTGAGACTTATTAAACAGAACTGAATTAAATTAACTTTCGGTTAATTTCGTCTTAATACAAATTTTAATTTGCCCAGACAGGTTAAAAAGATAAATTCATAATTATTTAAATATTAATAGAAGTAAAGACAATAAAAAAGTCCGAATTTATTATTAGTTATTTGATTATATATTTAACATATATAATGTTTCAAAAGCAGCCAATAAAAAATTCCCATGAAATAATATAGGAAAAATCCCAAAAATGTGGAAAAATTTCTGATAATTTGGAAACATTTCCATTTAATAGTATAGAAAAAACAGGAAAGTTTAGGATTTATAAGAATTTTGAAAAATTATCATATACTAGTATAGAAAAAATCTCAAAAATTTGGAAAATCTCCTTTAAAAATTTAGAAAATTCTCTTAAAATAATATAGAAAAATTCCTAAAAATTTGTAAATATTCCTTCAAACGTTTAGAAAAATCCCCTTTTATTATTATAAAAAGATTTCCAAAAATTTAGAAAAATCCTATTAAACAGGTATAAAAATTAATTTATTTTGTTATAATCCAATAAATATATATTTGAACTAAATACATATTTATTGGACCTAAATAAAATATTTTATCGCGTCAAATATCTGTTTATTTGAATCAAATAAAACTTATTCAAATCAAATAAATGGAATATTTTAAACTAATAAATAATTATTAATATAATATTATTAATAACAATATGTTATGTTTATATTATTAATAAATTTATTATTTATATTTATTATAATTATTTAAATCTATTATAGAAATTATTCAAATCAAATAAATGTAACATTTGAAGCTAGTAAATAATTATTTGAATCAATTAAGACAATTATTTCATTAGAAAAAAATTAAATTTAAATATTTAATCATAATAATTTGTGTTTGTAACGTGTATATTAACTAAAGGAGTACTTCAGCTTAATGTTGATACAAAAACCTGATCAAAATTTGTAAAATTTAGCTAGATATCTCAAGAAAAATCAAATGTGATTAACCTTTCAAAACGAAACAATATTCCGAACATCTTATTTTTGCTTTTAAAACGGTTTTACGGACTGTACAATAAATTTTTTAAAAAATGATATTCTTTTCAAAGATTATGTATTAAAACAACTTTTCAAAATATTGAATTGAATATCTACTACTATCGTTGATATTTTACCTGTAACTTAATTAGAATTATTATAACAACAAATACTTATAGATAACAAATGATCATTCTATTCTACATTTAAATTAATTTTATATTTTGGAAAATTTTTTTTCTAAACACATTGTAGGAAACTTCCATGCAAAAGTTTGGAAAATTTTTTAAAATTATTAACAGTGTAATATTTAAAAAAATTACAAGGATTTTCTTAAGTTTAAACTTTAATTGATGTTTTATCAAAATCTTATTTTCACACCTAAGGTCCCTTTTAATAGACCAGATCACATATATATTTTTTCTCCGTATAATATATGAAACATATAATAAAATATTATTTTTTTAATTCTGTTTACGCCACCCTCAGTTTAGTTGCAATATAAGAACAAAAAAAATTTCTGAAAATCCGATGCCGATTAATTATTAACATTTGTCACTAATTGGTCACAATTTCCCTTTAAAAATACATGGAAAAAATGCACATTTTAAAAAAATATTCTTCATCTTTTTCATTATCAATAAAAAATTTTTCCAAATTATAAATCTTTTCATTTATTTATTATTATATTCGTTTCAAGATAATCAACATTATATTATTACAGAATCCGCAAATTCGAAAATTAAGCAAAAAGAAAAATTTGTTAACCAGTCTAAAAAGTGCAAGAAAGATAGTGTAAAAACTATTATCAAAGATACAACAAATTTTGCAGCTAAAAATGACTCAAATGAAATTGATATTTCAAATGGTAATAAAATTGTCAATATAATAATATCTTAAAATATCTTTGAAAAAAGTTTGTAGACCTGTGTTATTAGGTCTACAAATTTTTTTTAAGATATCGGAGTGGTTTCCAGTGTATTTTTGAGCGCTGAATACGACCCCGGTCTCCAAAAATGCGTATTACGTCAGGATTTTGAGATAAGTAGGGGTAAACACCCAAAAAACGTATTTCGAACGTTTTTCAGTATTTTTTTCTCTAAAACCTGATGTGCTAAAGACTTCTATTTAGTTTTAAATTAAAGTTTTATTCGTGAACTTTAAGACCCATATGCGTAAGATCAAAAAAATGTAAAAGATTTTGAAAAAAGTGTGAGTAATAAGTCTCAAAAAATTTATTTTGGTTCTTTTGGTTACTGGAGTGATTTTCAATGGTTTTTATGCGCTGTACATGATTATGGACTTTAAAATGACCTAGCATGTAAAGATTCAAGCTTTAATTTAAGACTATAACCACCAAAAACACGACTTTTGGGGTGTTTACCCCTACTTTTCTCAAAATCCTGACGTAATACGTAATTTTAGAGGCCGGGATCGTATTCAGCGCACAAAAATACATGGGATACCACTCTGATATTTTAAAAAAAGTCGTAATTTGTAGACCTTTGTTATAAAATTAGACTTTTATATAGAGTAGAGAGGGGTGAGACAGACAATTGTTTCTTATTTCTGCATAATTTTTTCAAATAGTGAGTTATTGATAATTTGCAGTGCTCGTGGTCGTTTATTTTAGATGCTAAAATGTGGGCGTTATTACTGTAGCAGTTTGGCAGTAGCTGTATTATTTTACAAGCTTCGCACTCTTCTACTAAAAGCTACTATTTGCTACTTTTTTGATATTAGACTACCTTTTGGCTACTTTTTTGAGCCTAATGCTACTAAAAGCTACTTTTCTGAACAAATAGTGAAATTTAGATTTTTAGTTTTTACATTTCCATTTAAAACAGTGTTAAAAACTAAAATCGTTAATGAAAAACCACCGCCAATAAGATAATAGGAAATAATTTTACCGATATTTACTCTATCAATAGTGACTGATTATAAATTGTGTTTAACCTTCAAATTCTCGGCTTTGTCCTAATTTTAAATCTACAATTTGGAAAATAATTAAATTATAAACAAAGAATTTTATGAATTTTTCAAAAAAATCTTGTCTGTTCGTAATTATAATTCAAAATTTAATTAATTCAATTTTATTAAAATTTATTGACATTAATTGAATTTCTGCAAAGAATTTTACTATTTATAAAAGTTTATTCTAAAAAAGTCCTCTTTCAAAAATTGGCAACTGTTCGCACAAGTCACGAACGATATTTTTCATGACAAGGTGCATAATTAGTACTTTTGAAAGTAATGGAATTGTTTTTTTTAATTTTATAAAAATTTATTAAAATAATTCAAAATAATTAAATTCTTGTAAAGAATATTTTTCAAAAATAATATTCAAAAGAATTTAGTAAATCGGAAAAATTTTGCTATTTATTTATAAAAATAATTTAATTCTTTCGACAAAATTTAATCAAATTTTTAAAAATAATTGCATTTTTAGACGAATTTGATTAAAATGGTATTAAACATCATTCCATTTCTGCAATGAATTTTATTATTTATGAAAGTAATTGAATTATTACGAGGATTTCATAAAAAAAAGTTTCAAATAATTGATTTAAAAAAATTATATAAACTCTATTTTTAATAATTCAATTCCTATGGAATTTTCATTCTTTTAGAAAATAATTGAATATTCGTGTAGAATACCATACCCTAAGGCTTTTCAAGATCCAAATAGTCAGTGATAAACCTGTTTTGCAGTCTTGGTATTTTTGATAATATCTGCCAAAAAGTGGTAAACATTATTGGACCAGTACTGGTATTCAAAAAGTCTCATTATTAGTAACGAGACATAGTACTGCTTAATAATGATGCATTATTGTCAGATTATTAGAAAAAACTTTCTTCTATGATGGCAAATTTTTATTAATAATATTAATGTTTGCTAATAGATGCAAAGACAGATCAGTATAAACCTTTTAAGAATCAGGTAAAACTCATGAAGTGTTCGTTATGTACATAACTTGTAAACTCACGTGCATTATTCCCTAATTGAATGCAATTTATACTTAATGAAACATTTATAAGGCATTTCATTTCAAACCGTATCACCGACAAAAAACATTTAAAAGAAGAGCAATTTGCTAATAAATTTCATTATATTAAAATTTAATTATTTATAATATATTATACGGTTTGAGATAAAATGACTCTTATACAACTTATAAGTTTGATGGTTTCACTCAGAAACGTTTGAAATAAAACTTATTCTTATCAAGTTCTTTCTTTTTTAATTAAAAATTAAATAAACATTTTTTTACATACGTGGCCTTTTATAATAATCACTGAAAAATTAAACTTTGATTTTTGCGATCTTAAAGTCCCTTTTAATTTACCAGGTCACATATTTGAATTTAATTTGGCTTAAACGAATTGAAAGTAAGATTGTACTAACAAATTCTTAATAGATACATTAGAACTGTGCTACAAATAAACCCTTAAGGGAAAACTAAAGATTTCATAAAAAATTTTGTGGATTTTTTCAAATATAGACAGAGTAAATTTATTTAAACCATTTGTATATTGTTAAATATTATTCCAAAAAGAATCTATTATTTTTTATTTGAAAATACCCATGAAATAATATAAAGAGATTTAACGATCGCGTAAAGTTCGAAAGAAAACTTGACCCCAACATTAGCCTATGTCTATCTCATCACGCTTCAAAGCAATTTAAATGTTTAATCATGTCCTTTATTTGTAACATCTTAAGTATTTTCGAAAGTGGTTAACTTATTATTTATTTAAGAGAAAATAAAAATTACAGAAATAAATATCACTTAATTAATAACCTTTCTTTTAAATTATTTCAGATAATCAAAACCCAATTTATTTCACAGAAGAAATTACAAGTAACGCTCAAACAATTGAAAGTAGAAGTAATTCAGAATCTGCGAGTGACTTAAGCTTTAAACTGGTTTTCGATGGTAATCAAGTTCAATTTGAATTAATTAAATAAGAAATAACAAAATAACATCAGCTTTATGTATTCAATGTTCTACAGCCTAAAAACATTTACATTTATGTATATTAAAATAACGATGAACTGTGAATCAAAGAATGCCTCGCACCATTAATAAAGGTGTACACAATTGTTGTTATTTCAATGTCACAAAGAGTGAAGCTTCATTTAATTTATATAAAATTTTTAGTAAATCCAATCAAATGAAAGTATTCACTCTTTTTGAGATTTAAAGTATATAATTTTCAATCTTTCGGTATGATGTTGGAGTTAGATTTTTAATAGTACAGCTTCAATATAGATTATCGTTGATTTCTAATAGTGTTCTAATAGTGTCAACCAAACGAAATTCACACTTGAGGCATTGACATTTCAAGGTTCATAAATGTATAAATCTTTTAAGCTGTAAAATATTTTTTATCATAAAGCAAAACTGATAGGGGAATAGGTTCGGTTGTGGGCAAACTTTCGTTTTAGACTCATAACTTGTGCCCAAGTAAATATTAAGCGAGCGTACGCATATTTTTTTAAAGCTAGGGACCTTAGCTATCTACTGGTGAAAAAATTAAATTGATTTTGTTG
Source organism: Leptopilina drosophilae (assembly GCA_032873175.1). Classification (NCBI taxonomy): domain Eukaryota; kingdom Metazoa; phylum Arthropoda; class Insecta; order Hymenoptera; family Figitidae; genus Leptopilina; species Leptopilina drosophilae. The sequence goes on from CM065483.1 coordinate 45,696,751, forward strand.
AGTAGAAAATTTTTATTAACAATTCAATAAAGTGGTCATTTTTCTAACAAAGAAAATGTTGGTTCGGTTGTGAGCACTCTTAAATTTACTCAAAATGCAAAAACAGTACATTTTGTAACAAGTGTGAACTGATGGCGTTTTTGAAACGAGTTTCAAAAACTTGCGCGACATTCAAAAAGCAGTTCACGCAAGTTACGAACGATACTTTTTATAATAAACTCATAAAAAAGGCGTTAAAATCGAGACACCCAGGATTGTCACAAAACTAGTTTACCGATATACATTCAAACGTACAAAAACGTTTTGTCGCGCGGGGGGTTCGGGGAGTCTCTACCGGACGAGGCCCAGGGCAAGAGCCCCTTCCAGGAGATTCGGGGGGCGGAACCCCCCGACTGCAAAAAAACCGACTCATAAGATTAACTTTCATTGATAATTTAAAGGTAAACAATTCATTTCAGTATTAATGTTGAAAATATCATAGGCTCTAAATATTAATTATTCCGACAGTTGATAAAAAAGTGAGGTTATGTTGAGGAAATATTTTGACAATGATAGGTTCTGTGCTACTATTCTCGATAAAAACGTCGACTTATTCTGTCCTCACTTGGTTCATCGCAGTCATTACATTATTTTTCTTTTTCGTACTATGAGGTAGTCTTATTTGCACTCCGTACGAATAAGAACTTGTATAACGCTCTGTTCAAGAAAAGGCAGTTTTCTACTTATCCTCAGAGTACCAAAAAACGCCGTTTTTATGACTGAGTAATAAAAAATTGATTTTCAAATTTTGACCTCTATTCCAGCCCATGTTAAGATATAATGTCTACAACAGAATCAATTTGAATGCTCGCAACCAAACTTTACCATCATTTTAAAACGTCATGAAAAAAAATAAATAAATAAATAAATATATATTTTTATTACATTCAACGTAAGGAAAAGTTTATTTATTTATTCTCATATAAAACTGTATTCAGTCGTAACACATATATTTTTTTTTATTTTTCCGTGTAAGTAATTAAAGTTATAAAGTTCATGGAATATATATTCAATATGTATTTCACACTTTTGAAGTCACAATTTTTATATTTTTTAATTTACTAACAATTTTTTTAATTATAACTGATTTGTTTTACATTACTGCAGAAAATCGAGACTTGACAATAGATGAACCAAAAGAAACTATCAGTGATGAAAACAGTTCTGAATCTGAAACGAACTTAAGTTTTATTCAGATTTCAAATGGTAATAAACTTTATATATTAAAATTTCAATTTCTTTTTATTTTTTAAACAACAAGATTATAAACTATAACATATTTTAGAAGTACTTTTACTGTAAATTTTAACCCTTTGAATCACCGCGTGACATGTGTGACAAACCTTTTTCAAAAAATCCTAACTTTCTTCAAAATGAACAAACACAGAAAATTGGAGAGTTAAACTATTACAATTAGTATACAAAGTTTTGAGTGTTAATATAATTCTCTGGATAGTTACATTTCCCCTCCGAGATTGTCAAATTGATCTATTTATATTTATAATCTTCAGAATACTCTATTTAAATCCACAATGAGAAGCAATTCTATTGTAGACTCCTATGAAGCTTTTGAGTGTACAAAATAATGTTTAACCTCTATGATTATAAAACACTTAAATATAAGGTTTCAACAATTACCCCAATACATTAATTTTAATAACTCAAAAAGTTTGCTAAGAACCTTCAATTTTTAACATAAAAAGGATACAATTCTCAAATGCCTTTAATTTATGATAATTATTTTGAATTAAAAAAATAAAAATTATATTAACCCATTAAGGACGGGATGTACAAAATTTGTACATAATGTTTAAGAACCTATTTCAATCTTCCAAAATTCAAAATGGTGGATCCAATATGTCAGACAAGACATTTTTAAAATAGTTAATTTTGCTTGAAACTTGTTACTCCGGGGTTCTCTGGGTCACTGATTACGAATATATCCTTACCCGGTAAGAAGGCGGGAATTGAAAAAAATTCAATAACTGAGGCACGTAATGAACAGCGGACGAATTTTCTATTTTATTTAAATCCTGATTTTAATTCTGTGCTCTATTCGCTGAGGAGAATAGCTAACTTGACAATATGAATCACATTCTATTCCCGCAACGTATTGAAATGTAAGTTGTATTTTTCAGAGGGGAATTGGAGAATATAATTTTTAATTCTGTTCAATTCTTGCACAATGTATTTCGATTCTATTTTACTACAAAGTATTGAAGATAAGTTCCTTCAATTCCGTTCAATTCTTTTAAGAAAAACGCGTATGCAGAATTCACCAATTATTACGTGGGAATAAATTTTTGAAGCATTTGATCTCAATGAATTCCTTTTAAGTATGCGAATAGATCAATTACTGTGAATACCATAATATGGTATTACTTTAACATATATTAAATACCAATGAATTACCTTTTAAGTTTAATAATAACTAATAAATAATTTTATTATATATATTATTTAATATTTGTTTTTATCATCACAAAATTTATTATTTATGATATTTATGACATCACTCCTACCCGACTGGTATTAGCGCGTTCTTCGATCCAGATCCTCAATTGAGAATTAATACACAAAGTATTATTTAATCAATTATATTTGAAAACATTTAGGGGGTTATTTGATTTATTCATTATTTAATAATAATTAAAGGTTTTCAGGAAAAAAGACAAACATTTTAAAATATATTTTGCTTTTAGAAAATTTATTGGAGTTTTTACAAACGTTATCTAATAATATTGGATAACAATTAATTTTTGAACTAAAAATGTATTAAATTTTACATGCATAAGCATCAATTTTTTCTACAGATCATCACGCTTATTTAAAAATTGTTAGTTTCATTGCATAGAAGAATTTAAATTCAAAATTTACAAAATTTCTCAACATTTTCAAAAATCCTTCATGTTCGACTTAAAATTGTTTTAACTTCTTTTTGCATAAAAATATGTAAAATTACAATACACGTAGCTTTATTTAACAAAGTATATTAAGGGGACACCTAAGTCACCTAAAATCAATGCAAAAATAGTCAACTTTCGGTACACTTTTCTCGAAAACTATTATTCCAATTGCGTTCGCCCTCTTTTCATTCGATTACAAATATAATCAATTATATGAATAAGAAGTTATACGACATTATCTTCAATAGAAACTTTTTTATGAATATTTATACCAAAAGCAAAATAAAAATCCCATTTTCTCTGATTCATTGACTCATATCTCCGTTTGTACAACTCAAAATGATGTTAAACTTCTTATTCCTATTCTTGGAACCTTACTGAACAAAGTAAAAATAGAAAATTACAAATCGGTTTAGTAGATTCGGAGAAAAGTGTACCGAAAGTTTAAAAATTGGAAAAAAACAATTTTTACAGGAGACACGAAAAAAGAAAAAATACTAAAACTCATGGTATTCAGAATCATGTAATCAGATTTCTTCAACTCTTCAGAAAAGGTTTTAAAAAGTCTTGTTCTATTCCTAATTGAGTCTACTTTTAGAAAATGAAATAAAAAAAATCGATTTTTTTGTCGTTTTTTCACTTAGGTGTCCCCTTAAATGAGGAAGCTGTCAATAAATAAAATTGTATTAATAATCATTTAAACATGGAAATGGACGTACTCGTACAAATTTACAATATTACACTTAGAATTTAAACGTGCAAACATATAATTATTGCGCTTCGATTGTATTAGGAATCTCGCAAATATACTGCCTATCTTTTAAGTCAAGAACAACTGCTTTTGAATGAATATCCAGCACAGATACAGGTTTGTGTGCAACATTTTCAGAAACTTCCCAAATGTGCGACACAATTACACTACCAACGAGAAATGGTTTCACAATTAATTTTCTTACTTCGAAAGAACACGTATTATTTGGTAACAAATATATTCCTGTAATTTGTACAAAATCTCCGCTTTTTAACTGCATTACAGTGTCGTCAAATTTTTTTGAACGAGAGTATTTGTTGCTACTATATACACGATCATTGTAAATGCATCTTTCGAATTCTTTGTTTACAAATGATGTAAAAATGTTTTTAGGATTAGGCCCAAGAAATGTCACATCTTTTGCTGTAACAGCACTTTTTGTGCTTTTCTTGGAAGTGAAAATTTTCTTACAAAACTCTTTGGCATCCGTTGAAATATTTCTTGGTGGTGGTCGAAGGCGATACTGCAGTATACTAAGTGATTTTTTGGATATTTGTTGTTCAACGCTTTTAGGACCGTTTATAGTTTGCTTTAAAAAATGAATATTGCTCTCAAAAGGGAAAGCAGACGTCGCCCATGTCGGACCAGACTCTCGAATTGACTGTATAAAATGTAAAAGAATATGAATGTTAAACGTCATGCGATCATCCCCATATAAAACTTGATATCTGGCAACAAAAACTAATAAATTTTGTTCACATTTATCAAGTTCATCTGCAGTAATATTCATTTTTAGCAAGATAAACATGGTGTTTACGAAAAAAGCAAAGTGTTCTAAATTGTTTTCAATATTTTTAAAACTACAACAAATCGGAAGACAAAAATATAAAAGCCACGATTTCCAGTGCGTCGCTTTCCAAATGCTTTTGTTTGATATTTTTTCGGTATGTCTGCGTAAATCACGAGGCGGTTGAATGAGAAGAAGTAAATTGTCAATCGTTTGACGTTGAACTGGTTTCAAAATTTTGTGAAGATTGTTCCAAATTTGTTGTGTTACTCCTAAAAGAGCATTGTGTAAATAATCCAGTGGGAATCCCCATATCATATCTATATTTGGCATTTCCATAAAAGACGAATCCCCTTTAACACCTTGCACAAAGGAACCATTTGTTTTTGCATTTGACAAGTCTTCTTTATGGGAAACATGAGTTCTTAATTTAGCTTGTTTTTCTAAAAATGGATATTTTACTCCCATTTTCAGAAAATATGTTCCGTGTTGATAACAGTAACTGCAACCAAAAAAACCGTTAAATTGCAATCTGTTTTGTAAAATTGCACGAGCTATAGAATCAGCAACAATAAAAATAGGCGTAAAATAAATCGTGATTGCTTCCTTCATATTTTTTAATTTAATTGTTATTCCTTCATAATGTAATCGACGTGCCTGTTTCCAGAATTCATCTATAAATAAATTCATGAGATCGGCCTTTGGTTCAGTTTTGACAATCATAATGCCGACTAAGAAAACAAATGCAAAACGAATCTTTAAAGGTAAATTGTGCAGTATTATTTGTAAAGGCAAAAAACCTCGTTTCGATACGTGGAACAAAGGAGCACCATCTGTGCTAATTGAATAGGTTATCATATTTGGATTGTCTTTCACTGCCTTCTTATGCAGAGAACCATCATGAATATCCAACATGTTTGTTTCGGTATTATTAGTCCCCAAAAATGTATCACTTTTAGGATTAAAATATTCAGCGATTTCATCCATCTCGAGAAGCATTTTCAATTGATATTCGAAATCAACTGTCACGAAATTAGCTTCATTACTAAGTTGAATACAATTTTCAGTCCCACAAATGTCACACGACATTAATTGACCTTTAATATATTTTTTTTCCGATGAAAATAAAACCTTTTTCATACAATGTTTACAGTAAAAGTGAAATTTTATATTTTCAGGTGGAGGATCGTATACTTGTGAAAGTTTATAATTAGACAGATTTAAATTCTTAAAATCAGGTCCTGCGCAAATTTTAAACATTTCAATTAAAGCTGATCGTGCTTCTAAAGAATCCCCAAATCTTAAAGTATATGCTACAATCATTTCTATTACATCACTTACAGTTTGTTGTGATTTTTCAAACATAATTTGATTACAATCCTCTATGCTACATGATGCATCGTCATCTTTAAAAGTTTTGGACTGTGTGCCAATATTTAACTTGGTAATATCTTCTGCAGTAAAATCATCATCACTGTCTTCGAAGAAATTATCATCGCTAATACGAGATTCCCAATCATCGAAGTCAGCATTATATTCCAAATCATCATAGTTTGTATTTGATTCCAAACCATAGTTGGTACAAGATTCCACAGAATCTTTATTTAATATCGGCATGTGTGTATCTGCATTGTGCGCTCTATCTGGAAAAGTGTATTAATTATGATAATAACACGGTTTTGAAAATTAATTTTATTTTATATTTTAACTTTTTAAAGTCTACAATTAAATTTTCAAAAAATAATTTTTCATTTACAAATATAATAAATCAGTGGAAACAAGTGACAAGTATTTTAAAAACACATGTAAATATATTTATAACGAATATAGGAATTAAACATTTTTATAATTTCTTATTTATTTTCTTTAATATACAAAATTTATAAAGTAAGACTCACCTTTATCTTCTGGAAGACAGCTTTTGTACTTATTTTCCCAAGAAGTTTGTGTTTGTGTGCTACACATTCCTACTTGGAAATTAGGATCTAATGCCATGTTGTAAAATTTTCTTTTGCGTTTATTCTCCATAATTCTTGCCTGCAAAAAATTTATTCAGACATTATAAATTAAATTCGATTCTAATTGTTTTCGATTTAAAATTATTTTTAATATAAAGAAAAGTTTTCGGCTTACCTATATTCTTTTAGTAAAAATCCGCAAATAAAATCCAAAGCATTATTATGCACTACAGAAGATGAGATATTTTTTCATAGCTTACACAGAAATATGCAAATAAAACTATAAATACCAAATTGGAAATTTAAACAATTTGAGATAAATTAACATTTGTGATTATAACATTATAAAGCGATCTTAATTCAATCAACAATTTACGAAGTAAAGATCGCAAACGGCATTCCGGAAATTGATTCTGCTGATTTCAGTATATTTATATTTCCTTTCTCACAATAGGAACGTGAGAACCAATATTGGGGCCCTATTCGATATTAATTGTTACAATTTTTCTATTTCTCAAGAAATAGTTATAATATAAGTACAAATAATTATAATAAATTTAATGAAAATTTATAATGATAATATTTTCATACAATATGTATATTTATGATATTTTTTGTATATTAAGTATACCTCATAATTTCAAATAAAGCGCTCCTTTTTTTAAGTATGCGCATGCTTAGTCATCGTCATCTTCGAACGTAACCTAACCTGAGACGTAACAGTCCATTTCAATAAGGGAGCAATAGACACGTGCTAGCGTTAGCTATCATAACCTGTCTAGTAGTGATAAAAGTAGTGATTTACTCGAAGCCAAAACAATAAAATTAGAAAAAGAAGAAGAATCGGGAGTGAATAAGTGAATTTTTTTAAAAAGGAAATATTTCGAAACAACAAGAACCCTATCTAACCTTCGAAAGGGAAGAAGAAGAGCTGAGAAGTGATTTTTCTATGTGGCCACATGTTTACACAAGTTTCACTATAATTACTGTTAAAAACGTTCGTAAAATTGAGAAACTAAAATTTTGCTTTATTTTTAAATAGTTTGTTATAATGCCTTCCAAATATGCTTCAATTTTGGAGTGCAAAACTAAAGACTTGTTAAAAATACCGGTAGCATCCATTCATCATTTTAATGAGAAAACGCACGTGCCCCTGCAAGCTTACAAATTCGATTTCGAAGGCAAAGTTTTTTTCGGAACAATTAATTTCATAGCAAGTAAGTAGTACTTTTTGTATAAAATATTTTTTTTAATATAGTAAACACTACGTTTATAAACTATACTGGAGCTTTAAAATAATTTTTGATAATTTAATATTTGTTTATTGTTGGTAATTTTTTTCGACATGGCAAAAAATATTTTTAAAATTAATTTATTTTTTGGAATTAAATTGAGGGGCTTGATGCTATAAGGGGATACGCGCCACTTACTTAACATGGCGCGTATCCCCTTATATCATCATCCAGGCCCTCAATTGTTAAAAATTTACCTATTGCGTTTCTAGCAATCATAATATAATTATTTGTACAATTTTAAACGAATTTTTCTCAAATATTATAAGATTATAAAATAAATTAATAATGTGATAAAATAATTAAAAGAATGGTTCTGAATATATAGTTTTCTAAATTTGGGAAAATTATGTTTTATTAGATTCTGTTGATGAAATTGATGAAATTTTAAACATGAAACGAAAAAAAAATCCACCTTCACGGTACATTGTACCACCTGTGGATACAACGGAACTTAAATCGGATGAAGAGCAAGTAGAAGATCAAAGTCATGGAGAAATGCAACGAAAAGTATTTTCTAAAATTTAAATATTGAATAAAAATTTTTGTATATTAATAATAAGTGTTTAAAATTCATTTTAAAATTACGTTAATGTTAACATGGACCAAATTTCACTTTGATTTTAACTTCGAGAATTCTATCAATAAAAATTTTTCTTAATTTCACAATAATTATTTAACAGACAGTGGCCTTAGAAAACAGTTTACAATCCCAACTGAGTGAAATGAAGAAAAACCAACTACAAAAAAAAAGAAAAAACTCTGTTTCGGTATGGTTTAAGTTGATATTAAACATAAAAGTAATTTTATTATACCTATTTTTGATTTTAATTCTAAATAGATTTTTTTATTTTCAGACAACCTTTTCTAAAAAACAAAAAGTTAATGATTCTTCTTCTTTCGCTATTGCACCCACCTCTGATACTAGTGCAAGTACAAATTCATCCAATTCTGAGTTTGCTAGTGTGCCAGAAAATATGAACCCTCATGATCAATTAAGCCGTAACAGTTGTATTGAAATGGAAAATTTTCAGACCTCGATGATATTAGACGAGAATATAAATGCTAATAAAAAATTTCAAACACAACATACAGTGGTCTCAATGAACTCGAAAATCAGAAAGAAAAGTTTCTCAACAATTAGTCAAGAAAATTCCGCAAAATATGCGCAAACTATGTTAGCCATACCAACAAATAATAATGATGTTCAAGATCCACAACTTCCCACCACTAGTCAAAGCAATTTATTAAGCAAGGCGCCAATAACAGAAATTTTAGCAGAAGATAATTTTTCAGACTTACTTACAAATAGGAACAATCAGATTGATCCTACACAATTTTCAAAAGGCACTAATTCCTTCATGCAGTCCGTGGTAAGACATTAGAAAATCTTATTATTTATTTATGTTCAAAATATTATTTAAAAATTTTCTACAAAATTTCAATTATTTTTATAAATTGCAAACTCCTTCTCAAAAAATTATTATTTTGTAATGTCTTTAATAATGTACTTGACAATTTTTTAAATTAACCATTTTTATAATTTGATACTTTTTTCATATATACAGGTTCAAAACAGCCAAAAAACTGTCTCAAATATTCAGTCAAGAAACCAATCCTTAGCGTCACAATTGGAAAATTGTAAAACAAAAATGAAATTGTACAGAGAGGAAATAGCGACCTTAAAAAGCCAGTTGCAAGTATCTGATGACAGCCTTTATGAAAAAACCGAAGAACTAAAAGAAGTTCAAGAGGAATTAAAGAATGTTAGAAATATGAATGACAGATGGCAGGAACTAAATCAATCAAAATGTGATACAATCTCAAGTATGTAGTTATACATTTATGTGTCTCTTAATATGATTTAAAAATTTTTACTTTATTAATATATGTATGTACTTATATTTACATTATTTATGATTATAAATCCAAATTTCTAAATGTAATTGCGCTTTCTTGGTGGAGGTTAAGTTTTCTTATTAAATTTAATTAGTTTCACTGAGAGAGACATTTTTACTTTTAATTGTTTATAGCAATGTTCGCTAAAGTGATCAAAGAACTGCAGGAACAAAGTAGTGGACTTAATATTCCTAATGTTGGTCACGAAATATCTGACCAAGTAAGTTAATAAAACATGTGTTTCATAATTTATTTGAGAAGATGTTGATATTAAGAAATTTTTTATTAAAAAATATATTAATCATGAATTAATGAGGTTGTTAGCAGGTATGCAGACCTTAAGAAAAAATATTGAATTGACATTAAAGAATTTGTAATTATTATTGTAATTCGTATCTTCTAGAAGAACAAATAACAATTTCCAAGAAAAAAATTAGAAACCTACAAAAATTGTTTATTTAGACATTTTGCATATGATCAAAGTTTTCTTCATATCAAAATGTTAAACCTTTTTAAAACTGATTCGTTTGAAGTCCATTGACTTGGCTTATTTTCTTCAGAAAATGATTCTCTATAACTTTACCGCTCAGATTTTTAAACAATTCCCCGTTTTGAAAATATGCTTGCTTTTTTACAAAAAGTTTTAAAAAAATTTTGCACTTTTTTTAAACAATGAAGCATACTTTTAAAATGGTGTATTTTTTTAAAAAAATCTGAATGTAAAGTTATAGAGAATCATTTTCTAAAGAAAATAAGCCATTATTGGCTTAAATCGAATAAGTTTTGAAAAAGTTTAACCTTTTGATATTAAGAAAACTTTGATCATATGAAAAATGTCTAAATAAACAATTTTTGTAGGTTTCTAATTTTTTTCTTGGAAATTGATATTTGTTCTTTTAGAAGATACGAATATAACATTAATAATTACAAATTCTTTTAATGTCAATTCAATATTTTTTCTTAAGGTCTACATACCTGTAAACAACCTCCTTAACTAAATTTTTCATACATAATACAAATTTTATTTTCGAATTTTAGATACATCTTGGACGTGGAATTTGGATTCCAAAACATTCCTACCTCCTGGCAGGTTATAATATTAAAAGTGCAACAAAACAGCAATTTGTTAGGAATATTTCTGTTGCCGTTTTTGGTTTTGATGTGCTCAGTGAAAGCACTGTTACAGGACGCGGCAGCAATAGAAATAAAGAACAAAAAAAACCGAAAGCAGCTCTAGATCCCATCAAACTGCTTGCTATTAAAGGTATTGCCATTAAACTTTATAAATTCATCTGAAATTCTTTACAATATTTCTGGTTTTAATTACAGACATCTACAAACACTTTTTATTGAATACCCTAAAAATGAATCCTGTGAAGGCGGAAATGGAATCAGAGAAAACAAATTTTTACATAACAAGAAAGATTGCCCAAATTAAAGAAATATATACAAGTAAGTCTTATATTGTAGTTAAAGTAATAATTTTTTACGATGTTTAGGGATCATAGTCTGTTAACTTCTTACTTTCTTCAATTTTTTAACAATATAACTATTTATTTAATTTATTATTACTAAGGGAGATTGGGTATTCTGGGACACACTTTTTCTTAGCTCAATATCTTACACAAAAAATTAATTTTTTTAAATTTTTAAATAAGATACAATATATATTATACGACGTGGAAATGAAATTTAAAATTCCACTGGAATTTTCTAAAAATTTGACCTGGAAATCATGAAAAGGTATGGAATTTTAAATTCGGTAAGAAGATAAAATTAATCGGAATCACAATTTGGGCGAACAAAAGAAAATTTAAAAAAATTTAATGATCAAACTTATAAATATTATTAAATAATGGAGGTGGTCCACAATTACTCAATCTCCCCTACTTTATTTACCCATTTTGTAAATTTTTATTTTTCAAAATTTAAGTTTCAATTTTAAAATCTCAATTTTTATTAATCAATGCAATAACTATTTATAAATTCAATTAATTTTAAGTACGATTTATTCATTTCCATTTTAAGCAGTTTTCAAAAAACAATTTTATTTTTCAGAACCATCCAAACAAGGTAAAAAACTATTGGGAAATGTAATTGAAAGTATTGAAAATGCTGAGGATATTGAAATTGTCGATGAAACAGAGACAAATGATCATAATATTAGACATTCCCCACAGACAGAAGAATTTACGAATGATGAAGTTCAAGAATTTAATAGGCTTCTTAATAATCCAAGGACGCCTGTTACTGAAAATGAATTACCACCTTTAGGTGATTTCAGTTACACACATCTTTAAACTTTAAACTCATTTTTCGCTATTGAATTCTCATGAGGATCTTTTATAAGTTTTCTCTTGTGATTTTATAAAAATTAGTGTCAAAATTTAATTATTCATTCTTTTATAAAATGTTAAGAATGATACAAAAAATTAAAAATATCAGTATTAAATATTAACAGTATTAAATATTGTCTTAGATTTTTTACTGTGATAAATGTAACTATGCACAGAAATAAATTAAGAGGAAGAAATTATCTAACATTTCAGAGCTTCATGATATATTTTAATTTTGTTAACAAAATTGAATAAATTTTATAAGCATGACAAAAAACGTATTGAATGTTATTTAATTAACTGTAAAAATGTATTAAAATACTCCTTTTTCCTTCAACATTTCAGAAAAAGCAATACCTTTCAATTCATTTGCCCTATGCGTAATTAATTCCCGAAATCGAATTGGAATTCCTTTTTCCTCTTCAACATTTCTGAAAGTTCAATTCCTTTCAATTCAGTTTTCGTTTATTTCTAAGAGTGAATTGAAATGAATAGAACTTGACATTTTCCTATGTCTGCCAGTGGAAAAGAGCTCAGAATTAAAATCAGGAATTCAGTCGTATTAAAATTTTCAATTACATTCAATTCCCGCCTTCTTACCGGGTAAGTATAGCATATTTACTGTGTAAATACTCATTAAACTTATTATTTTAATTAATTCACTTCGATTTGTTGAACATTGAATAATGTTTAAAAATATATTTTTATTACATTCAACGTAAGGAAAAGTTTATTTATTTATTCTCATATAAAACTGTATTCAGTCGTAACACATATATTTTTTTTTATTTTTCCGTGTAAGTAATTAAAGTTATAAAGTTCATGGAATATATATTCAATATGTATTTCACACTTTTGAAGTCACAATTTTTATATTTTTTAATTTACTAACAATTTTTTTAATTATAACTGATTTGTTTTACATTACTGCAGAAAATCGAGACTTGACAATAGATGAACCAAAAGAAACTATCAGTGATGAAAACAGTTCTGAATCTGAAACGAACTTAAGTTTTATTCAGATTTCAAATGGTAATAAACTTTATATATTAAAATTTCAATTTCTTTTTATTTTTTAAACAACAAGATTATAAACTATAACATATTTTAGAAGTACTTTTACTGTAAATTTTAACCCTTTGAATCACCGCGTGACATGTGTGACAAACCTTTTTCAAAAAATCCTAACTTTCTTCAAAATGAACAAACACAGAAAATTGGAGAGTTAAACTATTACAATTAGTATACAAAGTTTTGAGTGTTAATATAATTCTCTGGATAGTTACATTTCCCCTCCGAGATTGTCAAATTGATCTATTTATATTTATAATCTTCAGAATACTCTATTTAAATCCACAATGAGAAGCAATTCTATTGTAGACTCCTATGAAGCTTTTGAGTGTACAAAATAATGTTTAACCTCTATGATTATAAAACACTTAAATATAAGGTTTCAACAATTACCCCAATACATTAATTTTAATAACTCAAAAAGTTTGCTAAGAACCTTCAATTTTTAACATAAAAAGGATACAATTCTCAAATGCCTTTAATTTATGATAATTATTTTGAATTAAAAAAATAAAAATTATATTAACCCATTAAGGACGGGATGTACAAAATTTGTACATAATGTTTAAGAACCTATTTCAATCTTCCAAAATTCAAAATGGTGGATCCAATATGTCAGACAAGACATTTTTAAAATAGTTAATTTTGCTTGAAACTTGTTACTCCGGGGTTCTCTGGGTCACTGATTACGAATATATCCTTAGTTTTCAAAAATTCAGAATGGCGGATCTAATTTTACAGAAAAAAATATTAAAATTTAATTTACATACATAATAACGTTCTTTAGCCATTAAATTTTAATTTTAATTAAATTTCTAATTTATATAATTAATTCATAATGTTGAGAATATCAAATCGTCCAATCATATATTTTTATTAATATTTATTACTATATATTTTTTATTATATATATTTTTATATATTATATATTCTAATATATAATGTATATTATATAATGTAAGAATATAATTTATATTATATTATATTACCAGCAAAAAATTTTTCGATAGATATTGTTAAACATGATTTGATAAAATGTGAATAAATTCCATTTTTTTACAAAACACTAAAAAATGCAAAATATATAAAATGTAAAATCAAAAAACTATATAAAATATATAAAAAATTAAAAATTAATTAATAACCGCGAAAAAAAGGTTTTTGTTGAAAAGGAAGAAAACTAAACTATTTGTTAATTCTAAATACTTTAATGGCTGAAGAACGTTATTATTTATGTAAATTAAATTTTAATATTTTTTTCTGTAAAATTAAATCCGCCATTCTGAATTTTGGAAAACTAACGTTATATTCGTAATCAGTGGCCAAAAAAACCGCCGAGTAACAAGTTTCATGCAAAATTAACTATTTTAAAAATTTATTGTCTGACATATTGGATCCAACGTTTTGGAATTTTTGAAAACTAAGGATATATTCGTAATCAGTGACCCAGAGAACCCCGGAGTAACAAGTTTCAAGCAAAATTAACAGTTTTAAAAATGTCTTGTCCGCCATATTGGATCCGCCATTTTGAATTTTGGAAAACTAAGGTTATATTCGTAATCAGCGACCCTGAAAACCTCCAAGTAACAAGTTTCAAGCTAAATTAACTATTTCTAAAAATTTTCTCCATTTGTTTATATTATTGTTTAAAAAAAGTAACTTTAGTCGACATTTTGTGTCAGCCATTGAAAAATTTAATATCCAAAATAGTCCTATCATGTACTCCTAATATTTTTGACGCGATATTTCCATCAGTAGAAGGTTTGTTGAAGGGTTTAGCTATTAAGAAATTGAAGAAAATGAAAAAAAAATTCTTAAAAAATCGTGTTTTTCTTAAAAAGTGTTATATAAATTGTTTATTCAACATTTTTCAGTCTATTTGAGTACGCCATTCGAAAAAGGAATTCAAGATACATAAGAAAAGTATATTTACAAATTATTCTTGGTGCTTTTTAAGATTAAAACATGTTCTTAAACATTATGTACAAATTTTGTACATCCCGTCCTCAATGGGTTAAGGGATCATTAATAAGGTACACAATAATATTTATTAATATATCTTTTATAAATTACAGAAATTGAAGAACCGAAATTAATAAATAAGTCTGAAAATCATCATGTAAGAAATGAAGAAATGAACGATTATCTATCATCCACATCAACTCAAGTCAATCCTTCACGAAAATCAATAGAATCTTCGAAGGACAAACTATCAAAGTTACAACCTTCAGGGGAATTCCAATCTTTAAAAGAACCGCGTCAAACTTTAGAAAATTTACCATCATTAAAAATGACGCATCAGCTTTCACAACCTTTAAAAGAATCACAATTACCCAAAAATACACTGCACGATTTACAATCCTTTGACGATATTCCATTATCTCAACATATAAAACACAGTTCACAACAAACACCAGATTATAGTAAGCAATCTTTGCAAAAGCCGAATAATACAGGAGAACGTTCATTAAGGTTTCAAAATTTACAATCACTGAAAAATACGCAACAGCGTTCAAAATCTTGTGACAATTTAAAATTGTTAAACTTTACGTCATTTACTGTACAACCTGTAGATGATTTACAATCTTCGCAAAATACTTCACTCATTGCAAAAAATTTACCAGCACCAAATAATATAACACAGAATTCAAAATCTTCAAAACCTATAGGTGAATTAAAACCACTTAAAATTATACCATGCGATTCGCTCGTTTTAAAAGATTTTGAATCACCAAAAAATGTACTACAAGGTTCAAAGTCTTCTGACGATTTAAAATCTTTAAAAATTACATCTCCGATTTCAAAATCTCTAGGTGAATTAAAACCTCTTGAAATTACACCATGTGATTCACTTGTTTCGAAAGATTTGCAATCACCAGAGAATGTACTACAAGGTTCAAAATCTTCTGAGGATTTAAAATCTTTCCAAAGTACACCACCAATTTCAAAATCTCTAGTTGAATTAAACCCTCTTGCAATTAAACCATCTGATTCATTTGTTTCGACAGATTTGCAACAAAATACTTTCGATACTTCGGCAAATCTGGATGAAAATTTCAAAGTAGAAAACAAAACAGACAAAAGAACAATACGTTCACAAATATTTAAACTTATGAAAAAGTTAAATGAGTCATCCAATAATTTACCGTCTTTGCTACACCCCGATTGCTCACCAAATTACACTTATTTTCCTAAAAAACCTTTGCTGCATTCAACTAGACGATTTAAATCACTATCACCCACAAGAACTCAATCTAATACTTCACAATGCTTATCAAGCCATATACAATCCTCAATTCATAATATGAAACCATCTTCTACTTTCCGATGTACATCAACGGATGTAACTAGTAAATTGAAATTAAAAAGAACTTCATGTCGTTCTCGCTACCCTCAATATTCGTCAAACGAATTACACGAATCAAATATTGCTAAGAATGTTTCAGAGTATTTTAATCATCAAACAGAAATATACAGATCCAAATTATCTGAATGTAGAGATACAGACTGTCGTTCGGATTCCCCAAAAAGGACATCACATAATTTAAGATCTTCTAGATATTCTTCAAATCAAATGCGACGTAGAGAATGTTCTCCTGAATATTTAGAATACAGAAATCATTCATCAAATTTATCACGTTTTCCTGAATATATATACGACACTTCAGATCGATACTCAGATTTACCGAAAACAATATCACGTCCAATTACCCGATCCAATTTGCCTGAATGTTTGTCGAGAGAATCAGCAGCATATACAGGTTCATCGAGTAAAAAATCATGTCGTTCGCCGTCACCTAAAGAATTGTATATATTAAAAAATATTCCAGAACGTTCAGAATACTCCAGTATAGAAAGAAAACCATCTAGTTCATCTCGATATTCACCAAGAACATCTTATTCTCGATCTCCACAATATTTTTCGAACTGAATAGAACAATCGGAAATTTCTCCTGAATGTTTAGAATTCAACAATCACTCAAGTAAAAGAATATGTTCCTCTTTAAAAGAGTCAAACGAATATATTGAATCATCTAGGGCGCTTTCAAATCGTTCTCGTTCCCCTAGACCCTCATTTAATGATTTACCTAGAAATTCAACACATCGTTCCCGTTCTCCTCGACGCTATTTGAGTCAATCAAGAATATCAAATGATCCTCAGAATTTAAAATCTTCAAATAAAACCGATTTTATTTTTATACCTAAAAATTTATCAACAAATACAGAAAATCAATTGCAATTTCAGAAAACATCACGTCCCTGTTCTCCTCGATATCCTTCAAACCGATTTCAACTATCCAGAAATACCCTTGATCATTCACCTTATTATAATCACCTGTCAGAATTATCCAATAACTCTCAATATTTGTCTAGAGAATCAGACAAGTTTCTGGACTATTCAAGACAAATATTACGTCGTTCTCGTTCCCCTCGACACTTATCGAGCAAATTTCAAATGTCAATAGATGATCCTGAAAGATTAGAACACTTCAATGATCCAATGAATCAAACCGCTTTTCGACATTTATCAACAGAATTAGATAAATCTTCATACTGTTCAAGTGCAATACCTGGACGTTCTCATTCTCCTAAACGCATCTCAAGTCCTTTACAATCATGGATAAATGCTCCTGAATGTTTAGAATATTCCAGTTACTCCTTTAGAGAACCACTTTCTACTCATTATATATCAAGAGAATCAGACAGACATTTAAATACACCAATAGAGACATCAAGTCGCCATTGCTCCTCTCGATACTCATCGAGGGATTTGGATTTATCAAGAAATTATCATGAATATTTCAATCGTCCAAAAAAATCATTCGATTATTCTCGATTTTCTTCAAGGGATCCAGATTATCATTTTCAATCCCCAAGAAGAAGATCACGTTCTCGTTCTCCTCAATATCATTTCAGCCAATCACACATCAGAAGCAATACTCCTGAAAGTCCAGAAAAAGTTTCTTCTTCCACTAAATATTTAAGGAGAGACTTAAACAGACGTTAAAAATCTTCTGAACCAATATCACGTCGATCTCTATCCACTTTATACTTATCCAGCAGATTTAAACTGCTATGGGAAATTAGTTCTTTTTTCAATACTTTATAAAAATAATTAAGTTATAATACCGATTGTCGTTCTTACAACAAGCATAACCCGTTATTTTTTATTATTATCATGTAATAATTCACAAACAACGACTATTAAGCATATTGTTATAATCACTAAAACAAACTAATGAAAAATTATTGAGCGTATTGTTATAATTGTTATAATCGTTAAAACAAACTACTTCGAAATAATTGAAATACATAATCAATAACAATTTAATCGTTATATTAAAAATTAAATATACATTTTTAAACGGTTACATATTATATTAAATAAATATATCAATATTAATTTAAAATTAATATACTAAACATTAGAGGTTTACAAAAAGCCCGAAACTCAATAATTATTTTCGAGCTTTTCATTTTTCGAGCTGAGTAGAGCCGAAACTAATCAATTCGAGCCAAAATCGAGTACGTGCGGAGTCGAAACTCATAAAAAACTCGAAAATTTTTGAGTACTCGAAGTCACTCGAGTGTTCCACTTTTTCGAGTACTCGATACATCGAGTCAAGCTCGGGATAGGCTCGGCTTCTCGCGCTTTTTGCACGGCTCTACTAAACATAATTCTAAACTTTTCAATTTAAGTACAAAAGTACCCGAAAATTAAAGAAGATGGTCTAATACACTCTGACAATATTAAGAAAAAATTTAAATCAAACTTGAGATAGAAGAATTCAGTGTTCATAAT
Source organism: Leptopilina drosophilae (assembly GCA_032873175.1). Classification (NCBI taxonomy): domain Eukaryota; kingdom Metazoa; phylum Arthropoda; class Insecta; order Hymenoptera; family Figitidae; genus Leptopilina; species Leptopilina drosophilae. The sequence continues at coordinate 45,715,593 of CM065483.1, forward strand.
GTTAAATATTTTTCGAAAGCAAATGATCAATTTACAGAAAATATTCTTTTATTGCTGTCAAAAAAACAATTATTACCGTTCGATTCAATAGCAAATGAAATAGAACAATTCAGTGATATACATGTTAAATTTTTTACGTGTTAGAAAAAAAATATATTTATATAAAATCCAACTAAAAATTAAATACCTGTTGGTGACAGCAGACGATTAATTTTTTTAGGAATTGATTTATTTTCCTAAAGCAGCTAATGAATTACCCATTGATAATTATTTTGTTGCTCTCAAGATTAAAAATAATTACTAATCGATTCAATAGTAATTAAAATAGAAGAATTCAGTGATTTACGTGTTTAATTAGAAATTAGAATTCCTGTTGGTGACAACAGACGATTAATTTTTTTAGGAATAAATTATTTTTCTAAAGCAGCTAATGAATTACCCATTGCTAATTATTTTGCTGCTCTCAAGATTAAAAATAATTACTGATCGATTCAATAGTAATTAAAATAGAAGAATTCAGTGATTTACGTGTTTAATTAGAAATTAGAATTCCTGTTGGTGACAACAGACGATTAATTTTTTTAAGAATTGATTTATTTTTCTAAAGCAGCTAATGAATTACCCATTGCTAATTATTTTGTTGATCTCAAGATTAAAAATAATTACTGATCGATTAAATAATAATTAAAATAGAAGAATTTTATTAATTTTTTTAGGAATTGATTTATTTTCCTAAAGCAGCTAATGAATTACCCATTGCTAATTATTTTGTTGCTCTCAAGATTAAAAATAATTACTAATCGATTCAATAATAATTAAAATAGAAGAATTCAGTGATTTACGTGTTTAATTAAAAATTAGAATACCTGTTGGTGACAACAGACGATTAATTTTTTTAGGAATTGATTTATTTTCCTAAAGTAGCTAATGAATTACCATTGATAATTATTTTGTTGCTCTCAAGATTAAAAATAATTACTGATCGATTCAATAATAATTAAAATAGAAGAATTCAGTAATTTAAGTGTTTAATTAGAAATAAGAATACCTGTTGGTGACAACAGACGATTAATTTTTTTAGGAATTGATTTATTTTCCTAAAGCAGCTAATGAATTACCCATTGCTAATTATTTTGTTGCTCTCAAGATTAAAAATAATTACTAATCGATTCAATAATAATTAAAATAGAAGAATTCAGTGATTTACGTGTTTAATTAAAAATTAGAATACCTGTTGGTGACAACAGACGATTAATTTTTTTAGGAATTGATTTATTTTCCTAAAGTAGCTAATGAATTACCATTGATAATTATTTTGTTGCTCTCAAGATTAAAAATAATTACTGATCGATTCAATAATAATTAAAATAGAAGAATTCAGTAATTTAAGTGTTTAATTAGAAATAAGAATACCTGTTGGTGACAACAGACGATTAATTTTTTTAAGAATTGATTTATTTTTCCAAAGCAGCTAATGAATTACCCATTCATAATTATTTTGTTGCTCTCAAGATTAAAAATAATTACTGATCGATTAAATAGTAATTAAAAAAGAAGAATTCAGTGATTTAAGTGTTTAATTAGAAATTAGAATTCCTGTTGGTGAAAACAGACGATTAATTTTTTTAAGAATTGGTTTACTTTTTCTAAAGCAGCTAATGAATTACCCATTGCTAATTATTTTGTTGCTCTTAAGATTAAAAATAATTACTGATCAATTGAATAGTAATTAAAATAGAAGAATTCAGTGATTTACGTGTTTAATTAGAAATTAGAATTCCTGTTGGTGACAACAGACGATTAATTTTTTTAGGAATTGATTTATTTTCCTAAAGTAGCTAATGAATTACCATTGATAATTATTTTGTTGCTCTCAAGATTAAAAATAATTACTGATCGATTCAATAATAATTAAAATAGAAGAATTCAGTAATTTAAGTGTTTAATTAGAAATAAGAATACCTGTTGGTGACAACAGACGATTAATTTTTTTAAGAATTGATTTATTTTTCCAAAGCAGCTAATGAATTACCCATTCATAATTATTTTGTTGCTCTCAAGATTAAAAATAATTACTGATCGATTAAATAGTAATTAAAATAGAAGAATTCAGTGATTTACGTGTTTAATTAGAAATTAGAATACCTGTTGGTGACAACAGACGATTAATTTTTTTAAGAATTGGTTTATTTTTCTAAAGCAGCTAATGAATTACCCATTGCTAATTATTTTGTTGATCTTAAGATTAAAAATAATTACTGATCGATTAAATAATAATCAAAATAGAAGAATTCAGTGATTTAAGTGTTTAATTAGAAATTAGAATACCTGTTGGTGACAACAGACGATTAATTTTTTTAGGAATTGATTTATTTTTCTAAAGCAGCTAATGAATTACCCATTGATAATTATTTTGTTGCTCTGAAGATTAAAAATAATTACTGATCGATTAAATAGTAATTAAAATAGAAGAATTCAGTGATTTAAGTGTTTAATTAGAAATTAGAATACCTGTTGGTGACAACAGACGATTAATTTTTTTAGGAATTGATTTATTTTTCTAAAGCAGCTAATGAATTACCCATTGATAATTATTTTGTTGCTCTGAAGATTAAAAATAATTACTGATCGATTAAATAGTAATTAAAATAGAAGAATTCAGTGATTTAAGTGTTTAATTAGAAATTAGAATTCCTGTTGGTGACAACAGACGATTAATTTTTTTAGGAATTGATTTATTTTCCTAAAGTAGCTAATGAATTACCATTGATAATTATTTTGTTGCTCTCAAGATTAAAAATAATTACTGATCGATTCAATAATAATTAAAATAGAAGAATTCAGTAATTTAAGTGTTTAATTAGAAATAAGAATACCTGTTGGTGACAACAGACGATTAATTTTTTTAAGAATTGATTTATTTTTCCAAAGCAGCTAATGAATTACCCATTCATAATTATTTTGTTGCTCTCAAGATTAAAAATAATTACTGATCGATTAAATAGTAATTAAAATAGAAGAATTCAGTGATTTAAGTGTTTAATTAGAAATTAGAATTCCTGTTGGTGACAACAGACGATTAATTTTTTTAAGAATTGGTTTATTTTTCTAAAGCAGCTAATGAATTACCCATTGCTAATTATTTTGTTGATCTCAAGATTAAAAATAATTACTGATCGATTAAATAATAATTAAAATAGAAGAATTCAGTGATTTAAGTGTTTAATTAGAAATTAGAATACCTGTTGGTGACAACAGACGATTAATTTTTTTAGGAATTGATTTATTTTTCTAAAGCAGCTAATGAATTACCCATTGCTAATTATTTTGTTGCTCTCAAGGTTAAAAATAATTACTGATCGATTAAATAATAATTAAAATAGAAGAATTCAGTGATTTACGTGTTTAATTAGAAATTAGAATTCCTGTTGGTGAAAACAGACGATTAATTTTTTTAAGAATTGGTTTACTTTTTCTAAAGCAGCTAATGAATTACCCATTGCTAATTATTTTGTTGCTCTCAAGATTAAAAATAATTACTGATCAATTGAATAGTAATTAAAATAGAAGAATTCAGTGATTTACGTGTTTAATTAGAAATTAGAATTCCTGTTGGTGACAACAGACGATTAATTTTTTTAGGAATTGATTTATTTTCCTAAAGTAGCTAATGAATTACCATTGATAATTATTTTGTTGCTCTCAAGATTAAAAATAATTACTGATCGATTCAATAATAATTAAAATAGAAGAATTCAGTAATTTAAGTGTTTAATTAGAAATAAGAATACCTGTTGGTGACAACAGACGATTAATTTTTTTAAGAATTGATTTATTTTTCCAAAGCAGCTAATGAATTACCCATTCATAATTATTTTGTTGCTCTCAAGATTAAAAATAATTACTGATCGATTAAATAGTAATTAAAATAGAAGAATTCAGTGATTTACGTGTTTAATTAGAAATTAGAATACCTGTTGGTGACAACAGACGATTAATTTTTTTAAGAATTGGTTTATTTTTCTAAAGCAGCTAATGAATTACCCATTGCTAATTATTTTGTTGATCTTAAGATTAAAAATAATTACTGATCGATTAAATAATAATCAAAATAGAAGAATTCAGTGATTTAAGTGTTTAATTAGAAATTAGAATACCTGTTGGTGACAACAGACGATTAATTTTTTTAGGAATTGATTTATTTTTCTAAAGCAGCTAATGAATTACCCATTGATAATTATTTTGTTGCTCTGAAGATTAAAAATAATTACTGATCGATTAAATAGTAATTAAAATAGAAGAATTCAGTGATTTAAGTGTTTAATTAGAAATTAGAATTCCTGTTGGTGACAACAGACGATTAATTTTTTTAAGAATAAATTATTTTTCTAAAGCAGCTAATTAATTACCCATTGCTAATTATTTTGCTGCTCTCAAGATTAAAAATAATTACTGATCGATTAAATAGTAATTAAAATAGAAGAATTCAGTGATTTAAGTGTTTAATTAGAAATTAGAATTCCTGTTGGTGACAACAGACGATTAATTTTTTTAAGAATTGGTTTATTTTTCTAAAGCAGCTAATGAATTACCCATTGCTAATTATTTTGTTGATCTCAAGATTAAAAATAATTACTGATCGATTAAATAATAATTAAAATAGAAGAATTCAGTGATTTAAGTGTTTAATTAGAAATTAGAATACCTGTTGGTGACAACAGACGATTAATTTTTTTAGGAATTGATTTATTTTCCTAAAGCAGCTAATGAATTACCCATTGCTAATTATTTTGTTGCTCTCAAGGTTAAAAATAATTACTGATCGATTAAATAATAATTAAAATAGAAGAATTCAGTGATTTACGTGTTTAATTAGAAATTAGAATTCCTGTTGGTGACAACAGACGATTAATTTTTTTAGGAATTGATTTATTTTCCTAAAGTAGCTAATGAATTACCATTGATAATTATTTTGTTGCTCTCAAGATTAAAAATAATTACTGATCGATTCAATAATAATTAAAATAGAAGAATTCAGTAATTTAAGTGTTTAATTAGAAATAAGAATACCTGTTGGTGACAACAGACGATTAATTTTTTTAAGAATTGATTTATTTTTCCAAAGCAGCTAATGAATTACCCATTCATAATTATTTTGTTGCTCTCAAGATTAAAAATAATTACTGATCGATTAAATAGTAATTAAAATAGAAGAATTCAGTGATTTAAGTGTTTAATTAGAAATTAGAATTCCTGTTGGTGACAACAGACGATTAATTTTTTTAAGAATTGGTTTATTTTTCTAAAGCAGCTAATGAATTACCCATTGCTAATTATTTTGTTGATCTCAAGATTAAAAATAATTACTGATCGATTAAATAATAATTAAAATAGAAGAATTCAGTGATTTAAGTGTTTAATTAGAAATTAGAATACCTGTTGGTGACAACAGACGATTAATTTTTTTAGGAATTGATTTATTTTTCTAAAGCAGCTAATGAATTACCCATTGCTAATTATTTTGTTGCTCTCAAGGTTAAAAATAATTACTGATCGATTAAATAATAATTAAAATAGAAGAATTCAGTGATTTACGTGTTTAATTAGAAATTAGAATTCCTGTTGGTGACAACAGACGATTAATTTTTTTCGGAATTGATTTATTTTTATAAAGCAGCTAATGAATTACCCATTGCTAATTATTTTGTTGCTCTCAAGATTAAAAATAATTACTGATCGATTCAATAATAATTAAAATAGAAGAATTCAGTGATTTAAGTGTTTAATTAGAAATTAGAATACCTGTTGGTGACAACAGACGATTAATTTTTTTAGGAATTGATTTATTTTTCTAAAGCAGCTAATGAATTACCCATTGATAATTATTTTGTTGCTCTGAAGATTAAAAATAATTACTGATCAATTGAATAGTAATTAAAATAGAAGAATTCAGTGATTTACGTGTTTAATTAGAAATTAGAATTCCTGTTGGTGACAACAGACGATTAATTTTTTTCGGAATTGATTTATTTTTCTAAAGCAGCTAATGAATTACCCATTGCTAATTATTTGGTTGCTCTCAAGGTTAAAAATAATTACTGATCGATTAAATAATAATTAAAATAGAAGAATTCAGTGATTTACGTGTTTAATTAGAAATTAGAATTCCTGTTGGTGACAACAGACGATTAATTTTTTTCGGAATTGATTTATTTTTCTAAAGCAGCTAATGAATTACCCATTGCTAATTATTTTGTTGCTCTCAAGATTAAAAATAATTACTGATCGATTCAATAATAATTAAAATAGAAGAATTCAGTAATTTAAGTGTTTAATTAGAAATTAGAATACCTGTTGGTGACAGCAGACGATTAATTTTTTTAGGAATTGATTTATTTTCCTAAAGTAGCTAATGAATTACCATTGATAATTATTTTGTTGCTCTCAAGATTAAAAATAATTACTGATCGATTCAATAATAATTAAAATAGAAGAATTCAGTGATTTAAGTGTTTAATTAGAAATTAGAATACCTGTTGGTGACAACAGACGATTAATTTTTTTAGGAATTGATTTATTTTCCTAAAGCAGCTAATGAATTACCCATTGATAATTATTTTGTTGCTCTCAAGATTAAAAATAATTACTAATCGATTCAATAGTAATTAAAATAGAAGAATTCAGTGATTTACGTGTTTATTTAGAAATTAGAATTCCTGTTGGAGACAACAGACGATTAATTTTTTTAGGAATTGATTTATTTTTCTAAAGCAGCTAATGAATTACCCATTGCTAATTATTTTATTGCTCTCAAGATTAAAAATAATTACTGATCGATTCAATAGTAATTAAAATATAAGAATTCAGTGATTTACGTGTTTAATTAGAAATTAGAATACCTGTTGGTAACAACAGACGATTAATTTTCTACAGGAATTAATTTAAATTTCTTGAAACTGCTGATGAATTAAGCGTGCAAAGTCTTTCATTGCTGTTAAAAAAAACCATAATGACTGGTCTTTTGATTCAATAGGAATTGGAATTGAAGAATTTAGTTGTTTTATATTAAATTTTTTATGTGTTTGAAGAGAAACATATTAATATTGAATCCTACAAAAAATTGAATACCTGTTGGTGACAACAGACGATAAATTTTCAGAGGCCAAATGACCTAACTAATCTGACTATCGTGAAAAATCAGAAAGATTGTGAAAAATAATATATCCGTGTTACAGATAGTGATATAATGAATCTCAGTACCAAAACTCCTTGGCTTACGACCGTCGTGGTTAAACAGAATTAAGTACAGAGTCAGTACTTGGTGACTATTTTTTGACTTTCGCTATAGTCTGGTACTTTCTTATTATTGTCCAAGAAGACTAGAAACAAGAGGTCTAACTCCGGTAGTTGTGGTACATACTCTCTAAATCTGAATAAGTGACATTTCACTTATTTTAAGTGAATATTCACTTATTCCATGTTTTAAAACTCTTCCACGTAGAATAAGTGACTATTCACTTATGAATAAGGGAATTATATTCACTTATGAATAAGTGAATTACATTCACTTATGAATAAGTGAATTACATTCACTTATGAATAAGTGAATATTCAATTATGAGATAAGTGAATACTCAGACATTAAGAAGTGAATGTAAATAAATAATCAGGATCAATATTATATAAAAAAGTATTTATTTACTATCAACTATATAACACTCTCTTCTTTTCTCATTATCAGTCTGAAACTTATAAACATATCAATTTTTTTTAACTTTTTTAAGCTAAATTCCCAAACGGTCACCCATTCTAATATTAACCGCAAGCAATGTCCCTTAACTTTGATGATCAACGAGAAACACTACAATGCCACTTAATAAATTGCCTTATACTCATAGAAATTTATTGGGTGATACTTATAAAGAGTTAGTTTATTGTGTTCTGCTTTAACGTTTTGTTCAATATTTCTCTTATTATATATGTATCAAAATACTTAGTAAATAAAAAGTTAGTTATTAGATTGCTGTTAATATAATATTTAACTGAATATTTTTTAAAATTTTTATTAAATTTTAAATGACAATTTTTATAATTAAATAAAATAAAAAATTTCTAATATATTAACTGAAATGATAAAAACATTGTTTTTAAATATTTAAAAGTAGATATAATCCACTTCTTCATATTTAAAGAGTAAGGGTTTGGTTTCCTAGAAAGTGGCTGAAAAATCATAAGCCGCAATAGCCTGCTGCGAATATTACCTACATATAGTAATTAAACAAATAAATATTCATCTTATCGATTTATATATGTATATACAAATCAGTGTTTATTATGTATGCTGAATTACCACCAGGAGGTAAATTAAAGGTGTAGTCTACGTAGAAGGAGAAAATTGTTTTCTACTTCCCTCTCTTCTGGTGAAAAAATTTATTAGGCGGGTAGTCCAGGCAAATGCGAAAACTCCTAATTTCAAATCGTTCTGTAGACGCAAAAATTAATATTAAATATAATAACATGTATTTAAAGAGAAATTCTACGTTTATAAAAACACTTATGTTTAATTTACATCACTCTAAAATACATAACTTACAATTAACATAATAAAACTGCATTTATTAAAATAAAATAAAAATATTGAAGAATAACACAGCTTGCTGTGAGGGTTCATATGTCTCAAATAATTAGTATAAGTATAACAATAAAATTTATTATATACATATAATTATGTTATATTAAATAAAAATTGAATGTTAAATAATTTATTTAATTTTATATAGTTAAATATTTTTTTAGAAGACAACCTTTCAGCAAGTTTGCATTACAATTTTGCATCCATCTTGCAGTGTAAGCTTGAAAAATTAGGACATTTTATTTATTTACACCAGGTTGACACTCAAGGTTGCACATCTTGCATGACCACCAATTTCTTGGTCAATAAGCTTTGTTTTCCGTATATAATTAAGAATGTATTCTCCATTTTGTATATTACCTTACAAAGAACAATTGAACAGTTGTTCAAAATTTGTAATCACATTAGCACGATCGTTCCGTAATGTATAAGCTCTAACTTCTCTGCAAGTGGATATTAATTGCGTCAAAAATGAAGCTAAACTCAAAAAAATAGTTGACTACCATAACCAATTAAATAGTTGCTATAGGGCGATCCAATTAATTGGTTAGCACATCCAATTATTGGATACTGTTTCCATGAGAAAAGGTACCCCATCTATGTATGTAATGTAGCAATATGCTATGCAGGTAATGCAGATAAAAAGTTGGATGTATCAACCAAGAAATAGTTGCCCCATCCAATTAATTGGATCGTGCTATAGCAACTATTTAATTGGCTATAGCAGCCAACTCTTTTTCTGAGTGTAGATGCTTTTTTAATTGCATTGGAGAACTTGTTAAATTTTCAATAAAATAACACTATTTTCATTTGCATTGCATAAGTATGAAGCAAAGTATGATGTTTTAAACACAAAAAAATATTTTATTTTATTAAGTTCTTACTCTGGATTTAAGTTTTGTCAAAATTTAGAAAAGTTACTGAAAAAATTGTAAATTTTACAGACTTTTTCTTGTAGTCTAAGCTTTAAATAAAGACGAAGAACATCGAAAAATATTAATTAGAAATATTTCAAAAAAAATCATTCTGTGCGATGCGACATTTTTAATCATTTACTCTTCAAATTGGTCATTGAGAAAGTCAATGTCGAACAGTTGTTTGCGAGTCAAGATTTCTCTATATGCGTACACGCAACACTCTATTTTCTATATCAGTTGCGTAAAAAATGAAACAGCTAGTTTTGTCACAAACTAGTTTACCGATATACATTCAAACGTACAAACATTATTGGCCTCTCAAGTGCAAAAAACCTAATCAAAAGATTAATTCTCATTGACAATCTGAAAATAAACCATTAATTTCAATATTAATGTTAAAAAAACGTTTGGTGTGGCGCACTAGCTTAAAAATAAACCATAACAAAAATTGAAAAACATTACACATAAATAAAAATTTGTTCTCTCCTACACTCTAATATAAATAAATTTTAACAATCAATGTATAAAACTTAAGAACAATTTTACCCCCCCCCCCCCCGTAAAACACTTAAAAAGGGATTTCCTCTTCGGTTTCAGTATTTTTTAAATAACTTTTGTTTCCCTTATTAAAATATAAAATCAGTTTCGAGGGTTTCCTTCTCAACATATTGCCAAAAAACATTTAGTTTAAACACAATTTATCTTTAATCATTGTTTAAAACAATTTACTATATATTTGTAACTTTGTTTATATTTATTTATATTTATAAGTTATGACTAAATTTTATTTAATTTCTTCGTTTATGTTATAATGCCGCTTATTTTTAAAACTGATGTCTTGCAAAATCTCGTTGATGACAAAACAAACCTCTTTAAACTGTAAATTTCAAATCTTATAATTCTTGAATTTTGTTGATTCATGAAATATATTTACTTTTACATTTAATAATTATAAATGTGTTTTATTATTTGCAGATTGATTTCTGTAAGTTTCTTTAAGCGAGAAGCCTGCTTTGGAAGACCTAAAAATAGCGCTTTTTTAAGAATTTTTTTAGGAAGAAGAAAAATAACTTAGACTTTCGGGCTTTTTGAGATGTTTTTGTACATATTTAAAGCATTTGTGAAAAAATTTTTAACATGAAATATTAAAAAATAGATAAATTAAAATTAATTGTTAATGGCGTTCCACATCTGGACTTAAAAACGGTGGGCACGATAGAGGAATTAATACTGAGTAAAACAAGCCATCATTCATTAAAATCGGTCGAGGCGTTTTCTGTCAATCCTGCCCACCAGTTAATAAAATTTGTAAAAAGTGAAATTCGAGAAAACGCGCTTTAATTTTCGCACTACCGACGGTCCACCCGGCGGGCGGCTAAGCAATATTATTAATGTTACACCGAGAAAAATAATATTGAGTTTCTAGTAAAAGTTCCTATGGAATAGTGATAATTCTACTTTTATATTAAAAATTACTATTCATTGTAAAATGTACTTTGCATGAAGTGAATATAACTATTTCTGATAGTAAAAATTACAAATAGTAATTATTATAGTAGTCGCATTTAAAAATTGCTTTAAAAATTTAAATTTTTACATCGTCATTGTAAATTTTATAAAATTTTGTAATACTTTTTACCTTCTATATGTTGTGAATATTACTCGTAGAAATTCTAATAATTAATACTACGGAAAATAAAGATTGCTTCTGCAAGAAGCAACTTTTAATTGCAGAGCGAACTTTTTACTCGGAAAAGTATTAATCCGTACCACTACTATTACACACCTGTGTGTGTGTATGATCATGTCACTACTGTCATGCGCAGCGACCGTAGCCTGACGTTAAAGATATCCAACATTTCTATAGGTTACAAGAAGAAATAAGCCACCTGAAATTAAAGATACTTATTTAAAAAAACCAAACTTTTTCAATGTCAGCAAGTGAAATGATGTGTTTAATTCGAAATTTATCAATGATGATTGGTCATTTAGTACCGGAAGATTCGAAACATAGGCGACTTATAATTCTTTTGCAGCACATAAAATTATGTGTGAGTTCAAAGTGTTGTCAATTCGATTGCGTTGACCTCTTAGATTTAACGATAAAAAAATATCTAACTCTATTACAAGATTCACTTTATCGAAAAAAGATATATGCTAGTAACCGAAAATTTTTTCCATAGCGACTGCGTAGTCGAGAGGCTTAGTGCGTGCAATTTTCTAGGTTTCTTTAGATATAAATTAAGTAGGGTTCGAATCTGTATAGATGTTAAGTTTTTCCGATATGTTATGCTGTTAATTGTAAGAATGAATGTAATAAAAGAGTGAAACTTTTGAATAATAAATAATACTGCACATGTAGAGTGTTAATTACTTAAAGAAATATTTTTGGACGCACTGATTATTTCGACGCCTCCCGTTCATATAATGCTTATTAAAAAACGAATGCAAGATGATTCATATTCACATTTTGGTGTAAGACAATGCTTAGTCGATTTTCCGTGCAATAAAATGCTTATTCAAAATTCTATGCGAAAATGTACATTCTAAAATTAGCTTATTCTATGAATTTTATAAAATTTTCAATTCAGTATAATTTATAATTGCAATTGCTTAAAAAATATTTCTTAATACGTGTTTAAAGTTTCTTATAACCATAGACACGTACTGAAATTCTCAGATATTTAATTGCAATGTAATATTAATAGGAAAATTTAGGGTTATAATTATTGTTCTGTCAGTGGCAATTGTTTTGCACACAATTTTGAATAAAGCATTTTATTGCACGGAAAATCGAATAAGCATTGTCTTGCACCAAAAAGTGAATAAGAATCATCTTGCATTCGTTTTTCAATAAGCATTATATGAACGGGAGGCGTCGGTTTTATTTTTATTTATAAAAAGAAAACGAGAAAATATATAGCTCTCTAAACCAGCATTATTTTATCAAGACGTGGACAGACACGCAGACGCGCTGGCATCTGTTTCTCCAGTCGGTGTGAGGCGCGTCATTGTTTGTGTACGGATTACTACTTCTCCAAGTAAAAATCTCTACGAAATAGTAATAATTGCTCTGATTCGTAATAAAAGTTGCTTCGCTCAGAGTATTAATTGTTCTGGACATTTTAAATATTATTAGGCTTTTAATAAAATTTAAATTCCTTAAAGTAAATTATACTTTTTCAAAAAAGTAAAAAGTCTTTGAAAAAGAAGCAAAAGGTACTATTTCTCGAGCAGTTTCAAAATTACTACTTGAAAGTAGTACTTTTTCATCGAAAATAGTATAATTATTACTATTTATTTTTCTCCGTGTATAAATCTGCTCGAATTTTTCAAAACAAAATCGCGATTTTAAGTTACTAAACAAAATTTTATCTACTTTGGAAAAATAAACAAAATTTAAATGCTTTTATACTTCCTCTTAATTATTTATAACAATTATAAAAGTATGCATGAGACTACTGAAAATTGCCCGGGTGCTTATTTTGTATATTGCAAAAAAATAAAATCATCAAAGTTTTACAGTAAAATTGTTTTATGTCAACAAATACAATATATTTTGATGTTACAATGAATTTTTTATTTGTTTAAACAAACATTGTTGTTATTTACCAACTTTTTACAGAATGCACCTAGAAAGTTGCAGTTTTTTCCTAATTTTGCAATTTATTAAATTCTATACGATTACAGATAAAAAAGAAAAATTGAATTTTTATTTAACTTTGTTTATTTGAAAATTATGAGATTTTACAATAATAAATTGTTTAAACAAATGCAATATACATAAAAACATTATTAAAATATAGTATTTGTATTAACACACAATTGTATGAAAAACTTTGATAAATTTTGATCGTTTTTGGAACATAAATTTAAAAAAGCTTTTGGCCACCCTGGATGGCCCCATAGGTAATCTATGTATCCAAAAATCTTTAGCAGCACAAAGGTTAAAGTTTCAGTTTTGGAAAGTATGAATTTTAAACTAATTACATTAATATTCTTCTAATCTGCAATACCAGCTCCATAAAGCTCACCTTCTGCTTCCTCAAAAAACTCATTTTTAAACGAAACCGATTAATTTTGAAACCTTTCCGCCATATTGGATCCGCTATTGTGAATTTTCAAAAACCGACACTGGATACGTAATCAGCGAGTCCGAGAAACACCAGAGTAATGAATTTCATCGAAATTTATAAAGAAGAAACCATATGAATTCAGAATTGGTTTTTTCATAACCTTCAATGTTTTTTAACTCAACTTTTTACACTCGACAAAAATCAACGAAAAACATGAAAAATAATTTAAATTGGCCTCTAAAACTTCAGGTATTTATTCTTATATGATTTTCTAAAAATTTAAACAAAAAAAATCAATTTTTTTGACCATATAAAGTAGGCTTCCCCCTTTAGTTTAAAGGCTTTTTTAACAGGGATGAAAATATACATCATAAAAATTAAAAATTAGTTCATGTTTAATTTACTTTATCTATTTTTCTTATATTTTTAATATCATATTAGAATTTATATATAAGTATAGGGTAAGTTCGGGGGAGATGAACACAATTTTTCTAAAGTGCTGTAAAAATGATGAAATAGTATATTTCGATATAAGAGGCCAAGGGAGAGTATTGTGAATTACAAGTTTGAACGACTGTGCTGAGTATTGAACACTATTTTTCTTTTTAAGTACATACAAAATCCGGGAAATACTGACAATTTAACCGATATACCATCAAAAACACAGAAACTTCGAGTCGCGGGGGGTCGTCACAGTGAGGAAACCAGTAATTTTTGATTGCTGTGAAATATTGACGAGAAAGAAGGATTTTACATGTAGGGGAGAGTAGGCTACATTGAACCAGCGTCAACAGTGAACCACTTTAATTTTCTAAGAAATGACTGAATGGAATTTTTTTTTATTTAATATATAAATTAGTATTACCGAAAGCGACTACGTCTAAAAATTTCGAGCACGTAGGTTTATTATTTACAAAGAAAAACGAAAAAAACTGTTTTTCACGTACAAAACAAAAAATTTTGTGAAAATATAATGAATTTTTTTTATTGAAATAGGAAGTTTTAAAAATTAGTAAACTTGTGATTTATGTCGCTTAGGGTGTCAACTTGAATATTCCGATGTGATAAAGAATTTTAAGCCTTACATAAATTTATTATAAACAATTTTTGTTGTGAATGTCATGTGAATGCAGTGAGTGCGGCATCATTGAACCACCCGAAAAAGCAAAGAATTTTCAATTTTAAGAGTGGTAAAGTTGTCTGCTCTACTAATTAGTAAGAAAAATACTAAAAAACATGCTTTCATCACAATTGTGAACGAGATAAACTCAAACTGTCACTTTACCTACCTAACCTGACATCAAAATATATTAATCTCCTATATTAACAAATAATAACTCTTTAACAACAATTTTGTATTTTTTTGAGTGAAAAATAATATTTTTTACAATGTGTAAGTAGAAATATTATTTTTGAAGTAAATTGTAGTGTTTTATTAAAGGTGGTTCAATGTAGACACAGATTCTTCGAAATAAGAAAAGTGCAACTTGTTAGAAAAAAATTAAATTTAAATATTTAATCATAATAATTTGTGTTTGTAACGTGTATATTAACTAAAGGAGTACTTCAGCTTAATGTTGATACAAAAACCTGATCAAAATTTGTAAAATTTAATTAGTTCTTGGACTTTAGAAAATACCCGGTTCAATGTAGCCTACCCTCCCCTATGTTGAAAGAAAAAGCGCTTTTGTCTAAACTTTTATTGATAATAAAAAATTGAACACTTAACTTTAAAGTAACGAAATATGAGACAAAATATTTTCACAATAACAATCTTAAAAATTACATTTTTGAAAAAACGTATTCGATGGCCACATGTGTGCGAGAAAGAAGAGGATACTACTAATAATAAATTTTTGGCTTTCATTTATTTAATTTGAAATATTTATAAATAATATTTGGTATATTTAAAATGAATAAATTGGTTTTTTTGTTAAAAGGTGAAATGGACGGATTTATTTTGCATGAAATTGCTCCCTAAATCTGAATTAGTAGAATTCTACTAAGAATTAGTAAAATTTTACTAATTTTTAGTATTTTTCATTAACGACTTTTCACCTTTTTAATTAGTAGAATATTACTAATTTTTAGTAAAATTATATTAATTGAAAGTCACTTTTTCACTAATTGAATTAGTGAAACTGTTTTATCGACTATTAATAAACAGTTCTACTAATTGTTAGTAGAATTCTACTAATAAATTAGTAACGTTTTACTAACAATTAGAAAAATTTTACTAATTGTTAGTAGAATTATTACTAAATCATTTAGTGGACGACTTTTCACTATTTCATTAGTAACTTTCTACTAATTCAGATTTAGAGAGTGTAACTTTACTTCCGTAGAAAAAGTTTATGAGGTTCAAAAAATATTAATGCTCTGGAATCGCTTAAAACTGACTGCCCAAGTGCGAAATGCCAAGACTGCAAAAACGGACTATCATTGGTCCAATAATGTCTGCCGAGAATTAGCAGTATTTATTGGGCCATTACTGGCTCTCGACCCTATAATGGCACATTCACGGCAAAGTTGATTAATATTTAATGTCAAAAGACAATAACTAATGATGTGCCGCCCATCGGTCCAGAAATAGCTTATTTTTGGCACATTGATGGCAAACATTTTGTATCTTTGATGGCAAATTATAATTGCCTATATTGGGGCGTAGCTTGGCCCAATAACGGCATGTTATTGTCAAAGTTGATAAATCTTTAATGGCAAAATCCAATTGCCAGTGATGTGATGAAGATTGGGTCATTAAATGTACATTAATGGCATTTTAATTTGATAAAATTTTTTATGAGAATTCAATTTTAAGAAACATTCAGTTATTCAATAAATTATTTATATTGTATTTAAATAATTGAATAAGTTTAAAAAGGATTCAAATTAAAATACTTGAAAATTTGAATTTTCTATATTTTCATTCATTATCATTTCATTTTTGAAAAAGTTTAATTAAATAGTTATTTAAAAAAGAAGTTATTGTTTTTTTCAAATAATTTTACAACTAAATTCCTAAATAAATGTAACAGAACATTTTATTCAATAAAATCCTTTCCTTTATTTTCTAAAAATTAAAAAATTTTCAGTTTCCTTTTCAATTAAATTTTCTAATTGACAAATAGAATATTTATAAACATTTTTTCCCTTTATTCTCAAAAATCTTTAAATTTTGTTAA
The DNA here is from genome assembly GCA_032873175.1 of Leptopilina drosophilae. Taxonomy (NCBI): domain Eukaryota; kingdom Metazoa; phylum Arthropoda; class Insecta; order Hymenoptera; family Figitidae; genus Leptopilina; species Leptopilina drosophilae. The sequence continues at coordinate 45,732,400 of CM065483.1, forward strand.
AGCAAATATAATTAAGAAATAGAAATGATGCAAATTATTTTCTTATAAAAATTGAGAATCTTCTACAAAAATATTAAGAAAATTTATTGAATACATGTATGTTATTTTTAAAATTTAATTCTCATAATTAAATTCTTAGAAACATTTAGTTATTCAATAAATTATTTATTGTTGTATTAAAATAATTGAATTCTCTCACAATTTTCTAATGAAAATTGATTTCAAAATAGATTCTAATTAAATGAAATAATAATTAAGTATTAAAAACATAGCATGAATTTTCATATTAAAATTTTTCAAAATTCAATTTTATTGTCAATGATGTGAGGAAGACACATCAGCCAAGGCACATTAGTGGCACTTTAATGATAAAAATTTTGTATCCTTCAAGGAAAATTATAATTGCCAGTATTGGGGCGTAGCTTGGCTCAATAACGGCACAATATTGACAAAGTTGATCAATCTTTAATGCCAAAATTCAATTGCCAGTGATGTGACGAAGATCAACCCATTAGTGGCACTTTAATGGCAAAAATGTTATATCTTTGATGGCAAATTATAATTGCCAAAATTGGAGCGTATTTTGGCCCAGAAATGGCACGTTAATGTTTAACATTTTATATCTATGATGGCAAATTATAATTGCCAATATAGGGACGTAGCTCTGCCCAATAATGGCACAGTATCGGTGAGTGTAGTGTAGCTTATAATAACCCTTTTGCTTCCTCAACTTCACGTCAGAGTAGCAGAGTGGTCAGAGTGTTAGGCCATGGTGCATCAGGTTCAGGTATCGATACACTGGAACTGTAAGAATTTTTCAAATATTTGTAAGTTTGCGTTTGACTTAGGGAAATAAGCTGTATAAATATTATTAATTAATTCGTTAATTAAATAAAAAAAAATATTTTTAAAATTTTGTCAACACTGGGGAAATAATGGCAGCCATATTGGGCCATTAATGTCTGCCGAGATCTGGCAGCCAATAATGGGCCATTACTATCTGCCGAGATTTAGCTGTCAATATTGGGTCATTAATGTCTGCCGAGATCTGGCTGTCGACATCCAACCGTGGTTAATACCACAAAAGTCAGCACAAAGTCGGACCAATATTGTCTGCCAAGTCTCAAGCTTTGCCAATTCTGGGCCAATGTTGGACGGCGTTAGTTTGCGCACTTGGGTGTTTACAGTTACCCAAGATTTTGAAATGTTCTTATTATTCAGGGTAAAAATAAACACTACTGAAGTTAAGCAAGATTTAAAAAACAAGTTATTTCAAGTATACTACTGTTTTAAGGAATGGAAAAACTGAAAAAAGTCTTCACAGATGTATAGTAAATCAACTAGTTGACTAATATCAATAAATGTATTATATTAAATAAACAATCAACCATTACAAAATTAGTAATGTAAAAACTTGAATAACTTCAACAAATTTTAATAGTTTTTTATTCAACTTGGTAAAAAGAAATTTTTAAGGTTACTGAATAAGAATCTAAAATCCAATTTTTTAATTTTGGCACCCCTGGTCGGCCCGACCATGTTAGCCACTAGACAACCGATGTTACAATTCAGTAGTTCAGCTGACCTTTGGCTGCCAAAGTCGGCACGACTATCCACTAGATCGGCGCGACCATGGCCCGACCAATTTTTCGCACCTGGGAAATTGATTTATTTCACCAATATTTAATTCTTCAATATCTAATTCAAAAAATAAAAATTTTTTTTTCTTAAACTACTCTTTATGAACACTAACATGATGTGATTAGTTCTATTTTATTCTTAAATGCAAAATTTGAGATGCAGAAGTTAAAGAATTTCCGATTTGGCGTGGAACGCTCTATATCAATCTAATATATTTTATTATTATTATTATTAACATCTCTTATAAGAAAGCAAAGTATTCATAAAATGAACTCAACGAGATTTACGAAAACATACAACTTGGTAGCGGTTTTAAAAACGGATACGTATTTAGCTGGATTTTGAGCTGTTGAAACTAATACTCTTTTATTTTTTGGTCTAGCTCAAATCTAGACCGAGCTATAGTTTTCACCGAACAGCGATACATTTTTAAAGTAATGTAATATATCATCTGTCAGTCCGATACTTTTGAAAAAAAATATTTATATAATTTTTTTGTACTTTAAGATTCCTACTGTAATTTAAATTTTTCTATAAAATTCTATTTTTGAATAAAAATTGTTGAAAACATTTATAACTATAACTTACTTTTACTTTTGCAAACAATCCAACCTTTAAAACTTAATAATTATTAATATAATATGAGGTCCTTTGTAATTAGAGAGCACTATACTTTTAATTTTTTTTAATTTGTTTAAATAATTGATTTTATGCGCCTATTAATCTTTTTAAAAATATTTAAATAATAAAAACCTATAATTTAGTAATAAGAATATTCATTTTATTATTTCCTTATTTCAAAAGTACACATCTTGATATCAATGTCAATATAATTTAATTTTTTAATTTTGCCTTTTTTGATTTTCAACATAATTCACAAAAATTTATAAATATTTAGCAAATACGAGCAGTAAACAGTAATATTTGTTAGCAGATATATGTATAGTTTTTACTAAAATTTTCAATCGTCACTTGAAATTCGTAAATAGCGAAATCAAAAACTGCTGAGTAACAAGTGTCTATCAAAATTAATTAATTTTTCAAAGTTATTTCAACATATTGGTGCATCATTTTATATTTCGAAAGCGAATCTTCAAATTCGAAATCAACTAACCCGAAAACAAACGAGTGATAAAAATAAAGTCAACTAAATAAATTTTAAAAAAATTACAGACAATAATATACTTAAATTAACTCCAGATCAAAATATAGGTCAATATTAACATATTTTTTAACCTACAGATAAAAAATAAGACCCAAAATACTCTATGCAGTGCCGTTACCCTAGGTCAAAATTTATATTTAATCTTACCTATTTATTAACTTATGCGTCACTAGAATTGCAGGCAGCATATATCTGTTTAGAAGCTTACCTTCCTTTTTCATATTTAAAAAATATATTTAGATCAATAGTATTTTTGCACGTTTATTTTCTTGCTTTATATAAACTGTCTGCCAAATGTCAAAACTTTTTATTGCTTTAAATAATTTTTATTTGCAAATAGATTAACATAAATTAACAGAGCAAGACAAAATTCTTTCAGTATTTCTAGTGTTTCAAATAAATCAAATTTAATCTGAATTTTAGTCTAGGTTAATGGACTGTATGAGAACCATTTTTTGAGAGCTTTAGTATATTAACCCATTAACGCCTGCATATAATTAAAAAATTGCATGATTTTTTAAATGTTTTTTATTACAAATTCTTAAATTTTTAAGTCAAAAAATTTTTTTGACATCTAATATTACCATAAATCGTGCACTCGATTGTTATAGTTTCAAAAAATATATTGACTTTTTAAATTTAAACAATTGATTTTTCATAATAGCGCCTGAAAACTAAATTTTTTTTGAAAATTTGAAATTTGATGCTCGATACACATTTTTTAAAACTTTGGCTTGAAAATGTTTACTCGGGGGTTTTCGGGTTCGCTAATTACGAATTTTATATTAGTTTTTCAAAATTCAAAATGGCGGATCCAATATGGCGGACAAAAATTTCAATATTTGGTTGGATTCTTTTACAAATCCGTATTCGGGGGTTTTTGGGGTCGCTCATTACGAATTTGATATTAGCTTTTTAAAAATAAAAATGGCGGATCTAATATTAGGAAAAAAAAGAAAATTCCACTTACCTTTGAAAAAACGAAAAATTCGTATTACTTGAAGAACAACAGATTCCTACTCATTTGTATTTCATAACGCATTTACATAGCGGGAGAAATACATCTCTACCACCTGGCGGAAGAAAAGAGAATTATAACGGAAAATGTGCGAATTTTTAAAAAATGATAAAAACTTTACATGTAAAAGAGTGGAGAAAAATTTAATTAATATCAAACAATTAATTTGTCGCCATTAACATTAAAAGTCCTTGTTACTAATAAATAGTTATTAATTTTTATTGTTATATTCACTTTTATAATTTTTTCAATATTTTTTATAATTTTAATATTTTATTAAATAAATATAATAAAATGTAATAATTATTAGCATAATAATTGCATAATATTAGATCCGCCATTTTGATATTTAAAAAACTAAAATCCTTTTTATAATCAATCAGCGACGCCGAAAAATCCCTCAGTAAGGATTTAAAAAAAATCCCACAGAATTTTCAAAATTTTGTCCACCATATTACATCCGCTACTTTGAATTTTGGAAAAATAATATCAGATTCACGACGATCGACCCCAAAAACCTCCGAATACTGATTTATAAAAGAATCCAATCAAATTTTGAAATTTTTGTTTGCCATATTGAATCCGCCATTTTGAATTTTCGAAAACTAATATCACATTCGTATTCAGCGACCCCAAAAACCCCTGTGTGCGGATTTGTATAAGAATCCAACCAATTTTTGAAATTTTCGTCCGCCATATTGGATCCGCCATTTTGAATTTTGAAAAACTAATATCAAATTCGTAATCAGCGACCCCGAAAACCCCCGAGTAAACATTTTCAAGCCACAGTTTAAAAAAAATGTATATCGAGCATCAAATTTCAAATTTTCAAAAAAAATTTAGTTTTTAGGCGCCATTTTGAAAAATCAAATGTTTAAATTTAAAAAGTCAATATATTTTTTGAAAGTATAACAATCGAGTGCACGATTTATGATAATATTAAATGTCAAGAAAATTTTTTGACTTAAAAAGTTAAGAATTTGTAATAAAAAACCTTTAAAAAATCATGCAATTTTTTAATTATATGCAAAAAAATATTGTTAAACAATTTTTTATTAATTTTCTAATATCATATTCGGATAGAGGACACTTTTATGCAAAAAATAATTATTTATCGAAGAGAAAATAATATGTTTATTAGAAGATATTTAAGATTGAAGTCAGACTAAAAATTCAGTGCATTCAGGCGTTAATGGGTTAAAGATATTTCTATGCTACATAAAAGTTAACTATAATTATTCTGTAAAAAGGTACGTTACCGTAGGTCAAAATTTATATCATATTTGACTTATTTTCAACATACAGATTTATGTTGACCTATTTTTGAATTTGCAGATTAAATTACGAATTATTAAATATCACATGATTTAAGTCATTGTTTGTTTTTATTTTAAATTTTGACTTAACTTAAATTTTAATTTAACAAAAAAATCTCAACGGGTTTGTTACCTTCGATGACCTATGACATGTAGGTCAAGAATAGGTCAAATTTAAGTTTCAAAACATCCGTATTTGTAGTAACATTTGAAATATTAAACATGTTTAATTTCTGAAATGATAAAAAGTATAATTTTTTAATATAAAGTTATATTTGAATAGAGAAAAAAACGGAACTCAAAATGAGTCACACATGAGACTTATTTTGAACTGCAACAAAAATGATGTCCCTTCGACTCATTATGAGTCTCTAGGGGAAAGACTCAAAATGAGTCTAAAGAGGTATCATTTTGTGCTTACGTCAAAATTGCAATTACATTGGAAAAACTAAGAATAATTCATAAAAATTTGAAATAAAATAATTGTTTCCAATTAATAAATACGTTGCACTTGTTAAAACATTAATACTTGCAGTCGACTTATTGCATTTGAAATGCAATTGCATGTGAATTGCCTGACAGGGATGGGCAATCATGTAACACAAAACATGCGAAACTACACAAAAAAAGTAATTAGAACATTGTCATTTTACTCATTTCGAGTCACTCGAAGTTGTCGATTACTCATTTCGAGACAGACTTCCAAATGAGTTGCAACAAAAAAAAGTCGGTTTTTTTTCTGTATAATTAACAAATTTTATAAAAGTATTTTACAAGTATATAGGTGTAACTATTGTCTCCAGTACTCCCAAATATAGATTTTATATGTTGGTCTTATTTAAAATTTTGGTTTTGCTTAAGACTTGAGCAAAATGCAATGTAATTTAAAATGTAATATATATTATTATTTTATTCCAGAATGTTATCGAGATTTCGTCTTTAAGAATAAATCCATTCCAGATTCGGAAAAAAATAAGTTCATAAATAAATGCGGCACATACATCGGCGATGAGATTAAATATTTAAGAACACAAATGTTAAAAGGTGTGAAGAATAAGGATTCAACGCCATAGAAAAGAAATTACTTTTTATCTTTTTAAAAGTTTTATCAAAATGTTTTTTTTAAAACTTTTTTCTTTTATATGTCAAAACATATCCGTTATTATTTCTGAATAGCTATAAATGCTTGAAAATTTAAATTGGAATGTAAAATTGTATAAAACGATAACATTATATTTTTTACAACCACACATTTGCATTTTTTATTTCAAATATATGTTACCCGTTCCTAAGTAAAGTACCTAAGAAACAAACGAATTATAGGTTAGATTCGCGTTAGATTTATGTTGTTTAAAAATTTATTTTTAATTATTTGAATTTGAAACCAATTTCCATTGAATATTTTGGATATAATGAACACTTCAAGATCAATAATTATTAATTAATAATAGATCCTCTTTCTGTATTTTTACTGAAAAAATTACAAATATAACCTCAAAGTTTTTGTTTTTAGGTACCTTTCTTCGGAGCGTGACACATATTTACCTTGATAATATTTTATCTTAAGGACATCCGCGAAAAAATAGTACTTTAGTAAATTTCTTCTCAATTAAAAAAAGAATATTATATGTTGGGAATTTCTGAAAATAATATGTCGGGTTCATATTTAGAAAAATAATAAAGTAAGGTCTATGCCCAAGTAGAAATGTCCGGAGTTATGACGGAGTTAAACACGGGCATGGTACTGACTCAGTACTGATCGTCGGTACTGACATTCGGAACCCGATCAGTACTGGGAGTATACTGACTCCAAAACCGTATCAGTAATATGTCGGAGTTAAATTATTAATTATTAATTAACAGGTATATGTCATAATAATAAATTATTATTTATTAATTATTTTTACTATTATGTGTTATTAATAATAAATTTTTTTTCATTTTTTTTAAATGTAAAAATATATTCATTTTTCTATTATTATTTAAATAAATAATTAAATAAATAATTTTTACCATATTTTTATGCTATACCTATTAATTAATATAAAAATGTCTTGTTAAAATGTATATAAATATATAGAACATATATTTATAATAATTTTTCTTGAAATAAATATATTGTACAGTAAATTCATTATTATAGCAGTGTCTATATCCTTCGTATAATTCAAAAGGAAGCTTAAAAAATATACTCTCAAGCTTGCGTGGCTGTGCGGTTAGTGTATTCGACTTGCGTCCTCGAGGTCTAGGGTTCGATCCCCCGTGCGTGCGATTTTTTTCCGTCTTAGTTCTAAGTGTTTAGTGTATAATTCTCAACAGTGTTACATAAAATATAAATTTAAATAATTATAAACAATAATAATAATAATAATTCAGTAATTAATTTAAATAAATAAGATTGTCTAAATTAATGAGAAAAATAAGAAATTTTTTTTAAAAACTTATTTCAATCAAAGGAATTTTGCTAATTATTTACATTTTAATTGATACTCATAAAAGTTTATTTACTACAGAAATATTAATAATAATTATTAGTACTCAATAAATTACTCCCTCTTCTTTAATAATCAAATATCAAATTAGTATAAGCTTCTAAAGGTAAATTTTCTTTTAGAGAACGCATTACAGCATTTTCCAAATTTGTTAAATTTTATCTGCGAATCAGTAATTAGGCGGTGTTCTGCCAGTGATATTTTAATACTGACTTAGTACTGACTGCCGGTAAAAAATCAGTACTGGACAGCGTTACCAGCCAGGGATTTCCCAGTACTGAATTAGTACTGGAGTCAGCACTGCTATACTGCCAGTCAGTACTGGGTCAGTACAATGCCAGTATTACATTTCTACTTGGGATTGAGTGGGTCAAGAAAATTATTTTATTAAAAATTGAAAGTGGAGTAATTTAAGGTTGATTATTTCTGCATCGGGCAGTAACTCAAATTCAATTTCGCACGAATTTTTCCCAAAAATCGTGAAAAATTCTTGTTAAAATATCAAATTTCTATTTGTTTCAAATATAAAGAGTAGAAAAATCCTAAAAACTTTGGACCACATTTCTGTAATTAAATTTCTGGCGAATTTTACTGGAAATTATTTTAAGAATTATAAAATTTCTTTTTCGATAGAAGTCAGTAGAAAATTTCGACCACATTTATGTAATTAAATTTCGGACAAATTTTCCTCAAAATGCGTGCTCTCTAAATTTTAATTAGTAAAAATGTTTACTAATTTAAATTAGTGACTGACTTTTTGCTTTAAATTAGTAAATTTTACAAATCAATTAGTAGAAATTACTATTTATTAGTAAAGTTTAATAATTCGAAAACAAAAATTTAGTCACTAATTCAAATTAGTAAAGAGTTTTACTAATTAAAATTTAGAGAGTGGGGAATTCTTTTTACAATTACAAAATTTTTAAATAATTTTTAAACAAAAAAGTAATAAAAATCTAAAACTTTTCGACCACATTTAAGCAATTAAATTTCGGACAAATTTTTCTCGAAATTCGTGGGAAATTCTTTTTACAATTACAAAATTTTAATTTATTTTTCAAATAAAAAAATAATAAAATTCTAAAAACTTTGACCACATTTGTGTAATTTAATTTCGGACGAATTTTACTCGAAATTCGGGCAAAATTCTGTTTCAAATTACCGCACGAAATCGCAGGAGATTTCGCTCGAATTCCTGAAAAATTTCGGGCGAATTTTAAACGAATAACGTCCCGAAATCCGGTCGAATCATTTTCACCTGGGATAAAATTGACGAATTAGACAATGGGATAATACAGATTCAAAAATGTCTGTAAAATATTCGAATTCAAATTTTCGGAAACCGATTTAAATCAAGTCGCTTAAATCCGCATTCTTAAAATGTCTGCTTCACTAGAAAGCCTGATTAATAGGTTTTTTCCCTGGATGGATTTATAATTTTTATTTTTAAGAACCATTATATATATTATAATACACACTGTAAAAAAGGTTTTAAATTAGAGCTGATTTCGGTATTAAAATAGAACCAAATAACGATCTAGTACCAAAACTAGTACTAAATTCGTACCTTTTTTTACAGTGCATTATTATGCTCACTGGAAGATTTAAAAAAAATAACTTTATTGGTTTCATATTTCGGAATAATCGCTTTGCCGGTCCGTTGCAAAATTAGTTTCTGATTGAAAATGAAGGGGTCTGAAAACATTAAAACTTTTTGATTTTTTATATTAAGGATATACTAGACTTTAATCAACTCACATCTGAATAACTTTCCAAAAGAATCACAAAAATTTACATTACAATTTTTAATTTCGTTTTTAGAAAAAAATTCGATATTTCCTAAACATATATTTAAAATAAAGTCCATTAAATTTTTATATTTGCAATTCTTATCTACATAACTTCCTAGAAGAACCAAATATATTTGCATTACAATTTTTATTCCGATTTTCTCGAAAAAGGTTTTTGACATTCTAAACTTTAAAATTCTATGACTCAGTCATTTTTGCACCAAATTTGGCTTAATACGTATCAAAATTTTCCACATTTAACAAGGAACTCGACCATATAGCCTAATTCGATAGTGCCAAAGTGGCCCCTTTACATACGGGAGTCCACATATAATGTTGCAAAAAAGTTAACTGGATAAACTATCACGGTTAGTTATTGACTACTTACAGTAAACAAAGGTGCTATTCAGGCAATTAGAATGTACAATTTTTAAAATGTAAAAAAGAATGTAAACAATGGGTTTTATATTGAAATATTTTATATTAAAATTCATATAATTTAATTAATGTAGTGATTATATTTATTATTATATGGTTAAAACTGTAAACAAGTTCAGACTTGTTATATTCATACCTTATCCATGACTCGAGTTACTATTGTATACAGCTGGCAGATTTTGTAAACGTTTGGGCATACCTAATAGACATTTTCATATTAGTTAAATTTTCTTTTAAATTATATTAAAAAATGTAACACTTTAACATCAAAGAAATTAATCCCTACATCGTTGAATTTATCAGAGATTCTATCATTATTAAACAATTAAATATGATGCCAACATATTCTATCGAATATAAACAAAATGATTAATTTCCTTGATTACAGAAAATAGTTTAATATTTATATCCTACGCAGAAATTGACCCAATATAATCTAGTTAGAATGGGATATTAGTGACGGTTTTGCCAGTTTTCTAACTTTATAAAAATTTTAATTGACTAAATAATGAACATTATTTTTTTGTTATGAAATAATCTTTTCATCAAATTTAAAAATACATCGTACTGTTGTGCAGATGACTGAAAAAACAATATATTTGAATCCAACATATAATGAATTAAAAATAATACTTAAAGAGAGTAAACAAATTTTTTTTTGTTTATCAACGTTGAGGACTTCAACTTCGTCATAATTCTTTGTTATAAAAAATATTTCTTAGTGATAAGGAAATGTTACTATTTTCCGGATATGAAAAAATATGTTCTTTATCACATTGCCGCCTATGTATTAATTATTATTTGTTTGACAAGCACAAAATTACTAAAGCGAAAACAAACGTTTGGAAAAATTACCGACTTAATCTCGCGATTGGTAATCTTACTAAGATTTCTAACCGGTATAGTTAAATAAACAATATCCAACATTATAACAAAGACTATCAAGTCGTCAAAAGTTTCTACACAGAAAACCTAACCCAGCTTAAAACCCCTATACAAGATCCTCAAAGGAACCCTAACGGATCTTGTTCCTGTACAGAATCCGTTAGGTTTCATTTGAGGATCCTCTATGGGAATTTTAAGTTAGGAAGCTACTTAATATATAAATGATAATAATTTACATCAAATGTGCCATCCAGAAATAATTCTGTGGCATGATCATTCAGGTATTGCAGCAAAATTGGAGTGGAAAAAATGATTGCTGAGTACTGTCCATAATGCACTATTCCTTGAAAGAAATGAGCGAAACATAATAGAGATATTATTTTTTCACCCATATCCATCAAAGAACTAGGCTGCGAAAAGCCTAATTCTTTTCTTTTTCTCAGAAGAGATTTTTTAACATTTTTCCATTCCAAGGAGACGTATTTTCCATCTTCATAAAATCTGTATAAATAATTTTTTTATAGATAAAAAGTGTAATACAAGAATAATTTAAGAAAAGTATATTTGAGAGAAGTTGTATATGCTTATTTTGAAAATAAAAATAATTATATGTTATCCCATTTAACAGAAAATCATTTAACATAAATTTGATTAGACATAAAATTCATTCTGCATCAATGACATTTGATATGAAATTCATTTGAAATAAAAGTCATTACTTTGTTCAGTAAAACTTGAGGGGACATTTCAGTTCAAAATAGGAAAAAGTAAGGTTTTTTTAGTATATATTATTTAAATAACTATGATATTTATTTATAAAATTTCTTTTACATGTAATAGATAATTTATTTAAGAATGTGTAAAAATTTTTTTTTAGTTTTACTTCAAAATGGCGGCAATATACGCCGTTTTTGAAAATGCCCATTTTCGGTGGTAAGATCGATTCCAAACTTTCTAAAACAGATATAAAGATAAAAAAATACACATTCTCTTCGTTAGATATTTCTTTAGGCGTAAAACCTCAAAAAAGTAAAATTTTCGTCTCCCCCTTTTTTAGAGTACTTTTTCCCCAAAATATACAAAAAAGTGTTTTCATAACGCAACTATAAAAATGGCGTTATTTGTCCCTCCGTATGTTGACGTAATGTGAGTGTTTTAAGTACGTAGTTACGAAAATACTGCGAATGACAGTTCAGTTCAAAAAAGAGCTTTGTTTATTCTTGTTCGAGTATTTTCGTAACGCTCGTGTTGTTGCAATTCCGTCCAGTAGAGGCGTGATTAAGTATTCGTTCAATTATCTATGTTTACCGTGACTTACAGCTGCAACGCAGCGTCTGTCAAATCCAGAGGTTTCTAACCTTCTTTTCAAGATCGCTCACTCGTTCGTGTGGAAAATTGTTGAACCTGAATTTTAATTGGTTTTTATTAAATTCTGTTTTTATTCCTTAATGTTATTTTTATTAATACGTCGAAGCATACGACTAGGTTTCGGGGGGCTAGGCCTCCAAATGCGACCGGTGGCTTGAGATATTATAAATTGCGATTCTTTGAAATGTCGAAAATTATTATTATTGTTTTGAGGTTCCACTTATAGCCATGTTCGGTATGATTTATAAATCAAATGCCGTTTGACTTTTTAGAATCGCTTCAGAAGAACTCGCGATATAGCAGTTTAGCTATTAGTTTAGTTTAGCACCTTAACAGTTTAAAAATAGTATATTTCGATACAAGGTGCCAAGTGAGCGTTTTGCACATTGCGAGTGTAATGGCGTGACGAGAACTCAATGCGAGGCGAAGCCGAGCAGTGAGTTTTCGCCAGGTTATTACACAAGCAATGGGCATACGCTCACGCGGCACCGTGTATCGAACAATATTTTTCTTTATAAGTGCAGGCATAACCTCGTTTGGTAAGCACTTGCAGTAGTTCAAAATGTCCGATCGCCTTACAGTACGAACAAACGATGCGCAAAATATTTTGCCCACCGCTACACTGTGAGCAAAATGTTTTGCGCATCGGTTGGTCGGACTGTAGGGAATCGGCCATTTTGGAGTGCTGCCAGTGGTTGCCAAACGAGGGTTTTGCATGTACGAATAAAGAAAAAGGCATTTTGAGAAAATCGCATTTAAAGTATTTCTTCATAAGTTTCGAATTTTTCTATTAAAAACCATCGTATTTGCATGAAAATCGTTACTTGGGGGTTTTAGAGATCGCTAATTACGAATATGGTATCAGATTTTTACAATTTAAAATAGCGTAACATTTTTTTCTTTATACGTACATGCAAAACCCTCGTTTGGCAACCACTGGCAGCATTCAAAAATGGGCGATTCCCTTACAGTTCGACCAACCGATGCGCAATACATTTTGCTCACAGTGTAGCGGTGGGCAAAATATTTTGCGCATCGTTTGTTCGCACTGTAAGGCGATCGGACATTTTGAACTACTGCAAGTGCTTACCAAACGAGGTTATGCCTGCACTTATAAAGAAAAATATTGTTCGATACACGGTGCCGCGTGAGCGTATGCCCATTTGGCACCTTGTATCGAAATATACTATTTCAATATCATTGGATTTGTTTGAAAATCGTTACGAGGGTGTTTTTGGAGTCGCTGCCCAGATTCGACTTTTGGTCGGCAGACAGAGTCGGGAGGTCGGGCCCAGGTCGGGCTATCTATGGCTGCCAATAGGTCGGCAGCCAAAGTTGGGCCGACTTTGGTTACTATTTCCACCCACAGTTTGCCCGACTATGGCAGCCAGAGTGCAAAAAATCTAATTGCAGTTGGTCGGGCCGACTCTGGCCTGAGTCGGCCCGATGGTCGGCAAGACTATTGCAGCCAGAGTGCAAAACACCCAATTCCACTTGGTATGGCCGTCTTAAAAAACATTTCTATACTGCCATGGTAAAAATTAAAATTGTTTGTGTTAATTATTTTATTTATAATGGATTAACAAAAAATTAATACATATTATCTTATTTATTGGTCGTTATAAATTGCAAATTTCTTTTCGTTTGAGTTGCAGCTTATAAAATCATTTTTGTTCTTAGGCTTTCATGTAAGCGTAGCGTAATGGTTAGCGTGTTAGACTTCGGTGCGTTAGGTTGTGTAATATTGCTTTTAGTGTTAAGATGTATGCAATGAATAAATAATTAATTGACGATATCACCTAATATCTGTTAATTATAAAGTTAATAATATTTTGCAAACGGTCGGACGACATTTGGCTGCCAAGGTCGTCCCGACCATGGTTGCCATAGTGATGCCGACCTTCTTTCTCATGGTCGTTAAAACTATGGCACCCCTGATGGGCCCGACCATGTTAGCCACTGGACATCCGATGTTACAATTCGGTATTTCGGCCGACCTTTGGCTGCCAAGGTCGGCACGACTATCCACTAGGTCGGCGCAACCACGGCCCGACCAACTTTTCGCACCTGGGTGATTACGAATATGTTATTCACTATTTTGAAAATTTGATACCTAATTTGGGATTAGCAACACCAAATACATTTTTGTTTGCCTTTTTTTAAAAAAATGCTTATGAAAAAACATTTTTGTCCTACATGGGCGATAAATTCGACTTTCCGTGCATGTATAGCGGGCGAAAAGTAAGCTTTTTGCGCCCGCTTCCATGGCCTTAGCGGGCGGAAAACGACTTTTCCACCCGCTTCTTTAGCAATATTAAATAAATACTACTAATTATTATATTATTAATTTCTATTACTTATTCTGTTGGAATTTTATCACGTCACTATTTAATGTGTTTTTAATTTAAGATTATTATTATTATTATTTGTAATTAAAATGTTTAATATTACGATATATTATTTAAGTTATTACAAAATTAGTATTTTATCGGTGTTTCAGAACCTATAAAGTTTTAAAGTAAAATTTTATTGTTAAATTTATCAAAAATATTCGGATTCGTCTTAAGCTTAATAATAATTCATACAAATTCAATAATAAGTGCATATTTATTTTTGAATTTACGGATGTGTCTTGTTTATCGCGCAATTAGACAAAAAATATCGTGTGCAACTCGGGCGGAAATGTCAATTCTGACTTCGTACGATTGCCGCCCTCGCTTCGCTCGTGCGGCAATTTTCGAGCTCGTTCAGGAATTGACAACTTTCCGCCCTTGCCACACAATATACTATTAAATCATTCCATTGCTTATCTGCATACAAAAACATCTTTGACATGGCGACGAAAAGGATACATAACTTTTGTTTCACTTCGAATTTTGCAATAATATTTTAGGAGAGTATTCTGGACACTATAAGAAATCCGAAAAAAAGAAAAAATCGATTTTTTGACATTTTGAACTGGAATGTCCCCTTAATTACATTAATATAATTAGGCGTAAATAGAATTTATTTGGCATAAAATAATTTATAGCAATTTTCATTTAACTTTAATTTATCATTGAGAATTTTTAAAAACTATTTACACAAGCACTGAAAAGGTTCAATAACTGATAAAATTTTGACTTTATTTTCTAATAGGAACAAATAATTTTTCAGTTATCATTTAAGGTTATATTATTCAGTAGTGTCCTATTACGTTCGTAACATAGGGAAACTTGACTTCCGAACTTCTCTTTGTAGTGACATTCGAGTGTTAAAAGTAGAAGATTAACTTATGTTTTGCATATTTATAAAACATTTAAATATTACTACAATTATCTAAAATTTTAAGTATTGAATGAACTAAATAACGACATTGTTAATTTGAGTCATTGAAAGGTGCTAAATTTATTGAAATACTTAACCACACATATTTATATGTTTATTAAACCTCTGTCGTGTTTTTGAAATTCTTGGGAACAGCCGTATTTTTCAGACTCAAAAAAATATAAAGTGTTTTTCAATCGATAGCAACAAACTAAAAAATTAAAAGTACAAATTTTTGAATCATAAAAATGATGCTTTTAAATTTAAAAACTACAGTCATTGACTCAAAAGCATATACTGTTAAATTAAAAAATTTTTATCGTTGATTCAAAAGGAATACCTTCAAATTAACATAGTATGCTGTCAATTTGAGAAATATGCTTTGTTTCATATGAAAGTGATACTGTCGAATCATTAGAATTCGATAGTTTCAAAAAGTTTTAAAAACAACAGCATATACGTTTGGCAGCCCATTATGACATTATTCAATGAATCAAACTCAAATGTTATTGATTCAACAGAATTTTTTTCTCCGTGTAGTAAAAATAATTAAATAATATTTACGCATATTGACTTCAACGTAGAAATGCATATGGGTGATTCTTCGCGTAGCGCACAACTTAATGTCCCGAATGTTTTTTAAGAAATCAGTTTCATATATTCTAATAAATTTAACGTGGATAACTTATTTCCATGGTAACAAATAAAAGTCTATAGATATTTTTATTTAAAAGTTTATAATTTTACTTAAAAATCTGTTTTAAGTTGCCAAAACGTCTTGGTCTTATCAGTCCCCACTACCATTTAATATATAAAATGTTTTTTTTTGTAAAATATAATGATAAATATAATGACATATAATTGACATTTTCTTATTGTCTAAGTTAGTAGAATTGAGAAAAACAAAACACTTGCGAAAAAACAAATTTATTTTTTAATTTGAATTTTCCCAGAATTTTTTTCGAAACAATTGTCAACTCAGTAGTATAAGACCCTTCACTAAACGTAAAGCAGGAACCTACAATATCGACCAAGTTTCAAAATTCTAGAAGAAGTAACGATATCTAAACCCAGACGTCACCGTCGAAACAATTCTTGAATTGAAAAACAAATTTAAAGCTATGAAAAAATGAGGGACTAACTACATTTTTTAATATTTTTGTAGGGGAGAGGGCTCCAAGATGGACACCTCTTCGATTGATGGCTCTAAAATCCAAACCGAATAACATATGTTAAAATGTTTTATACTACATAAAAGTACAATTTATTAAGTAACTTATGCCCACTGAGATAAAATTTTATTTTGAACTTTAAATTATTATTATTTTTTATAGCATTTTTTCTTATTTTTAAAATTTTTGACCAAAAAAAGTGTCCCCAAGATGGACACCTTCTTAAAAATCACTTTAAAGTGTGGTAAATTAAAGATAAACATCCTGTATTAATTTTGAAACTAATGTTTAATCATTTTATTCTGTTTACTAGGAATAACATTATTAAAAATCTTAATTTTATAACTTGAGAATAAAAAAGCGCCGCCGTCGTTTTTCGAGAAATCGATATTCGATATATCAAATTCTCTATCGATAGCTCTACATTCCATGGCGGTAAAATTAAAAAATCTCAATTACAAGGCTTACAAAATTATTTAAAAAATGTGTAATCGAAAGCATGAAAATAAATACATTGAAATGTGGTGTCCATCATAGGGTCTCGAAAGTGTCCATCTTTGGTTAAATGACACCATTTTTTGAAACTCTGAAAAAAATTGTATACAAACAAAATATTAATAAATTCATTTTAGAATATTATTATATGATAAATAAATAATATTATAACGATAAATACCTATGTAAAATGAAAAATTTTAATAACTTTATCGGCTTGAGAAAAATCGGAAATAAAACTTTTTTTGACAAAAAATTCAGGTGGATATGCGCAGTAGAAAAAAAACTGGTTTTATTTTTCAAATATGCATAAAACTCTTCGCCTATACAAACAATAAAAATAAAAAAATTGAGAAGATGCTGTCACTTTAAACAAAAATTTTATAGGAAATGTCCATCTTGGGGCCCTCTCCCCTAGATATTTCTTGTCCCCCGTTTTCGCGTCATGGTTTAATTACTTTTTAAAATTGCATAATTTACATAAAGAATCAAATCGAAAAATAACTTAACATTAATAAAAAGCATAAATAAACTCTCCTAAGTAAATTACTAAAATGAAAATCAATTAAACAATTTTCTTTTCTGTTTTATATGTATTATAAGCATGAAAGTTGCATAGGGAATCACAGAATCGTCATGGTCTAATCATCACATATTTGCAATAAAATGAATAATTATTTTAATTTTACCTCAAAACAAGTTAAGTATTATAAAGTAAGTGAAAACAAAAGACGTGAAAAAAAGAATTTTTGAAATCGATGATAATTTACTAAAAAAATTAGTTTTTCATATGCGTCATGGTCTAATAATTTTTCATAGTAAGGTTTTTCTGTATTAAACTGTGTCACTGAAGCACTCATAAGTATAACGAAAATTTTTAATTTAAGTGAAAAACTTAATTTCTATAAATTGCAGCATAAATTTTGATAAATTTCTATAAATTACCGCATAAATTTTCATATAATTCCGATTTTTTTTTCTTAATTACTAATTTTGCAACAATTTATTGTTCATTGTTGCACAAATTTCTATAAACTTTCATGAATTACCTCGAAAATTTCCATAAATTACCAAATTCCAAATTTTTAATAAGAATGTAAACTTTACATAATTTTATTAATTATCGCGACAATTTCTATAAATTTTCATAAATTACCAAAAAAAATATTAAATGAGATTTACGCTATATTTTTTAAATTACTGCAAAAAATTTTTTTGATAGAATCTGTCCAAACATTGAATTTGTTAATTACTATTCTTGTTTACAACAAAAATTATAAACAATTTTTCCGGACCGCTATGGATTTTTCATGCTGGAGCCTTTATCTTAAAAAATATATTGATAACAATCATAACAATAACATTTTTTTAAATTTTATTAACCAAATCGTGCGCTACGCGGAGAATCACGCATATGTATCTATACATATAATCTATTTTCGTACATTTCCCAAATGAAAACTTGTAAATACATTTAATTACTGTCACTAGAATAAAATGTACTTACTCTACCAAAACCTTATCATATATTTCTATGCATGACATCGTGACATCTGAACAGTAGTCAAGCATTTTTTGTTTGGCAGATTCATTGACCTCACTGTTATTGTTTCTTAAACAAGTGTGAGGCGTTGTGGGAATTTTTATGCCTCCTCTTATTTCCAGCTGCCCCTTGCAATAAATGAACTTTGTCGTTCGGTAGCAGCATCTATTTATAATGTTAAAGTACGAATGAAGTATATTATTTATTACGATCTTTTTAGTTTGTGTACAAATTTTGTTAACCATTAGTTTTCTAGCCCCAAATAACGAATGTGTTATAAGAATTTTTTGTATTCTAATATTTTCACACGTAATATTCAAAATAAGCATCGGAAATGTAGGGGAGAGTTGGCCAAAATGGGGTACCTTTTTGTAATTGGCTGTTTAGGGAAAACCAAATGAATAAATCGATTCAACTAATCATTAGAATTCTTCTTTGTACTCTTAGGTTTAAGAAAATTATTATCATAGCAGAGAAAAAAATTTTTGAAAGAACTTATATCCTATTTTCTGAGAAGATACGAGAACCCCATTTTGCCCCATGGGTGGGGCAAAATGGGGTGGTATCAAATTACCATACAAAACATGGAATATTTTTTCAAAATTTGTTAAATTCTTGTTGTAAGAGATTATAAATACAAAAAAAAGTAAGATTCTTTATTATTATGAAAAAAACAAGCAATATTTATTAGAATTCAACAAAAAAAATATCGATATGTCGATAATGAAACATCGATAGCATAATACCCCGAAACAAAAATATTGACTTTTCTGCGGAAAGATGTTAATATGCATAATATAATGTTTTTAAGTAGTTTAATGAATATTAAATACAACTTTGTATGGTCCAGCAGGTAGGTACCCCATTTTGTCCCGCAGTGCATATTACAACAAAATGTAATGTTTACAAATTGTTGTAAACAATTTAACAATCTATCCTATTGGAAATTTACTCTAGAACAAGTGCTGAAAAAGATCTCACACTTGCCAAATTAAATAAATTATCCCAAAAGGTTTTATAAGCACTTTAATTTCGCAAAAAATCGATATTTTTTTTTGTCAAAACGTAAAATTTGTATAACTTTCAAAAAAAAAAAATTTTTTATGGTGTTCTCATAATTAATAACATTTTCTTATCAATATGAATTATATATATCGAGGATAAAAAAAATTAAAAGCACCCATCATGAAGAAACAGAGGTACCCCATTTGACCATTTCAAGTAAAAACAATATACTAATGAAATATATTTTTGTACTGCCATAAATATGGCTGATTCTCACATATTGTATTGGTGCGGTATGGAACAGCCATACAGTATTGCTGTTTCAGCCGTACATAGCCATACAAATATCAATGTGTAGTGAGTAGTGGGGCTGAATTCTAGTGGAACGTCTCCACCAATCAGAGACGTTTTACTTCAATCGCCTTTCCTGAAAAATTCACTATTGGGAGCTAAGGTCCCTTTTGTTGCTGCACGTCACATATATTTCAAGCAAATTTTACATATGAAATTGAGTCAACAATGAGAGAAGGTGCGCATCGACGACTATAGTTATAGGTATACTAACGTATGCTGTGGTATATCTATAGCTACACTGAGAAAAATGGATATTGAGCTTTAATATCTAGATAATATTAACATGTCCAAGAAGTTGGCAATGCCATTTCATTTTTACCAAAAAAGAAATATTGTGCTAAATTGTGCTAATTTTGTACTAATTTGTGCCGCAAAAAGTTATTTAAAAAAATTAAAATTTAATAAAAAAAATGAAATTTTTTTTTCAAACCCGTGCAGAAATTTTGACCGGGGCCAGATCGGGATAAACCGGGCCCCGATTGTAAATTTATATAACTTTTATTTCTTAAATTTTCATATTTCAAAAATTTATACATTTTTAAAGGTACATACTTTTGATACTGATTTGAATACTGCATTTGTTAAAATACGGGTTCTAATATTAAAAACAGAAAGATAACTTATAAAATTTTGGGCTGTTTCTCTTTTCTTTGCTTACGATGCCCTTCCCAATCCTTGGCATTTCCGAAAATCACGCCCAAATGACCTAAAATGTCCTCATCTGACACTTGAAATTTGTTTGCAGTAACATCTGTAAATAAATTTGTTCATAATTATTGAAAAGGTAAATAAGTATATTTTTAATATAATTAAAATTTTAAAATCAACTTTTTACCTATTAAACTCGAACAAAATGGCATAGTTTTAAAAACTGTTTTTCCCGGACTTGGCTTTGTGCTAGTTAGTTTTAAAACAAGATCTCTGCTGAAAAACTTTTTAATCAAATTATTCAAAGATTTTCTGACGCCAATGTCCTTATTCAATGTTAAATTCACACATGATTTCTGTAATAAAAGAAAATATTAACTAATAAAATAGATCTATGATGAATAATAATCTATTACACAATTGAAAAGTTTTTTTAAGAAATGACAAAAAACGTAAATTTCCAAATTGATAATAACTATTGATAAATTGAGATTTCAAATAGAATTATCACTTCAAACTATCTTTATAATAAATATTAATTCACATGTAGTAATTAACATTATTTCAATTACACTTAACGATAAAACAACATTATAAATATTGAATATTAATTTATAATGACAATTAAAAATGAATATAAAGAAATATAATAAATAATATTACAATATTAATAAGTATCGTAATTAATATAATGTGCTTACAAAATGATTGACGCAATTTTCTTCTTCCAACAGCTTTTGGTTGAGCTTTTCTAATTCTTCCAGAGTTTGAAAAGGCAAATTTAAATTGTATTGTTGTTGAAAGCTTTTTTTGTTATTGTCGTTGAATGTTCCAAGCTGTTCTATCATTCCGATAACAATATTCGTGCTATCACGAATATTTTGTACCTCGAGTCGTAATAATTTCATTTCTTTCACAAGTAATTTAAAATAATCTAAAAAAGTTTGTAGCAGATACATTTTATATTAAAAAAATATTTTTTTACACGGAAAAAAATTAAAACATGAAAAATAATTTTTATAGAATTAGATTTAAAAATTGTTTAAATCTTACCGTTCTCTTTTCCTTCAAGTTTTTTACCTGAATTGGAGACGGTTTTATTTTGCCTGTCGTCTCTGTACGAGTGTTCTGTAAATATTAATATATTACATGAATACATAAATATAAAATTATAAATGAAAAGATTTTTAACTATTTATTACCAGCAAAGTTTCTCATTGTGTTTTGGTTTCCGGTAGACAGACTTAATGACATTTCATTTTCTTCGAACTCTTCTTTTTCGAAGTCGACATCATCGTAATCATTATCCAGTGATTCGTCAAGTTCCATGCGAGATTCAAATACTGAAAAATATAAATATTTATTAGTTTAATGTTTACAAGTATGTGTGGTAGAGTTTTTTGCTTAGAGTTTATTCATATCAAATGCATATCACTTGTTTAAAATTAATCCGTAGAGTTTCTTGATTAGAGCTTATTAAGCAGAATCATTTATTATAATTATTTTTTATTTTTATTTATATAAATATAATATTTGAATTATAATAAAGGAAATACATACCATTAACTTTAGAATTATTTTTTGACTTCACTCTTTCTTTATTCTCAGCTATAGAATCATCACTGCTAAAAGAATCATAATTCTTTCTTGATTTTGCTAAAATATGATTTAAAAATAAGAGATTATAAAATGAGGAGCTTACAAATTTTATTAAATTGAGTAATAAATGAATTTTAATTCCTTAAATAAAAACTGAGCGAATTTATCATTCAAAGTGAACATAAATTTTTATTTTGTATAATACCTGTGACGTGATATCAAAGACCTAAGAAGCAAAAAATTATAGTTCATTTTTGTCAATTTTGAAGTACAAATGTATAAAAAGGGTTGAACTTGAACTATAATTTTTCCATTACTAATTATTTCTTACAATTTTAATATTTTATAATTCTTCTTAATTACCTTCAAAAATCGAAGAGTTTCTCTGTTTTTTTAAATTCATAAATTTAGCTGATTCTTTTTTCGAATTAGTAGATGCACTGATCCCAATGCCGGAACTAGAAGGATTTTCCGGATTTTTAGAAGTCAACGCGGAAATTGATGAATTAGCCAATTTACTGTCCCCTGACGTAGGCATTGTAATGTTGGAAACATTTAAAATATCCTCTAAACCTGGCAATGACTGGATTTTATTTTTAATTTGATCCTCAGTCATTTTCTTTTTCTTTTTTGGTTCTGTATCCGATTCAGTATACGCAAATTTATCAATCTTTAATTGATTTAATCTCATCACTGCCAATTCAAATGTATCTGTTAAATATAATTAAGGTCAATTTATTTGTAATTACTCAAATTAAATTGCAATTTGAACATTACAAATTATTACTGCAAATCATTTTAAAAAAAAAGAATTTTTTAAATGAGTTTAAAATTCCTTTTTTTAATATAAAAAAGTTTCTTTTGAAAGTTAAATTTTACTTCAGTTAAAAAAATCGGTCTTCACACCAGAACAAAAAATTATACTTTTTTTAAATTAATCAACATTGTGAATTAGAGATTATTCATAGAAAGTTTAAAGAACTTTGAAAAATGGTTGTTAATTTTACTTATTAAATTCGTTTAAGTTATTCTTACTGAAAAAAGTTTTAATTATACAACGATTTGAGTACAAATTTTTAAACTCACCTGCGTGACCGTGAATTTGAATGACATATTCTGGCTAACTGTCATCAGGTACGTCTCCTTGTTTTTGTATTATGTCATACAAAGTTGCACTGGTTTCATCATTGTAAGGAGGTGGCATATACTTTGTTACAAATTTTTTTTTTCTCGTCGAATCTCATCCATTTCAACAACGTAATATCTATGCTTTTAGTCGCAGAACGTTTGCCTGAAGAAATGAATTGCACCAATTGAAAAGGCTTTATTTGCAATACCATATGCACCATTGCACGACTCAATCTGTCTAAAAGAATTTAATTTATTATTTATTGTTTTGAATACTTTCAAAGTTTAACGATAAATAATATTGATATTAATGAATATATGTATTTCATTTGATTTTTAAAATTGTTTCATTAATTAATAAAATTAACTTGGTTAAAAAATTACTACTTATGCATTATTGAATTACTCGAATTTACGATGCTATATGAATATTAACGAATTATTTATATTGCGAAAAAACTAATATAATAAATAAAAATCTAAAATATCAATAACATTAAATAACAAGATTATATATGGTATCTTTTAAAAACGATTATTTATTTATTTATTTTTTTTTTTCTTCATGTACACCCCATTTGGGTTTTTACATATATGACAACCCCTTAAATATTCTCCAAATTTCCCCAGATTCCCAATACCCCCTATTTGCGGTCCGTAGCCGGCTTTTATTAGAAGTACTCGTATTCACATGGCCGTTTCCGGCCATAGTCAAGGGAAACTACGGAAAACCTTAACTGAGTACAGCCGATTTATCGACGCCGAGTCTTGGATGTATAAATTCGAAGTCTCGAATATTACACAACCAAGTCCTCGACGTTCAAATCTCCCGCTCAGATTATCTCACGTGCCGGAAAAATCCCAGGCTAATGGGCGCGAACCAAGTACCCTTGGTTCTACAGCGTCCGCCGAGCGAGGCATTTATCCGACTGAGCTAATCTGTCGGTATAAAACGATTATTTATAATTTATAGATAATTTTTTCACCGATTTCATACACTGTAAAAAATCCTAAGAATATTACCCACATTAAATGTGGCTATTTTACAGACAAGGGTAAAAGTACCGCATTCAATGTGGCAACATAACCTTATTTAATGCGGTACTTTTACCCTTGTCTGTAAAATAGCTGTAATATTTTTTACAGTATAGTCAACATTGGTATTATTTTAATAAAATGAAAATTCTTACCTTTTGTTGATTTCGACTATTTTTTCCACACAACCCTACTGAAAAATCCTATATAGGTTCCTTAAAGAAATCCTATAAGAATCCTTCTGGGATTCTTATAGGATTCTTTATAGGAACCTGTATATGTTCCTATGTAGGACAATGCCTATAGGAAGATATATGTCATCCTATAGGAATCCTATATAGTTTCCTATAAGAAAACAGATGTTGACTTATAGGATTGCTATAAGAAAATATGTAATTTCTTTTATAGGTAGTTATGTAGATTC
This sequence comes from Leptopilina drosophilae, assembly GCA_032873175.1. Lineage (NCBI taxonomy): Eukaryota > Metazoa > Arthropoda > Insecta > Hymenoptera > Figitidae > Leptopilina > Leptopilina drosophilae. The sequence continues at coordinate 45,757,222 of CM065483.1, forward strand.
CTGTAAATGAAACTTATGAGAAGTTATATAATTTCCTATTCTGGATCCTACATAGATTTCCACATAAGATTTTATGTGTGTTCCTATATAAGTTCCTATATGGTTTTTGCAAAATAATTTTGTTTAAAAATCTACATGTAGATCTTTCCTATTTAGGATATTTCGTAGGTCCCTATGTAGGTATTGCAACAAAACTTTGTAGAAACTCCTATGTAGAATACTATATAAAATTTCCTATAAGAATTTATACAGGATTCTATGAAGGTCTCCCATCAAAACTCTATAAAAACTCCTATGTAAGATCCAATACATGTTCGCTGATAAGAATTAATATAGGTTTTTTATAGCGGATTCTACGTAGGATTTTCTACATTTCGTACACTTATATTGCGGACATGCTGAGTTTACCAGAATAATACGTATGAACTTACACTGGGATGTTCTGTTAAGCTTACACTGAACATTTTTTTGTAAGCTTCTGTCTAAAAATTGTTGTCAATTGAACTGCATTATTTTTGAAATATTTCATTTAAGTTATATTCAATTTTTAACATTTATTACCCAGATAGCAATCGTGCGTCGCACGTCCCGCACAAAGTGTGCGAGGCACACAATGCTGGCGATTAAGTATGCATTTCGACTGCACTCAACATGCATACGTGGAGACATCATGCATTTCATTTTATATACAAATAAATATAGTTAAATATAACTGGTTGCAGAAATAAAAAACAGCATTTATTTTACAATATTTTTTTACTTAAATTTACATTGAATAAAAATTTATTTAATTAAACTAACCGATTACTTGTCTATTATCTAATAAAATATTTAATTCAAGAAAGTAATATGTTTTTCTTAAGATTATAAATATATAATAATTATATTTCTTATTTTAATAACATTGCGCAGATGTCGAGCGCAACTTTACATGCATTGTATACAAGCATGAACGGCGTGCACCGCATTTGCATTCGTTTTGTCGGCCTTGACAGATTACTCTCTCTCCCTTTTTTTGAGGATAATTATTATATTTTTTCAATTGGATTCAAATAAATTTGTGCGCAATTCTAGGCAATTATTCTGTGCGTCGTAAATTGTAGTTTGCACTGTAACGAAGTAGTTTCGTACAAATTTATTTTCTTATAAATTATATTGATTTTTATTTTATTTTCTATTATTTTCAGTTTGTAATTTGAATCTTCGCGCGTATTAATTCTGATTTTTGATGAGAACTCTCATTTAGGACTCATCTGCGCGCTATTGTTCTCTAGCAGACGAATATATATGATTATTATTAGTTTTGGTGTTGAGAGGAGAACATCTTGAGGATGTAAAGTAAAAGAAGTGTATAATTTTCTAATTTTATGACTAAGGGATTGAAAGAAGAGAACGTTTGTAAAGTTGTTTACGTTAAAATAAAGGACTAGTGAAGAATATTCTTGTTGTGATTTTATTGGGATATTCCTTCTTGGATTTTGGAGAGAAAATTATATATACTTCGGGATAAAGGAAGTAAGTACTTTTTCATCAATGACGGAATCGTGTCTCAAAGATTAAATCTCCCTTTATTTAATTTTTCCCGACGGAATCTCCTTTTGAGATATTTTTGATCAAAGATATTATTGATTGTATTTTTTATTATTACTTGGTAATTTGTTTTTGTTAGTTTTTCAACAATTAAACTAACTGGCGTCTAACATGTCATGTTTGGGGTTAAGTCAGATTTTTGACGAATAAGGGAAATGATAACTTATTTAATTTTTATACAATTTTAGATTTGTTATTAAACAAACCGTCATAAAATTTGGCGCCCAACGTGGGGCCATTTGTTGGGAAATTTTTGAGACACGACAAAATATATATCTGTGATTTTTGACTTGTTGGGAATTTTTGGCTTGAAATGTTTTGTGACATGTATTTTTTTTGTGACTTGGGAGAGGAGGAGATTTACATGTAAATTATTTTTTTTTCTTGTTATATTTGACTTGGAGAGGAGGAGATAATTGTGTAAAATGAAACATTTTTACACTTGAGAATTTTTGTTGACGGCATGGCGAGAGACGCCATAACCTCACCTTAGGCATTTTCTTTAGAAGTTGAATATTTTGTGTAATAGTTGGACGATATCGATAATTTTAATTTTAACAAACTCAGTGAATTTTTCTTAATTTTTCGCGAGTGATAAATAATTTTTGCCATCATTATTTAAATAATTAGCCAACACGTGCTTTGTGTTGAATAAAATTGTAGTAATCACGTGACAGGTAGCGCATGCGCGTAGTGATAATTTTTCGCATCATTTTTCAAATTCATTTCCGTTCATAGAAATTGACGGTCAATGGAAAATTTCGACTAGAAAAATTATTGCGCATGTCAAAAATTAGTCACGTAGGTTCGAACATATTACTCATGCAGGGATTGACGAGAAAAATTTGACTTGGGAAAGGAGATGAAAATTTCTGCCGCGAGACAGGGAAAATTATAAAAGGACCAGGGCCGTATTAAATGGGAGACGTGCCCCCTTTTTGTTAGTAATTAACAAATTTTAAAAATTTTTATCCTTTTCGAGTTTAGTGAAGAATAAAATTAATTAAATAAATTATTGAATTATATCAGGACCGTATATAGTGTGGATTGGGCCCTAAAAATTAATTTTTGTTTTAAATGACTGAAAATTTTTATAAATTTTTCAAACTAAATCAAAATTAATTTATTCTGATTTTTGACAAAGCGTGAAAATTTAAAATTACCCTAATTTAAAGTTAACTAAGTTAATAAAATTTTTTTTTGACATTTGAAATTGTTTAAAATTTTTTTTTGTTGACAATTAAAATGGCTCACGCAGTAGAGAAAATGACTGACTATAAAGAGAGAATGGCAAGACTCTTTGATAGTCCGGAGATCAAAGACATTTGGGGATCTATCGTCACATTGCCAGTAGGACAAATAGTAACAATGTTACTTGCAAAACAATTATCAATTGCAGGAACGTTACAAGTCCTACGTGAAAGATTATTCCGTATTGAACTAAGGATAATTTTCAAAGATGAACTAGACATTCCCTTTTGTGAAGAATATGACTGTGGGAATTCAAGTAAAATTTTTCTTCTTGAAGCTTTTATACCGCCAAAGAAGGAAGAAATTCCCAATATTTGCCAGACAAGGGGTGCAGGAGTGATAAATGATAGTGATGAAGAATTTGACAGTCCAGAAATTAGAGACTCGGGTATTCTGGGAGAGACTGACAAAAATCAGGAATTATCAGCAGGGATGGGGGAAAGAAATTTTTCACCTATTAGACAAAGTCCAATTAGCGAATCTTTACCAAGCCCCTCAAGTGTAGGCTACACTCCAGTAAGGAGTACAAGTTATATACCTGTAATGACAAGTGCCAGCATCCCCACCACCTCAATTTTGACAACTACTTCTCATGCACTTTCTTTACCAACTACCACAACAATCATGACTGCTCCTCAGCCAATTATTTCGGCTACAATGGCACCAAATGTCATTAGTTTACGACAATCGGTCTCTAAATTTAGTATTAGTCCTGAAATCAAACAAATTCTCAAAATGAATAAACAAATGACGAATACGTTCATTGCTATTAATGAACATCATGACGTTAATAGTTTAGAAAATAATTTTGAATTGCCTTTAAATGACATTAACCCCCATTTAAAAACAGAGAATGTTCAACATGATCCTCAAAATCAGAACTTTGAACAAAATGATCAAGTTGATCTTTCTCAACCCGTTCAAAATGAGAATAGAACAAGTGGAAATAGACGAGACACAAATATCCGCCAACCAGTACAGAAAAACAAAAACCTGTCCAAGGGGGGGATATCAGACGAGGATGATAGTGATAATGACTCAGACAAATCTGACAAAGTTTCGAAAAAGGGGAGAAAGATTTCTCATTCTAAAGACCAACACAAGACTTCAACTAAAAATAAGTACAAGAAAAAGAATGTAAGACGAACATTATTTACTGACTCATCTAGCGACTCTGACTCAGACGTCTCAAGTGAATTATCATTAAAATCAGACAAAAGTATAGCAAATAATAGGTCGAAAACAATTAAAACTTTAATAAATTGGGACATTAAATTTTCGGGAGAAGATAATGCTGACCCTGAAGATTTTCTTGACAGACTAAATGATTGCAAAGATTGTATGGTAATTGACGACGATGACTTAGTGCATTCTATACCTAGTATTTTAAAAGGACAAGCGAGTCGTTGGTATAGGACAATTAGGCGAGAAATTGACACATGGAAGGCATTCAAGAGAGCTTTTCGTCGTGAATTTTTAACAACAGTTGACGACGACGAGGTAATTGACGAACTCAGGGCTAGGACACAAGCAAAAGGAGAAAAGATTTCTTCTTACTTGACAAGCTTAAGACTAATAATGGGACATTTAAGTAGACCATTACCAGTTCAACAGCAAGTTAAAATTGCTTACAAAGGCCTTACGCCAACTTACCGAAGACAAGTTGACGCCTCAAGTTTAGACTCATTGACTAAATTAGAGAAGAATTTACGACAATATGAAAAAGTAAAAGACTTGGACGACAGATATGTTCCTCCACCCTCGAAAGACAAAATGCGTTTTCCAGCTGCTGCATATCATGGTGCCAAGAAGGACGATAAAACTCAAGGAACCAACAAACATGAGAAAAAGGTAGCAGCTCTACAAGACGAAGGTGCAGTTGAGTCAAGTGAAGGTGAGAAGAAGACGAAGGAGAAGGGCGAGAAAAAGAAAAAGGACAAGAAGACTAAGGGGGAAAAGAAGGTTGAGAAAACTGACAAAAAAGTTGACGCACTTAACCAGACAGTCCCCACCACAATGACACCAGCACCAGCATCGAATGCAGCGATGTTGTACGCGGCCATGGCTGCTGGGAAATGGAAGAAGAAACAACCACAGAGCAACCTTTTTAATGCTGTTGCTGCCCCTGGAGGTCAAGTTGGTGTTCCTAATGCTGTGAAAGCACCAACCCCTTTTTATGGTGCATGTTTCTCCTGCCAGTCTGTGGGACATAGAGTTTCCGAATGCCCTTTAAAAACATGTTTCATATGTCACCAACAAGGACATATTGCTACACATTGCCCCAATAGAATAAAGCAAACAGAACTTTGTCTGGTTTGCAAAACTCCTGGGGTAAATTTTCTGACTTGCCCGATTTGTGTTAATGTACGGAATGCTTTGGGAAACGGCCCATGGGGGGCGCAGTCGTTGCCTGTACCCCCCACCAACCCCCCTCAGACCCAATAATCACAGTTTCTAATGACAATATTAAAAAGACTGTAATTGTTGAAAATAGGGATAAATTAAATAATGAAAAAGGTTTAAATTCTTTCCCTATTAATGAAGGTGCATCTTGCAGTTGGGACACGGGTGACAAAGTAGTAGGTGACCAGAGTGGGGATGTACCACTCATATGGAAAGAAGACAAGATTGGGACGGAAGAATTAAATGAGAAAAACTCATTCAAGTTTTTGACATGGGATGAAGGAGTTGTTAAGAATGAGAAAGACTCATTTAATTTTTCATTTCAAGATTTTGAGGCTAAGAGTGGAAGTAGATGTCCACTCTATAAGCGGGGTTTGATTGAGGGGATGAATGATACTGATAATGGATCGGTATCAATGGTCCAAGGGAGGGGAGAGGTTGTGAAGGGCACAACTGACCCATACCTAAATATTGACAAGGACGTAGACGGTAGCCGAATGGAAAATCGATATTTCTTTCGAATGCACATTGGTAACAAATCTTATGAGGCACTTTTTGACCCTGGAGCAATGATATCGGTTATCAGCGACAGAGTGGCAGAGCCCTATAAGGACCGACTACAACCATGCAATACCTCAATAAGAAGCGCTATTGGTGGTAAGACAGAGACGGCAGGATTGTTGAAACTGAACATAACAGTTGACGGACATTCAAAACCGTTTGACATTAAAGTTCTTAGTTCAGTGACACAAGACATCATTCTGGGTATTGATTTCTGCAAAGCCTGGAATATGGACGTTCAACTTGGACCTGGTCTCTGGAGAGTGTTTGACGGTGATTGGCATATATTTTGTGTCAAGGACGTTATTGAAGGAGAAGAAGAAATTTATGCTGAATGTGCTGGTATCTCTGCGTTGACGGACAAACAAAGAGATATAATTCAAGAATTGGTAAAAAAGTTAGTACTACCACCCTCGGAAGAACTACCAATGACCAACTTGACTGAACATCACATCAGGGTGACTGACGAAACCCCTATTCAGCATAGACAAAGAAGAATGTCACCAATAATGATTACTTGGTCCCAGAAAAATGCAGCCCAACTGCATAGGAAAAATGTAATCGAACCTTCCTGCAGTAATTGGAGAACAGCTCCAGTTTTGACGCCAAGAGGAAATGGTGACTTTCGACAATGTTTAGATTTCAGAGACGTAAACAAGGTCACAATTAAGGACATGTACCCGTTGCCGACCATTGACTCGATTTTGGACAAATTGAGAAATGCAAGATATATATCAAAAATCGACTTGACACTGGCCTATCATCAAATTCCATTATCCCAAGAAAGCAAAAAGTATACTGCTTTTGCTATCCCCGGATCAGGACTTTGGCAATATTGCCGAATGCCGTTTGGACTTGTGAATGCTTCGAGTACGTTTCAGAGACTAATTGACTCTCTTTTTGGACCAGAAATTGAACCCTATGTGTTTGGATATCTTGATGATATCATCATCGTTACGAACAACTTTGACGAACACGTAAAATGGTTGGAGTTTGTTTTAGAAAGACTTAGAGAAGCAAATTTGGCCGTGAATCCTGACAAGTGTGAATTTGGATGTTCACAAGTCCGATATTTAGGATATTTATTAGACGAGGAAGGATTACGACCAGATCCAGAGAAGACTGAGGCAGTGAAGGATTATCCACCACCGACGAATGTGAAACAGCTGAGAAGATTCTTAGGAATGGTTGGATGGTACTCAAGATTCATCAAAAATGATAGTGAAATCAGACTACCACTCTTCAAGATGCTGCATAAAGGACGACCATGGGAATGGGGAGACGAACAACAGGAAGCTTTCGACACTTTGAAAGTAAAACTGACGACAGCACCAGTACTCGCTCGACCCGACTTCAATCTGCCATTCACAATTCAGTGTGATGCAAGCAGTTATGCCCTTGGCGCTGTTCTGACTCAGGAATTTGATGATGGAGAACATCCAGTAATGTATATCAGCCGAGTGTTGACTGGGGCTGAAAGGAACTACTCTGTGACGGAAAAAGAATGTTTAGCTCTTCTTTGGTCAATCAAGAAGTTTCGACCTTACATCGAAGGATATAAGTTCAAGGCCATTACTGACCATTCAGCTTTGAAGTGGCTGAAGAATTTAAAAGATCCGACTGGACGACTCGCAAGATGGGCTTTGGAAATGCAAAATTGGGACTTTGAAATTATTCACAGAAAAGGTGCATTAAACCAAGTTCCAGATGCATTATCAAGGATGACCGAGGATGATGAGATGATTGATGCCTTTGAGACGATTGAGGATCAATGGTATCTCAGACGGCGGGAATTAATCAGACAATTTCCGAACCGATTCCCAGGATGGAGAATTGAAAATGATCTTTTATACCGTCATCGTAGTGACCCGCTGCTCCTCCCTATTGTTGGTGATGAAGATGGATGGAAATTGGTGGTACCGGATGAACATAGACTAAGGGTATTAGGAGATGCTCATTCTATTCCATCCATGGGACACTTAGGAGTGGAGAAGACGTATGACAGGGTTGCAAGGGAATACTATTGGCCAGGAATCTGGAATGATGTACACAATTTTGTGACTCATTGTATTCAATGTCAATTACATAAAGTATCTCAAGCAGGACCTGTAGGATTGATGGGACAAAGGATAGTAGAGAGACCATGGGCAGTAGTTGCAGCTGACACGATGGAATTTCCACCAAGCAAGAGTAAATGTAAATATCTTGTTGTTTTCCAAGACCTGTTTTCAAGATGGATTGAACTGAAGCCACTACGATCCGCAGACGGAAAATCAGTGACCAAAGCCTTCGAAGAATTAATCTTGTTCAGATGGGAAACTCCAGACTTCCTCTTGACTGACAATGGGAAAGAATATGATAACAAGACTCTCAAAGAAACACTTGAGGAATATGGGGTGAAACATATTACGACACCACCCTATCACCCTCAAGCTAATCCGGTAGAAAGAAGCAATCGGACCTTGAAGACAATGATATCAACATTCATTGGAAATGATCATCGTGACTGGGACTTACATGTCCATGAATTTCGACATGCAGTTAACACTGCAACCCAAGCTGCTACGAAAACATCTCCTGCATTTTTAAACTTTGGCCGCCATCCTCGACCAGTAAGAAGTTTGCGGAGAGAAATCGAGAAGAAAGATAAGATTCACCGAATCTCTCCTGAGGAATGGATTGACAGGGTTAAAAGACTTGACGCATTACGCGATCTTGTGACGAAATTTATTGACAAGGAGAAAAATAGACAGACTGAGTATTATAATAAAAATCGACATGAAATTAACTTTAAAGTTGGTGATTTAGTACTTAGAAAATCTCATAAACTATCAAGTGGGACACAAAAATTTGCAACAAAGTTAGCTCCGAAATTTGAGGGCCCATTTGAAATTATAAAGCAATTATCTCCTTCAGTTTTTATGTTACGTACACAAGATAGTCGAAGAAATCCAAAAATCCACGTCACAAATTTAAAGAAATACTTACCTAATTAAAATTAATATAATTGTTACTAATTATAATTTTTATTAATTATTTATCTGTTTTTAGGTTTTGACAAATTTTGACTTGGGTGAAGTTTGGCGCAATCCTGGCAGAAAAGGATTATATTCTTGACAAGGGAAAGAAGAGGAGAGATACCAAATTTCGATTCCAACCATATCTTGATTTAGAAAAGATGAAGCGACGAGGTCTAGGACGTGGAAGTTCATCATCCAAACATCGCCCAACTGAAGAATTCAAATTGCCGAAGAATTACTTACCACCACCATCTCTACTTGACTTTCCAATTCATGACTCGAGAAAAACAGACATAGTGGAAATCGGTGGGTTGGAAATTATTGACCCAAAGCTATTGCCGAAAAGTATAACGGAGGACAGGATACTAAAACGACGAGAAGATGAAAGTTGGGAGGAATTCGGAAGTCGACTGGCGGTTGATGAACTCGATAGATTTGTCAAATTTGAATACCCTAAATCGTCGATTGCAGTGGAGAAATTAAAAGAGAAGCAATCTGAAGAAATCGAGCGCCGAAAATCAGTACTGAACAAGGAAGATATTGTGCATCCAATGGACAATGATGAAATCGAATACCCTCAATCCACCACACCACCTGGTCCTCCAAATAGACCTGAACCCAACATGGTGATGACACAAGGGAAGGTAACTAGACGTAAGGATTCTTTTCAAGACTCATACGAAGCCCTACCTAGGAAGACGACTGGGACTCTATTCAATGATTTAGAATCCATACCGACTGACCCAACTATCGATCCACCTCCGCGGGCGTGCTATAACTGTTGGAGAAAAGGACACAATCGTTCTAAATGTCCGAAACCGATCACGGAGTCACACTGTGAAAATTGTGGGAGGAAGTTTGAAACAGTAGCCACGTGTCCCCGTTGCGCTAAAGGATACCGGAAATTTCTCCTTAATCAAGCCAAGGGTAAATCATATAAAAAGGAATCCTCGTTGATAAGAGATGAGGGAGAAGAAGTGGAGAGACGTCCTATGAGACTTCAACGACTAGGGAATCAGCTGTTACCCTCAATGTGGAAAACGGAAGTAAATTTGGGTATTAATAAAGATGGTCATGGTTCCAGTGAAAGAGCTTGGGACATTCCCAAGACACCTTCACCACAAATGGCCAGACATCCGATTCTTTTTGCATCTGAAAACAAATTTAAGGAGGAAGAAGCTACCGAGGTTCTAGAAGGATCAAAGGATCTTGATTCGACTCAGGGAGGTGACGAGAAGTCGGAAGTGTCTCGTGGGGATGAATGTGAGTTACCACCCCCATATGAATCAACTAGGGGACAGATTACACCATTGGTAAGGGCAATCCAGGATCTGACAATGGCAATGAGAGGTTTACCTAATGAAACAATCAATTTAGCAGTCCAACAATTGATTAAAGAACGACAATTGGAGCTGAAAGGAAAGTTATCTACAAAATAAGTGAAGTGTTATATTTGAGACAATAAGTTTATTTAGGAACAAGGATATTTTTTTTTGTTATTTTGAATTAAATTTTTTTTATTTTTTTTAGTTTTTCTTTTGTAATTGAGATTATGGATAGTAGTTCAATTCCTAGTGGAGGGGTATTGTAACGAAGTAGTTTCGTACAAATTTATTTTCTTATAAATTATATTGATTTTTATTTTATTTTCTATTATTTTCAGTTTGTAATTTGAATCTTCGCGCGTATTAATTCTGATTTTTGATGAGAACTCTCATTTAGGACTCATCTGCGCGCTATTGTTCTCTAGCAGACGAATATATATGATTATTATTAGTTTTGGTGTTGAGAGGAGAACATCTTGAGGATGTAAAGTAAAAGAAGTGTATAATTTTCTAATTTTATGACTAAGGGATTGAAAGAAGAGAACGTTTGTAAAGTTGTTTACGTTAAAATAAAGGACTAGTGGAGAATATTCTTGTTGTGATTTTATTGGGATATTCCTTCTTGGATTTTGGAGAGAAAATTATATATACTTCGGGATAAAGGAAGTAAGTACTTTTTCATCAATGACGGAATCGTGTCTCAAAGATTAAATCTCCCTTTATTTAATTTTTCCCGACGGAATCTCCTTTTGAGATATTTTTGATCAAAGATATTATTGATTGTATTTTTTATTATTACTTGGTAATTTGTTTTTGTTAGTTTTTCAACAATTAAACTAACTGGCGTCTAACATGTCATGTTTGGGGTTAAGTCAGATTTTTGACGAATAAGGGAAATGATAACTTATTTAATTTTTATACAATTTTAGATTTGTTATTAAACAAACCGTCATAGCACATAAAGTCTGCATTGGAATTTATTGCGGTAAAATTATATTAATCTATAAATTGATGGGTTACGAAAATAAACACAATCATCCCTTACGAAAATGTATGACACGCAAAACATGTCATGCGCGCATGCCATTATTTTCGTGACATTTTTTCGCGACGCCACGCAAATCATGTCATGAAAGTTGTGACATAAATTTATGTCATGCGTAAAACGCCACTGTAAAATTGGTATTTGAAGTGTGTAAAGATTATTATTTATAAAATTAATGATACACTGATTAACTATGTAAGTTTTTAAAACCGGAATTACAATTTTTATAATGTTGTTATGAATTTTTAGAAGAATATATTACATAAAAGTTAAATTTAAAGACAACAAAATTTCTATGTAGTTTTTTACAGAAACTTTATAATAATTTGTAGCTGCAAAACACTGTTTGAAGATAAAAAAATATTTCATAAAGGATGAATGGATAAGAAAGTTATTAAAATTACAATTATTATGTAACAGTGTTCGATGGTTTCTCTGTTCACAGGCACGTGAAATTGGTAAACAATCATTTTCTAACAAATGTTTCTGTGTTCACAGGCAGTTTTTAAAAAATCTGCCAACGTTACGTCGTCACAAATATTTTTAATTAAATGAATTCAAAAGATTTTTTAAATCCATACAGAATCGCGGTTGCAGAATTGGAAATACCACATCAGTGTAATACGAATCATATTGACAGCTGAGCCTTTGCGCTCTCTGCATGCTTCTGCCCTCTAATGGCAAATAGTTGTAATTTACGTCTTTCCGCCTGTCATTGCATTGCTGTGGAATTTTCAATTCTGCAAGAAACTGTGATATTACTTTTATAATTGATTTTAATAACTTTCTTATCCATTCATCTTTATGAAATATTTTTTTATCTTTAAACAGTGTTTTACAGCTACAAATTATTATAAAGTTTCTGTGGAAAAATACATAGAAATTTTGTTGTTTGTAAATTCAACTTTTGGGAAATATATATTTTTTAAATTCATAACAACATTATAAAAATTGTAATTCTGGTTTTAAAAACTTATATAGTTAATCTGTAAATCATTAATTTTATAAATAATAATCTTTACACACTTCAAATAGCAATTTATCAATGACATAAATTTATGTCACAACTTTCATGACATGATTTGCGTGGCGTCGCGAAAAAATGTCACGAAAATATTGCCATGCGCGCATGACATTTTTTGCGTGTCATACATTTTCGTAAGGGATGGTTCAGGACAAAAAAAAACACTCGAAAAAAATATAACCCAAAAATATATTTTTCATTTTAAGTTTTCTGCTAAAATAAAAGAGTTTTTTCAAATTTTCTGTTTCGTGTTGTACATAATTATTTTTTAAAAATATACACACTACCGTTCGTAATTGTGCGAACGCTACTTTTTTGATGACTATTCAAAATCTTTTAAGGGGACACCTAAGTCACCTAAAAACAATGCAAAAAGAGTCAACTTTCGGTACATTTTTCTCGAAAACTATTATTCCAATTGCGTTCGCCCTTTTTTTATTCGATTACAAATATAATCAATTATATGAATAAGAAGTAATACGACGTTATCTTCAATAGAAACTTTTTTATGAATATTTATACCAAAAGCAAAATAAAAATCCCATTTGCTCTGATTGATTGACTCATATCTCCGTTTGTACAACTTAAAATGATGTTAAACTTCTTATTCCTATTCTTGGAACCTTACTGAACAAAATAAAAAAAAGAAATTACAAATCGGTTTAGTAGATTCGAAGAAAAGTGTACCGAAAATTGACTCTTAATAAAAATCCAATTTTTCTGATTTATTGACTCATATCTCCGTTTGTACAACTTAAAATAATGTTAAACTTCTTATTCGTATTCTTGAAACCTTACTGAACAAAGTAAAAAAAAAATTACAAATCGGTTTAGTAGATTCGGAGAAAAGTGTACCAAAAGTTGACTCCTCCCGCACTGCTCTCAGGCGAATTAGGTGTCCCCTTAACTTGGTAAATAAAATAACTAAAATTTTTTCCTTGTTATTTGCAATAAACCTATAAAATTCTGCAAAAAATGACTTATTAACAACAAAAAAATATTAATTTTTCAATAAGATATTTAAGAAAAACCCCATTTTCAGTGTTTTTACTCATTTTTTTATATCTTACGAAGAAATTAACGTTTTTCAGCGTTCATGGGCTCATTTTAATCGTATTTTAATATAGAATTAAGATTTTTTAAAGATTTGATCTACATACATTTCTCTAGGATATGCAAGTGATTAAAGTTGAAAGAAAAAATTATAATTACTATTAAGATGCTAAAAAGTAATTAGAAAAATCCCTTATTTCAAAAAAATGTTTAAACTTTTAGAAAACTTTTCGATTAAGCATATATATGATTTTTAAAAATTATTTTTCAGTTGAAAAAGTACCTTCAAAATTTTTATAATGTTTTCTTTCAACTTTAATCACTTGCATATTCTAGAGAAATGTATGTAGATCAAATCTTTAAAAAAATCTTAATTCTATATTAAAATACGATTAAAATGAGCCCATGAACGTTGAAAAACGTTAATTTCTTCGGAAGATATAAAAAAATGAGTAAAAACACTGAAAATGGGGTTTTTCTTAAATATCTTATTGAAAAATTAATATTTTTTTGTTGTTAATAAGTCATTTTTTGCAGAATTTTATAGGTTTATTGCAAATAACAAGGAAAAAATTTTAGTTATTTTATTTTCCAAGCTAAAAGATTTTGAATAGTCATCAAAAAAGTAGCGTTCGCACAATTACGAACGGTAGTGTAATGTTAATGTTCTATTTACGCATTTTTATTGATTAAACTGCATTTTTAATTTGTAATTTAAATATTTAATTTCATTTAGTGGATAGTGATTGCACATGCATTTTGCCGTCACGCGTGCGACTTTCACACCATGCGTGGCATATGCGTTGCATATGAGGACGCATCTGTGTGCTCAAATGAGCTCACGCCGTGCGGGTTAATCGGCACGCGTATGAGCATGCGTTCGTCACTATGCGCGCATTTTGCTATCTGGGTTATATGTATAAAAAGATTGAATTATATTAAACTTGTAAAGAGGAAATTACAGGATTTCGCAATTATAAATTAACGTTTAATTTAATGAAATGACTAATCTTTTGAAATATTATTTTACTCACTCACCATTATACTAAACAATTAGTATTTTATTTCATCTTAGAATCAAGTTGTAAATTTTTTGACTTCAAGAACAGTTTTTACTGTTTACAATTTCATGCATAACCACCTTTATTATTTTTGTATTTTGAAATTAAATTACTATAATGATAATGTAATAAATTGACGATATTTTTAATAAAAAAACTCATGTTTTATTAATTTTTCAAGTATTAAGTTATTACAAACGAAGAATTAAAACATAGTACAATCAGTGAATATTTGACACTTTTTATATATACAATATAAAAATTTTAACTTAAAACGAATAATCACTCTTTGGTCGACTAGATCAAGACAATTCAACGTTATCAGTCAGTTACAAAAATCAATTATAATGTATTTAAAAATAGAAAAATTATCCAAGTCCATTAGCCATACTATTAGAGTCTAAATTTTATTTCTATTTATGTTGTTATTAAATCAAAGTTAAATCTTTACAATAATATTGTGTTAATGTTATATAAGTAGATATTATTTTGTATACTACATACAATATTGAGAGTTTCCGTAGAATTTATGCGTTAAGATCTTTTAGTAAGAGTAAAGATTTGCAACTGCACACACATAATCAGAACCTTTTACAGTTACATGCAAACACACTTTGATAAGATTTTCGGTTGATATGGCAGACTCATTTTCTTCTGTTTCTTTTACTTTATGGAATATTTTAAAGTTTCGTTTAAAAGCAGGCTGTGTTTTTAATTTATAAAAAATAACAAAATGTTGTTTAGTCTTAAGATCGACAACGAAATTAATAATTTTAATGTAAGTACCACAAACTAATTGTCCAAACGAATTATTTGAACGCTTATTTTCTTTTGTTGATGACAAGAATAGACAGTGGTCTTTAACCATTTTTTTAAATGCACGAGCTCTAATTGATAAATTTAATTGTTCAATCCATTTCAAATTTACAGCGACTGGTTTACCAAAGTATCGAGAGTTAAATAATTTAATCGTTTGCTTAACAGTTGAATTACCTTCTTGAGTACAAAAGTTTTGTACTTCACTAGATGCAAACGGAAATATTCGTTTTTGAAGAATGTTGTAACTATATCTAAGATTTATATGTCGACAAATCTGTTGGTATACTCCTTTTGAAGCATGAATGACATTTAATAAATCGCCATTTGCCGATTCAAAAGCATAAGCCGAATGAGTATACAATGGCCCCCAATTTAAAACACTTTCAACAAGGTGCAGTAAAATGTGGTTATTTAACGTCATTGCAGTTTTCGAATATAATTTTTCGCTTGAAAATTGTTACTCGGGAGTTTTTGAGGTCGCTAATTATAATTTGACGTGCCAGAAACTTATAAAATGTTATAATCTGTTTATAATCAGCGACCCCAAAAATCCCTGAGTAACAATTTTCAAGCAAATTTGAACAATTATAAATTTTAACATCCGCCATTTTGGATCCGACATTTTGAATTTCGAAAACTGATATCGGATTCGTAATCAGCGACCTCAAAAACCCCCGAGTAACAATTTTGAATCGAATCCAAAACAATTTTAAAAAGTCCATTAAAGCAACCAAAGAAACACATTTTTTGGTAACTTCAACTACATTTTTTGAAAAAAATTTTAATTTTTTTTGTTTTACGGATATGGATCTTATAGTTGACAAATCAAGCTTCCATTTAAGTCTTTGTAGAAGTTTCTGGCACTTCAGGTTTTGGAGAAAAAACATTTTGAAAACTCTCTAAAACACGTTTTTTGGGGTATTTACTCCCACTTTTCTTAAAATCCTGACGTGATGGTCTATTTTGGGACCAGGGATCGTTTTCAGCGTCCAAAAATACATCGGAAAACACTATGATATCTCATAAAAATTGTAAGCCTTTTTTTGTTGACCTGTGTTATTAATAATTTTAGCTCAAAAGCCCTATTATTTGCTATATTACATGGATATAAAAATTAAAAAATTCGAAATAAATAGATCCCATCGTTTGCCCACAATCAGACAACGCCCAAAAGTTGTTAATTTAGTTCTAGTTTCTTACAAAAAATTTTGAAAAAAATCGATCGATACATACATTCTTAAAAATAAAATTTTATTTTAAAAATTAAAAAATTTTTTCGTAAATTTAAATAAAAAATTTTTTTTCTATTTTTATGAAAAACTACATGTAAAAACAAAAATTTTCATATATAGAACGTCAAATTTGGTCAATTTTTGACCGAGTTATAACCATTTCAAAAAAACGTTTTCGTAAAAAACGTGATTTTTCAAAAACCTGTACCTCTTAAACGGCTTGATGAAAAAATTTGATAAAAATCATGGTAGCTTATTTCAATGAGCACTAAAAGAAAAAAAATATTTGAAAAAAATCTGAGATGCAAAAGTCAAACACTGTCCGACTTGGCGTGGAACGCCCCTTATATATTAAAATTATAGAATTAATAAACAATATATTTACAATTTTTAAGAAGAAGTTTCTAAGTACTATAGATATAGCTGTATTATGAATATCAGCCTACTAATTTTAGGTTAGGATTTCAGTCAAAATAATTGTGCTAATTAAATAACCGAGTTAACTTGTACAATTCGAAACTCAGATTTTCGAATTGGCTAATTCGATTCGAATTTTCTATCGATTCGAATCTTACACACCTCTATTGTAGACCTATATTCAGTATATTATAAGTCCGAAAACATTGAGTTTAGGAAAAAGTTGTCAAAAAATGATAGTTTTAATTTTATTTCGACTTTTAAGAAATGTAAAATTTTTTCTGTACTAAAAAATAAAAAATAATTTTTTTTTACATTTCTTAACAGTCGAAATAAAACTAAAACTTTCATTCTGTGACAACTTTTTCCTAAAATCAATATTTTCAGACTTATAAGCTACTGAACATAGGTCTACAATTAAAAGTCAAAAATTTTTAAAATTCATAACTCAAAAATGTGGCCTTAAAAAAAATATTTATCTGGTTTTTTCAATACTGAAATCTCACATGCAATTGCCCATATATAAAATATGAATACCATTTTCTATTTGACGGTCGAAATAATATAGTATTGTTATTTCGCCCGTATTTTCTAATCATTTTTTTCAGTATTGGGCGAAATAAAAGAAATAGTGTATTTTGCCCATTAGTGAAAATAGGTATATGATTTACTAATTAAAAATATTTCTAAATTTTTTTTCTTTTTTATTCGAAGGAGGAAGGAGTCATCCACCTTGGGTTGGAAATGTTTTTTATTAGTAAGTGATATTTTTATAATTTTAAAAAATGCAAGGTAGATAACTCCTTCCTCCTCCAAATAAAAAAAGGAAAGAAAAATTTACAATATTAATTAGTAATCATATTACCTATTTTTACTGACTGGCGAAATAAACTATTTCTTTTATTTCGCCCATCTTTTTTCCCATGCATATTAAAAAATTAAAAATATTTAAAAAGAAACTAAAAAAATTTTTAATTTAATTAAATTAATTAAAATTAATTAATTAACTAACCTCCGCGCACTCTGCCTCGCGGGGCAGTACATTGCTGGGTTAACACAACACTCACATACGAAAAAAGATACTGATATTAAAAAAAAATATTATAAATATTAATATTTATTATTATTATTAATTATTTTTAATATAATAAATTAAAAAAATTTTTTAATAATTAAAAATATTTAAAAAGAAACTAAAAAAATTTTTAATTCAATTAAATTAATTAAAATTAATTAATTAACTAACCTCCGCGCACCCTGCCTCGCGGAGCAGTACATTGCGGGGTTAACACAACACTCACATACGAAAAAAGATACTGATATTAAAAAAAAATATTATTAATATTAATATTTATTATTATTATTAATTCTTTTTAATATAATAAATTAAAAAAATTTTTTAATAATTAAAAATATTTAAAAAGAAACTAAAAAAATTTTTAATTCAATTAAATTAATTAAAATTAATTAATTAACTAACCTCCGCGCACCCTGCCTCGCGGAGCAGTACATTGCAGGGTTAACACAACACTCACATACGAAAAAAGATACTGATATTAAAAAAAAATATTATTAATATTAATATTTATTATTATTATTAATTATTTTTAATATAATAAATTTAAAAATTTTTTTAATAATTAAAAATATTTAAAAAGAAACTAAAAAAATTTTTAATTCAATTAAATTAATTAAAATTAATTAATTAACTAACCTCCGCGCACCCTGCCTCGCGGGGCAGTACATTGCGGGGTTAACACAACACTCACATACGAAAAAAGATACTGATATTAAAAAAAAATATTATTAATATTAATATTTATTATTTATATATCTTTATTTACTCTCCCTGCACATTGCAGGGTTCGAGGATCCACTATACATATTTTACATTAAACTTATAGCTATTTACAAAAAACCTTACATCTACTTAAACTACTTATTGACTATATACAATCGCCCTATATTGCTAACTTCCAACAAATATTCGCCAGTGCCTGGGCTTCCGTTCCCACGTCTTAGTGCCCAATCTTGGCTTTGTCAAATTTTAATTTTCAATTTTTATTCCCCATATCCCACCCCACGATAGTCGGTTCCATTCAAAACATTCTTTCTTACGTTCTCTATCTCTCTTATCCACTTCTCTCCTTGACCATTTTCATCCAAAATCCATCTGACTCTCTCATCCACACCCTGCCCTTTTTCATTCACATCATCCTTTCTTACACATCTATCCAAAACATGCTCCCAATCTTCCAACTCAAACCCGCATATCCTACACATTTTCTCGTCTACATCCATCCAATATCTACACTCTTTCACACCCTCACCCATTCTAAATCTCACCATTCTATTCCAACTCCCTTCCTTTTTTGCCCTACGCAGGTACTTCGGCTCTCCTACTCCTTTAACCATCTTGTACCAGATGTTGTATTTAGATTTCAACACTTTTTTCCATCTTTCCTCCTTATCTTTCTCCTTCCAGCCTTCTTCCAACTCCCTTCTTCCTTTGCCCATTTCTCTCCCTATCCTCAAGGCCTTTGCTCTCGTCCGCTCCCATTTCGACCATACTTTTACCCCCCTCTCCTCTCTCTCTCTCTCACCTGCCTCCAACACAGTTGTGCCCACTCATTCCCATTTCCCAAGCTCATTTTTTCCTCAAATCTTACCGCTCTTCTTCTCTGCCTGACTACCATTTTTTCTCTATCTAACTCTTCCCTTAACATATATCCTGGACACCGATTGCTTACACCCATCGTCCACCTTATGTACTTCTCATTCATACTCTCTATCGTACTCCATTCAGTCCATCCCCATATCTCTACCCCATAACACAACACAGCCCACACATCCATATCCTTTTCTTCCAATCATTCCTAAATCTCCTTTTTCCTATACCCCACACCTGGCCCATAATTTTTCCTGCTCTCTCAATCCTTCTTTTTACATTCAACTCATGACTCCCATTGCTTTTGAACCAATAGCCTAAATAACAAAATTCATTCACTTCTTCTATCATTCTCTCATTCAACTTCCAAACTACTTCCTCTCCCCCCCTTTTGTTCCTAAATCTCATCATTTTCGTCTTATCAACATTCACCCACAAACCTTTTTCCTTTGCATACTTCTCAAATTCTCTCATCAACAACTTCATACCGCTTTCACATTCAGCCAACAACACAATATCATCCGCGTAAGCCAAGGAATATAGCTGACTTTTGCCCAACACAACTCCTCCCTTACCTCTCCTACTCAACCTTTCTTCCAGGTCAGCCATCAGCAGACTAAACAGCATGGGACTCAGTGGGCACCCCTGCATTTAGACCCCTTCCCATCCAAAAATACTCCCCTTCCTTCTCTCCGACCCTCACCCTCGCTTTCACATCCTCATATAATTCCTTTAATCTCTCGATTAATCCTTCCTTAATCTTAATTATCCAATAATCTCTTAATTTAATATTAAAGAAACTAAAAGAAACTTTTAATCAAGATAAATGTGCCTTAAGCATATCCTAAAACTCATTTAATTCTTAGGTTTCTTTCTTCATATCGCGTCATATATTAGTATGTCACAATACAATATTTAACATACAGGTATCGAATAATAAAACTTTTTTGAATTTTTCTACAATTATTGTAAAACGCGATTTCTTTATACGTATTTTATTAAAACTTGACTATTTCAATACTTTCTGCACATTTCTCTACAATAAAAATCTTACACGTATTGTCATTGTTTTGCAAAAAATTGTCCTTCAATAAAGTTTCAATAACTAAAAATTTTTAAAAACTGCAGAATTATTGTCGGGTGAGATGGCGTAAATAGGAATAAGGGGTAAATCGGAAGAGTAGTTATTTCAGTTAAATAAAGTTTAAATATAAATACATACAGTCTTATATCTTGAACCTTAGATAACCTCCAACAGGTTTTAAATATTTTCCAATTTTTTGTTTGGCAATTTGCAGCACTATATACAAAGACATTTCCTGTTGTATAAAAAATTGAAAATCAAAGTAGACACTCTTGCATTTCTTTTCTCGCATTTGTTATCTACCCACTATTTACAGAATATTTAATACATTGTAAAATCTGAGGCCTGGAGATAGTATAAAAAATGGCGAACGAAATATTGTATTTAATTAAAAACGAAAGGAAAAAAAGTAATGTAAAACATTTCAGTTTAAAAAAATGACATCAGATATTTAAAATTCAAAATGGCGGTTCCACTATGGCAGCCAATTAGGACAAAATTAAAAATTGCCCCAGTGTTGACAAAATTAAAAAAAAATATTTTTTATTTAATTAAGTAATTAATTTATAATATTCATACGGCTTGTTTCCCTAAGTTAAACGCAAACTTACAAATATTTGAAAAATTCTTACCGCTCGTGGGGATCGATATCTGAACCTAATGCACTACAGCCTAACACTCTGCCCACTCTGATACTCTAACGTGAAGTCGAGGAAGCAAAAGGGTTATTATAAGCTGCACTATTACATTGGCCGATACTGTGCCATTATGGGGACGAGCTACGCCCCAATTCTGGCAATTATGATTTGCCATCATCAAAGATACAAAATGTTTGCCATTAATGTGCCACTAATATGCCTTTAATGGGCCGATCTTCGTCACATCATTGGCAATAAAATTGAATTTTAACAAATTTCAATATGAAAATTCATGCTATGTTTTTAATATTTAATTATTATCTAAAAATTTAATGAGAATTTATTTTGAAATCAATGTTTATTAGAAAATTCTACGAGAATTCAATTATTTTAATATAAAAATGAAGGAAAAAAATGTTTATAAATTCTATTTGTCAATTAGAAAATTTAATTATCTATATTATTCTCCGTATTCTTTCATTCATTCTGTCTGCAAGAATTCCGTCTTCACTCCTGCTATGTTTTTGATGACAGAGAAGAGTTGGAGATAAAGAAGTTAGAAAGTAACGACTTTTTTCATTGGTTAAAAACAAAGTTTCCTGTTTTCTCATTGGCTTTTTATCTATTCAACAATTCGAAGTTGAAAAATGTATTTTATTCATTTAAAATGTAATATTTTTTTATTTTATTTATTTTTATTCTTAACTGAATACAATTAATTTTCTTTTTGTGTTCTTTACTTAATTAACTATAATAATACCTATTTCTTTCTTCAGAAATTTAATTTTAATTTATCATGAAACTAATTTATTGTTATAGAGTAAATGCGTTGCTTGCGCGTGATTTACATTCAACCCCAGGTTATGGCGAATACACACAGCGGGAACTATTCCTTCCATGTGCAAGTGTAAGCCAATGAAAAACGTTAAGAAGCAGACATTTACATTCTTACGCGTATCTTTTTCAAATACTCTCTAGATTCTCGACAGGTAAATATTTATTACTTTTTGATAAAAATTTTCGACTGCCAAGAGTTAATTATTTTTTGGTGAAACTTTTTGTTTAAATGAAGTTATATATTGTAATTATTATTGATTTTTGAACTTTGTTAGTAAAGATTTTGTGAAGTGTTTTTTGTGTACCAAATTTATGTTTTTCACATATTAAATTTTTCTGATAGTGTGAAATTGTTTTCATTTTTAAAGAACAATAATACAATTATTACTAACATATTTGTTGTTATCAGGTAAGAGTTTTTTTTGTAATTTATGTTATATTTATCTTGATAAGTACTTGAATTACATTACCTTTAAAATTTATATGTAAAATTTTATATATTTATTTATAGTTATACATAATTTAATTAGTTTAATTAGATTTATAATTTCTGTGTAAAAATTTATGTTCATTGATAGGTGTCTCTATAAGTTCATAAATATATTAGATTTATTATAAGATATGTGAAAAACATTATGTGTATTTATGTGTCCATGAGTCATATGAGATTTATGAGATCTATTCTTATTATGTGTATTTATATGTGCCTATAATTTTATAAATAACATTAGATTTATAAATTATACAAAAAACAATATTGGTATTTATATGGGTCTGTGAGTTCATAAGTTATATTAGATTAAAGAAATTATGGCCAATAGAGATAGCTATGTTAGTTTAAGTAAAGAAAATTTTAAAATTATAGAAAATAAAAATGGTTGGTTAACTATTGATCATATGTATGACTTCGAAAAATTGTTAAGAAGATTTTTAAATTCTACGTTTAATATGCAACGTACATTCTGGTTAAATGCGCTTGATAACATTATTCCGATTCAAAATTCAAAATGGCGTCTCCAATATGGCAGACGAATTTTTTAAAATTTGATGGATTTACTTTAAATTTGGTAGCTAGTGGTTTTTTGGGTCCCTGATGACGAATTTGAAGTTAGATATTCAAAATTCAAAATGGCGGCTCCTATATGGCGGACGAATTTTTTAAAAAATTGATAGATTTACTTTAAACTTGGTAGCTAGGGGTTTTTTTGGGTCGCTGATTCCGAATCTATAGTCAGACTTTCACATTTAGAACCCCCTGCACAAAAAAAATGTCCGTGTACCTCTTATCTCACCTCCAGTGCAGTTGATGTACTATAAGTTAGGGACGAATGTAGCACAAGAATAAGTACAGTAGGGGAGAGTAGGCCACATTGAACCAGCTTCAACAGTGAACCACTTTAATTTTCTAAGAAATGACTGAGTGGAATTTTTTCTTATTTACTATATAAATTAGTATTACCGAAAACGACTACATCCAAAAATTTCGAGCACGTAGGTTTATTATTTACAAAGAAAAACGAAAAAACTGTTTTTCATGTACAAAACAAAAAATTTTGTGGAAATATAATGAATTTTTTTTATTGAAATAGGAAGTTTTAAAAATAAGTAAACTTGTGATTTATGTCGCTTAGGGTGTCAACTTCAATATTCCGATGTGATAAAGAATTTTAAGCCTTACATAAATTTATTATAAACAATTTTTGTTGTGAATGTCATGTGAATGCAGTGAGTGCGGCATCATTGAACCACCCGAAAAAACAAAGAATTTTTAATTTTAAGAGTGGTAAAGTTGTCTGCTCTACTAAATAGTAAGAAAAATACTAGAAGACATGCTTTCATCACAATTGTGAACGAGATAAACTCAAACTGTCACTTAACCTACCTAACCTATCATCAAAATATATTAATCTCCTATATTAACAAAAAATAACTCTTTAACAACAATTTTCTATTTTTTTGAGTGAAAAATAATATTTTTTACAATGTGTAAGTGGAAATATTATTTTTGAAGTAAATTGTAGTGTTTTATTAAAGGTGGTTCAATGTAGACACAGATTCTTCAAAATAAGAAAAGTGTAACTTGTTAGAAAAAAATTAAATTTAATTATTTAATCATAATAATTTGTGTTTGTAACGTGTATATTAACTAAAGGAGTACTTCAGCTTAATGTTGATACAAAAACCTGATTAAAATTTGTAAAATTTAATTAGTTCTAGGACTTTAGAAAATACCCGGTTCAATGTAGCCTACCCTTCCCTATTCAATCCAAAATATGGGACGTGTATTGTCCCTAATATTTAGGGACACTATTTATCCTTAGCGCCTTGTACAGAGGTTGTCCGATGGAAATGCGTTTGCTGTCTCTGAAAAGGGCCGTTTATGATCCCTTTTCAAAGTATAAGATTTGTACTGTAATTCAGGACCATTGATGCACATATATAGAGATAAACGGTGCACAGAAATTTTTTCCGTGTGGCTGCTCCGAAAGATTTTTTGGTAGAGTGTTGTGTAGCAAGAACTGTAATTTTTTGTTTTGTAATGAACAACTCTCAAGAACTGACAGTTGGGTCTCATTGCTTCATATAGATCAATTCAGCAAGTGTACAAAACTTTTTTTTATTGAGGTAATAATGTGACAATAAGATGTAAAAGTTAAATAATAAATTTTCAAGCAAGGAGATAAAAAGGAACTTTAATATCCTCTATCCTTCACTATCTTATTCCTTAAGAATACATTGTTTACCTTGTACGCTTTGCACTTTTATTGTGTTTTAGCACAATACTAATCCTGCTGCTTCGATAAATGTATTAGGCGATGACAACTGCCCCGAAAGGGGATGTGTAGAATGATTCGCTTCCTGTTTATGAAAGCAACAAAGCCAGCGTAGGCGCGCTGGCCTGCAGGGAAACGTTAGGGTGTGAGGATTATGCCGTAGTGTGTCCGACGAAGAGTTGACTTTGTCCTCGTCAAAGTCGGAAAGCACTTATACTTAGGCCTGGGGAGGTATGAGGGTTATCACCCCCAGGACGGCGGACTCACCTGCGATTGGACCAGGATCCCTAACGTGCAGGTTTTCACATAAATCATGGCTTCTCAAAATCATAACAATAATAAAACTCCATAGGCTTCAAAACTTAATTTTGCAGTAACAACGTCGGAACACTTATGCGACAGTAATGCAGATGCATTTTGTTGCGTATGTGTACAATTTGCCCCAAAAATCGTAAATCAATAAATGAAAATATCAAACAGATCTACAAAGATTGTTTTAATCATGTGATAGCCAATCAGGATAAAAATTTTGTTCCACACAAAATTTGCAGTTCCTGTTACACAATGTTAACTCGTTGGAATCATAAAAAAGAGGATGAACTAAAGTTTATAAAGCCAACTTTGTGGGAAAAACCATTAAATCAAAAAGATTGTTATTTTTGCAACACCAATGTGCAAGGATATAATAACAAAAATAAAAAGAACATATTGTATACTAATCTCCCCAATGTAAAAAACCAGAAATTTCATGCAATCCACCTTCTGCTCCCAAAACCTTGGAAATTGACAGTTCAACTGAAATCTAGAGATTTTGAAAATAAAGACATGAGAACCGATGATGAGGACGACTATTACTTTCCGTATGATGAACAGGAGATAAAGATTCCACAAACGTTTAACCAAGAAGAACTTAGCAATCTCATTAGAGATTTAAAATTGCCGAAGGATTGTGCAGAACACCTATCATCAGTGTTGAAGAAGAAAAACTTATTGTAAAAAGGCACAACAGCTAGCTTTTATCGAGACATAAAAATAGAATTCCGACAATATTTTACAAAAGATGAAAATCCGTCGTTGGTATACAGTAGGAAAAGCTATACGACAGTCACCGCCCATAAGAGCGAGTGAGACAGACTTATGCGATTCCCATACTTTCCTATGACTGACCGATAGCTTTTCTTATTGTATTGCTCAGATGTTGTCGGACTCATGAATAAATTAAAAACAAATATATACAAAGATGAAAATTGGAGACTATTTATTGACTCTTCGAAAAGAAGTTTAAAAGTAGTACAACTACATAATACTAATATTTATGCTTCAATTCCAATAGCGCATTCAACGGAAATGAAAGATAACTATGAATATATGAAACTAGTTTTGGATAAAATTAGATACAGGGAACACAACTGTCAAATTTGTAGAGATTTAAGGATTTTAAGCATACTACTTGGACAACAATCAGGTTTTACAAAAACACCATATTTCCTGTGTTTGTGGGGCAGTAGAGTTCGAGCAAATTACTACATTAAAATCCAATGGCCAAAAAGGAATTCTTTAAAACCAGGTTTAAAAAATATTAAAAAAAATCCCCTAATCAACCCTTCAAAGGTGATAATTCCACCCTTACACACGAAACTAGGAGAAATGAAACAATTTGTTAAAGCCTTAGATAAAGAAGTAAACTGTTTTAAATACCTGGAACAAAAGTTTCCAGAAATATCTGATGCGAAACTAAAAGAAGGGGTTTTCGACTGACCACAAATTCGCAAATTGTTAAAAGATGAGCAATTTATCACCAACATGAAAAAAGGAGAAAGCCGCATGGCTTAGTTTCAAAGCAATTGTCAAAAATTTTCTGGGTAATCACAAGAGTAAAAATTGGGAGCAAATAGTTAGTGATCTGATTAAAAAATTTTGTAAGTTAGGATGATTAATGAGCATAAAGCTGCATTACTTAGACTCGCATTGGGATCGATTCCCTGAAAATTTGGGAGATTACAGTAAAGAACAAGGAGAACGATTTCATCAAGATCTTAAAGAATTTAAGCGTCGTTATCAAGGAAGATAGGTTGTAAATATGATGTCCGACTACTGTTGGATGCTGAAAAGGGATATTGTACCTGGAGGCACCAGTTTGAAACGAAAACCATTACACAGATCCTTTGAGGACAAAAAAATGCGCTACCATAAAAAGACGTGAATACCTTACTTATGTATATAAGAATTTCCATTTCGAGTATTGAAAATCTAACTTCAAATTCGTGTTCAGCGACCCAAAAAACCCTAGGTACCTAGGTTTAAGCAAATGTATCAATTTTTAAAAAATTCGTCCGCCATATTGGAGTAGTTATTTTGAATTTTGAAAATCTAAATTCAAATTCGTCTTCAGCGACCCAAAAAACCCCTAGCTACCAAGTTTAAAGTAAATCTATCAATTTTTTAAAAAATTCGTCCGCCATATAGGAGCCGCCATTTTGAATTTTGAATATCTAACTTAAAATTCATCATCAGCGACCCAAAAAACCCCTAGCTACCAAGTTTAAAGTAAATCCATCAATTTTTTTAAAAAATAGCCCACCTATCGAAAAGGTTTTTGGATCGGATAGGTTTTTGGAGGTTAGGAAAAAATCCTCACGTGATGGAGCAAAACAGACTTCGGATTCGTGTTCAGCGCGCCAAAATACATAGGAAATGACTAGTCTAGTCTGCCCCGCACGACACTTTTTTGTGGGGCTGTGTTATTATAAAGCATATTTTGTTATCAATATAAATAATTTTTTATGCAAAAAGTAAATTTATATTTATTTAATAATTCTTTAAATAATTTTATGTGGTATGGTAAAGTAATAATTAGTAGTAATTGTTTTTAAGAAACAACAAAAATCTCTACTCTAGATCTGTGTATCCAGACGCCTAATACATCTTTCATTTCTTACTGGATTTAGAAGCAAGAGATTTTCACTTGTCCAAATGTAAAGAAATTTCACACGCGCTATGGCGCGCGTAGACAGCTAGTTGAAAATTAAACTGAAAATTTTTGAATTTTTATAAAATAAAGGAAAAGATTTTATTGAATAAAATATTCTGTTACATTTATTTACGAATTTAATTGTAAAATTATTTGAAAAAAACAATAACTCCTTTTTTAATTAACTATTTAATTAAACTTTTTCAAAAAAATTAATTCTTCAAAATTGCCAGTTGAAAATATAGAAAATTCAAATTTTCAAATATTTTAATTTGAATCATTTTCAAACTTATTCAATTATTTAAATACAAAATAAGTAATTTTCTGAATAACTGAATGTTTCTTAAAATTGAATTCTCAAAAAACATTTTATCAAATTAAAATGCCATTAATGTACCTTTAATAAGCCGATCTTCATCACATCACTGGAAATCGAATTTTGCCATTAAAGATTGATCAACTTTAACAATATCGTTCCGTTATTGTGCCAAGCTACGCTTCAATACTGGAAATTATAATTTGCCATCAAAGATACAAAATGTTTGCCATTTAGTGCCATTAATGGACCAATTTTCGTAACATCACTGGCAATTGTCTTTGGCCATTAAAGATTGACCAACTTTGACAATATTGTGCCGATATTGAGACAAGCTACGCCCCAATACTGTCAATTATAATTTGCCATCAAAGATACAAAATGTTTGCCATTAAAGTGCCATTAATGGGCCGATCTTCGTCACATCACTGGCAATTGAATTTTTCCATTAAAGATTTATCAACTTTGCCGTGAATATGCCATTATAGGGCCGAGAGCTAGCCCAGTAACTACTGCCAATTCTCGGCAGACATTACTGGATCAATGATGGTCCATTTTTGCAATGTTGGCATTTCGCACTAGGGATTATTATCATTATTTTTCCATAGGAAATAAAGATTTAAAAAAATTTTTAATTTAATTCTTTTTTAAATTAAACAACTTAAAAAAAATTGTTATAAAATGTTAAAAATATTTTATTTGACTAAGTCTTTGACTTAGAATAAACAATATCTTCATGTTTTGTAATAATTAAAGATGCCCGGATGATAAAATCATTATTTTATATTTTAACTTCTTCAAAATTATTTTCTTCCTTCTATTAAATTATTATTTTCTAGAACTTTTCATTATTTTTTATGAAAGCAATTCAATTGTTTATAAAACAAATTTTTATTTGTGAAAATAATGGAATTATTGCGAAGAAATTTATAAAAAATTTGCATATAATTGAATTTCTGTGAAATTTTTATAATTTAGGGACATAACTCCCTTAAAGTTAGCAACGACGTTCTCTCATTTCTCAGTATTTTGCGCCCGCTCTCCCTACCTCTGAGCAGGCGTAATAGTAGATTGTGCTTCAAGGGAGGAGAGTGGAAATCAATTTTCCTCCCGAGTTGCACATACTATTTTTTCTAACACACGCATACCGAAAGTACAAACGCAGTAGTTCGGTTGTTACTTTTCACTGTATTGTTGTGACTGGTGGCGTTATAGTTGCAACTGGTAAAATATGTTACGTAACTTACGTAAATCGCGTAAATTATGTTACGTAACTTACGTATCTCAAGAGTTAATATACGCTTGACAGGTAAAAAATGCCTTACTTTCGGTGCGAGTGTTATCAAAAAGTATAATATACTTTTAAAAAGAAATTACTATTAAAAAGAATTCGCTGCTCGTGCCCTCAATGACATGCTTTCCATGAAGTTCGACTAAAAAATTATGTTCGCATCATAGGCGCAAAGGTGATTACACCATCGTCATAATCACCTGTTTTGCGCCCTTGATACGAAATTAGTTATTATCGTATCAAGGGCGCAAAATAGGTGATTGGGACGATGGCGAGATGAAGGGACCGAGGTCCCGAAATCTCGCCAGAGTCGTAATCGCCTTTGCGCCCATGGTGCGAACATAATTTTTTGTCCCAACTGCATGAAAAGTATGTCATTGAGGGCACGAGCGAAGCGGGCGCAATAGTACATTGCGTAACAAGTGTGAACTAGCGGCCTTTTTGGAACGAGCGCTAAGTTTTCGTAACTCGTCTGCGGTGAGGGCGCCGAAGGCGCCCTCACCGCAGACGAGTTACGAAAAAGTAACGCGAGTTTCAAAATGCCGCCACACGTGTTGCGCACGATACTTTTTATAACAAAATCATAAAAAGGCGTTGACACTGAAAACATATTTAACGGAAAAGAATACTGAGAGAATCGTACACAACATTCGGATCACAGAACCACTGTCAAGCGTACGTTACTAGTTTATCGCGCGGGGGGTTCGGGGGGTGTCCCCTCGACGGGGTCCAGGGGCAGTTACAACAAAACCAACTCAAAAGAATAATAATATTCTACATTTAAAAAAATGGTATTTCATAAAAACTCAAGCCACCGGACGCGTCGGGGGGCGAAGCCCCCCGAAACCTAGTCGTGTACTTCGACGTATTAATAAAAATAATATCATTAAAGACAAAAACAAAATTTTTCACACGAGCGATCTCGACAAGAATGTTAGAAACTCTCAGGTTCGGTCGATGCTGCGTGGCAGCTGTAAGACACGGTAAATGGAGATAACTGAACGAAAACATAACACGCCTCTACTGGACGCAATTGCAACTACTCGAGCGTTACGAAAATACTCGAACAAGCACAAACAAAGCTCTTTTTTGAACTGAACTGTCATTCACGGTATTTTCGTAACTTCGTATTAAAAAGCATCACTTTACGTTCGCCTACAGAGGGACAAATAACGCCATTTTTATGATGGCGTTATGAAAAAGTACTTTTGCGCTGTATGTGTGACGTCAGCGGGCGAGAATCAGTTACTTTGCGCCCACTTTAAGTACCCGAAATGACATACTTTTCGTGCAGGTAGGACAAAAATAACTATTTTGTCCTACCTGCATGGAAAGTATGTCTTTTCGGGCACTCAGTGCGAGTACGTGCAAAGTAGCACATTCCTGCCTGAGAATAAGGGAAGCGGGTGCAAAATATTTGGGCCCGCTATCACTATCCCTCAGCGTACAGTGGTCTGAAATTGAAATCGATTACAGGTCACAAATCTTGACTTGTTATGTAAAAAATATTAATAACGCAGACAGATATTAACAATCAAATTCATTTTAAGTAATCGTTTAATGTATAAACGATTACATAAATGCATAAAATAATTAAAAGTGTAATTACTGATGGCCAAAAGTACACGTGTATTTTTTCAACAGTGATATTTTACTACTATTTATATAACTAATAGCTATTTTTTAACAAAAAATTGAATTCATCGTGTTCGTGCCAATTTTAAAAAACTAATAAGAATAAAGATAATAAAAAATAAGCTAAACTAAACTTGAAAACCAAAAAACTCGTTTTAGACACTACAAAACTGACAAAAATTTCATTGTATATTTTAAATTCACGACTTTTTCCTAATTTTTTTCAAAAATATTTACTTTCTTCCTATCTTGCTGACATATTAAATTCCTGCTAGGGTAAGCGGGCGCATAATACATTCGCGCCCGCTGAACGTCATAAGAGCGGGCGCAAAACATTCCCGCCCGCTATATCACTGCTTAAAATCACTTACTAGACAAAATAGCATCACATTGAAATACTCTTGTCTCTCTCTCTCCACTTGTTTTATATGATTAATATATGTGGACGTCCACATGAAAAGGGCCCATTTTGGCACTATTGGACTTATCTATATGGGCGGATTCCTTGCAAAATTTAGAAAATTTTGAGTGGTCATACAACTTTTTTGATCAAAAATTCGATGAGTTACAGAATTTCAAAGTTTACAGTTTCAAAAACCTCATTTCAAGAAAAACAGAATTAAAGATTGTGATATCAATTAATTGTGATATCTCTGGTGCTTCTAGGAAGTTATTCAGATAATAATTGTTTTCATTCAAGGGGACCTTAAAGATGAAAAACCAATAGATTTTAAAATTTTAAAACCACCCCACCTCCCCTTAATTTTGAAAATACAAAAAACCGACAAATTGGGCCCTTTTCTAAAAAAGGGCTTTTCTTATTAATGAACAATTTTTTACAAGGTTTATTATTGGGATTTGACTTGTCAAAACATGTAGAATGATAATAAAAAATAAAAAAAATAAAGATTTTTCTCAAAAAATATTAAATTGCAAATAACTCGAAAACTAGAACCGACAAAATGGGCCCTTTTCATGTGAACGTCCACATATAACTATTCCCATGGGAGAATATAACTGCCATTTTTATGTAAGTCAAACAAGTTAGTTTAATATCATAATTCTTTAATTTACAAGAAAAAGACAAATTAAATTTTAAATTCGTTTTCATGAAAATGAAATTTTCTGTCAATAATAATAATGATTTAAGTAACATAACCTAAAATTTTACAATTAATGTTTCTTATTAACAGAAAATTTGTATTTAAATGCAATTAATTTAAAATTTAATTTAACTTTGCCCAGACTTCTGAAGTCTCTCCAAAAAGTCCACAGAAAGTCTGGTGGTTTGAAAGGTTCAACAAACATAAAGTTAAAATATTTAATATTTTTTGAAACACCATACTTTCTGTAGACAAGAGTCTACTAAATGTCCGCGAAAAGTCTGCCATAAGCTCATTTATTCAAGTTTTTATAATATTTTAGCTTTATATGAAGATAGACTAAGGAAGCAAGGGTGTAAAGGAAGGAGGAAATTAGAAGAAATGGTGAAAGAAGTACGCAGGAAGCTCACTTGCAAAATAAATGATTTAAATAAAGTTACCAAAAAAAATGTGACACCAGGTAAGTCAAATTATTTATAGTTAATAACACTGGTTTTCAAGTTAAATACTTTTTCTCGAACAAAACCTTTTTTCAATTTTTTAGCTTGTCAGAATAAAGTGAATAAGGTGCACTTGAAAAGGTAATTAATTACCTGACTAATGACTTAATAAATTAAAAAGAACTAGTTTCTGGGACAACTGACTCTGAATTTTTTTTAAAAACTAAATAATGTTTTGTGAAAGGCTTAAACTTAAAGGAATTTTTAGTATACATTTTGACAAATAGATTATCTTGATCTTGTAGTCTACTGCATTACTCATATTCAAGAAAAGACACTGTTATTAAATAAAAATAATAATGTCCAAAAGACGTCTTTGGGACATCTGACTTTGAAAATTTTCAAAAAACTGATTAATAATTCGTGTAAGGCTTAAGGGAATTTGTAATATACATTCCGACAATTAGACTTTCTTGATCTAGTTGAATAGTTTTGAAATTTTACAGGAGACACAAAAACTGTTCATCATTAGGTTAGAAAACAAACAATCTAAGGTTTAAAGTGAAAGGAAAATACACTTTAAAAGTATATTTTTTTCAGCTAAAAGAACCTCAAATAAAATTTTCCTTTTAAGAGAACGTCAATGAATATGTAATAATGCAAAAAATATAAAAAAGTGAATTTTGAAAAAATCTGAGTTGAGCCCTTTTCGAAATTGGCTATTCAATTATAATGCTATATAATATTTAAGGACAGAAAAAAAGTCTAAATTTTCAACCAAAATAATAAAAAATTTTACCTTCTAATGCTTTTTCCGGAGATATACTGGACCGCCTATTGTTTATTGGACTCGACCTCGGCGAAGTTAGAAATGGACTTGGATTCCTGATTTCGTCTGTATGTTCAGCTGGACTCGACCTCGGCGTAGTTTGAAGTGGACTTGGCTCCCTGCTTTTATCTCTGTTTTCACCTGGACTCGACCTCGGCGTAGTATGAAGTGGACTTGGCTCCCTGCTTTTATTTCTGTTTTCACCTGGACTCGACCTCGGCGTAGTATGAAGTGGACTTGGCATCCTGCTTTTTTCTCTATGTTCCCCGCGAGTACTTGAAGAACTGGACCTTTTGGTGCTATCGGCTGCATTGGAGCTCCCGGTTTGCTTTGTAAAGATGTGATGAATTGAACTAAACCTTCCGCTTTCACCTGGACTCGACCGCCCTGTAGTTCGAAATGGACTTGGCTTCCTGCTTTTGTGTTCTCTTGTATCTCTATGTTCCCCGCGAGTATTTGAAGAACTGGACCTTTTGGTGCTATCGGCTGCATTGGAGACCCTGGTATTCTTGGTTGAGTTGTGATGAATCGAACTGAACCTCCCGCTTTTACCTGGACTCGACCGTTCCGTAGTTCGAAATAGACTTGCCTTCCTGCTAGTATCTCTATGTTCCCCGCGAGTACTTGAAGAACTGGACTTTTTGGTGCCATCGGTTGCATTGAGGACCTTGGTATTCTTGGTTGTGTGCTGTGTGGTGTGTGTGCTCGATGTCTTTTTTTTGCTATCGACTAAATTGGAACTCTTACTGTTGTTGGTTGAGCTAAAATCTTGTTTATTATTGATTAGCATGGACTTCTTGGTTCTATTTGAACTTGATGGACGCCTACTATCTGATCTAGATCTCCTTCTTTCCTTATGTGATTTATGTCGCTTATGACTTTTTAATGGTCTGGACTTGTAGCTGTTGGCTTCACTGGATCTCGATAGACTGCGTTTTCGTTTGTTGACAGTGTCTTTACTTCTATTTTTATCATAGTTCTCCTTTTTTTAATTTCTCGAGATCTTCTTTTTGTTTTTGTTGAATTTTTAATATTTCTGTCACTTTGCTTTTATGTTCTGAATTAAACAATTCATTTTTAGGGTTCCGTACACCTGTGGTGTATGGACGGAACCCTATTGGTGAGACTCTTGCGTCCGTAGCCAAATCGTGTCCCCCCCCTAGCGGCCAAACTATATGACCTAGAGAGCTCAAATTTGGTACAGATACGTATTTTCACACGTAGATTACAGGAAAAATATAAAGAATGTGATTGGAGGTGATGGTGATAGCGTTGTCAAGGAAATAACAAGATTTTTGGCCAAAAATGCATAAAAAGTGACCATTCCCCCCCCCTTAACTTCTAAACTATTAAAAAAAATTTTTTTATTATTATTTGATCTAATTAACTAAAAATTGGTTTATTAGTATATTTTCACTGTCTAATTACAAAAAATTAAAAAAAAATTTTTTTTTTTAATTTTTTTTTTTTTAAATTTTTTTTTTATTATTTGATCTAATTAACTAAAAATTGGTTTATTAGTATATTTTCACTGTCTAATTACAAAAAATTAAAAAAAAATTTTTTTTTTCTTTTTTAATTTTTTTTTTCTTTTTTAATTTTTTTTTTTTTTTTTAATTTTTTTTTTATTATTTAATCTAATTAACTAAAAATTGGTTTATTAGTATATTTTCACTGTCTAATTACAAAAAATTTAAAAAAAAATTTTTTTTTTTAAATTTTTTTTTTATTATTTGATCTAATTAACTAAAAATTGGTTTATTAGTATATTTTCACTGTCTAATTACATTTATTTTTATTTTTTTACAAATTTTTTTACAAAAATTTAAAAAAAATTTTTGTAAAAAGGTTTTTTACAAAAATAAAAAAACCAGACAAGTGCGAGTTGCACTCGCACTGAATTGGCGGGTTCCGTACAGAAATACAAGAATAATACTAGTGATATTTTAACAATAATTGGTAGACGTTTTCAACTTTTGAACTATTTTGGAAAGTTGAATTTTCGACACTAGGTTAAACATAAATAAAAAAGAAAAATTGAAGCATTATATTCACAGTTTTCTGATAGGTATCAAACTGATACAGAAAGTTGTATTAACTCATGCAACGTTTTGATTTGATATAAGGTATCAATTTGATAAAAAATTTGGAATTGTTTTATGGAAATGATAATAGAATCGAAATCATTTCTCAATACATAAATTGTTATCAAAATACAATTGTAATGGCTGTCACACTCTTACTGACAAGTTTATTAATAAATTTCTTTACGACACTGACTTTTTATGTACTGAAACTGATTTTAATGTAAATTTTAAAACAGCAAAAAGCAAACATTGTTTAAAACTAAAAAGTTTAATAAGAAAAAAGTTTGTTTGTAAATAAATGAAATACTCTAACCTCCATTTATGTTTGTCACAGCAGATTTAAATTGAGTTCACAATCACAACACTTGAAATTTTCATTTTTTTAAATCATTTATCAATTATCAGTTATCAAGAACAGTATTACAAAAAATTAATTAATTTCACTAAAAATTGATTAAAGAATTACGCACTTTTAGATAATAAATACATAATGCAAACCAAAAAGTAGTGAGAGTGAAAAAGACGGGTTATACACTCGGTTTTCTGTTTAGATGAGACCTTACCCTGAAAACTAGAGACGGAAAATGTAAAGCCAATAGCAACTTCCGATTCAATGGAAATCAATTTAATAGACATTTTTTATTGGCTCAACGTTTTTCGTTTCACGATACCAGTGGACAGCACCTTTATGACTAATTTGTAAACAAACAAATCTCCTAACCTCAAAATGTTAAAATGAGTTATTTTTATTATTTAGCTTTTTGCAGATTATGTAGACAAAAGACAATAAATGAATGTTAAATACAACCTTTTATTTCATTGGCGAAATAAAATTGTTTCACAAATTTATTTTTTCTACTAAGTTATATCACATTTCTCTGTTTTTTCTCTTTTCAGCATAATAATTATTTCATAGTTTACTGCTTAATAGTAAAGTGTAATATATAATTTAAATAAAATTCAATTTGAAAAAAGTAAATAATTTGTTTTTTATTACTTTAAAAATTAAAAACTTGTAAAACATTAATATTCTTATTATTATTAATTACCAATTATCAAAGAAATGAGTCAGACTAATTTGTTTCTTACTATTACCATAAATTTATTGTGAATTGTATTTAAGAAACAATATTAATTATAACGTTTATTTTTTCACATCTTTACACAAAAATAAACAATTCAACAATTTTTACTGATTTTCCTTACTAAAAAATATTTACAAGTTTCTTTAAAAATGTCGACAATTTACTAAATATTGACTACTAACATTTTATTTTGTATACATAAATATAGGGGTGACAATTTGTTTGATCCAAATAATTGACAGAAATTATCATTGATATAGAGATTATTACAATTACAAAAAAATCAAGCAATACAATTTTGTTCAAAAAAATTAAATTAAAAAGAATTCTTTTAGAATTCTGGAAATTTAAAGTATACAAAATATAACGTTTCTATTACAATATTCATTCAAGTTGCATACAAGTTACCAAAACAATGTTTGATAACCACGAACAATTTATTTTTTGATTTGCGTGTATGAAAAACTTCGTGATTCTTTAAGTTATTCGGATCTACAGAAATAAATTCATTTGTAATATTTACTTCATAAGCCATCAGTTCTGTGTTGTATTCAACTGTTTCTACTTTTTTACAAACGAAAATAATCCCTCTGTTTTTAATTAAAATTCTGTACAGTGCTCCGAATTCTGGCAAACAAACATCATTTTTAAAACCTATTGCAACTAAGCATTTTTCACTTATATATTTCACACCGTTGTAATTGATCCATTTTGTAGTACGTTGCAATGGTTCGCTGGCAAACAAGTCATGGAATGGCAGTGCTTCAGTAGACTCCAGTTTTGTAGGACCCATTGCAATACTTTTCGTTAACGGTTCAAGAAGTTGAAGTGACTGCCAATACTGGTGTCTAACTGCTAATGTATAAGGCAAGTTTTTATAGTTCCTCATACCTTGAACTCTACGTTTTGATTGTTGGTGTTTCGCTTCCGCACGTAAACACATGTAGAATCGTAGAGGTCCAAATCTTTTTATCCACCTAGGATAATGCGTTAAAAAATGCTGTTTTGGGGTAAGTACTGCATTTCTTTCTTCATCTCCGTACAAAGTCGCATAATCATGCAGATATTCAGCAATACTGTCACTTAAAAATTCAAGCATTTCATAACTAATGAAATATCCACAAACAATTGATCGAATTTCCAATAAATTTTTGAAGTTGTAGAAGTAGGGGCAATACGGCTCTACAGTATCTCGTAGAAGAAATGGAATGATGTAGGCTAATGTTTCCATTTGCATTGCAGATTGTTTCATATTTGCTCCTGGAATTAAGTGCTTTGCCTTCAATGGGGAAGGTTTGTACTTAGTTTCAGAGAAACCATAATCAAAATTAAGAATGCGTTTATTGAATTCTTCAAGACTTATTTTTTGTAAAATAACTTTTTGAGCGAAATTTTGAATAGTTCTTTGTAAGATTCCGAGATCGATGTCGTGAGTGATATCAGGCAGTAAATCTTCCGAACAGTGAAAGCCTTGTAATTCATTTAAAATTGTTCTTCCATTAATTCCGTACAGTGTGCTTAATACTTGCTTCTCTTCGCCTTCGGTTGTTTCAATTTGTTCTACTTGCACGTCATGATCTTGTGGGTTCCGAAGAAGCTCTACATTTTCTTCAAACATAGTCTGAATGTCAGGGAGAGGTGCAAGACAGTACCGACATGGATGAACGGTCCTTCCAAAAGACTCTTTAAATCGACCTAAACCGTTTTGAGCTGGATTATCCCCCTGTGTAGCAAATAAGCCTCCAGACAAAACCGTATCACCTGGACCATCAACGCCTTCTTCGAATTTTTTCAAATCGGATACGAAAGGCTTCAATATTTTGTTTATACCATAACGCTTCAAATCTACTGATCTTACAATTCCCACTAGAAAGTAGTATAGTAAGTTGGATTGATAGATTGGGTTAATATCTGTTAGTGAACAATAAATCATTAACAATTTTTGTTCACCACTTGCTTTTGAACCCAGTCCGTCGCACATATCCACCTCGTCTGTATATAATTTGACGTGAAATGATTCATCCTGATATTTCCAATAGTGATTATCCCGATATTTATTTCCATCTTCAATGGAAGAAATTATTCCAGGCTCTGAGTTATTATATTTTAAGATACTTCTAAAAGTATCATTCGCAGTAAAATTTTGTAAGATTTTAGTTAAGGGAATAACCATCATTTCATCTTTTTTTCTTTTTATTGGGCGATTTTGTCCAGTACTGGCACTACCATATTTTACAAATCGTCTGCCAAGCGTATATCTACTTGGCATTAAAATGTTAAATTCATCTTCCAAATATGCTGCTCGCTTCTTTTTATTTGTTAGATCGAAAATGCAATTTATTGAACCAACTTCATTTTCTAAATTAAAATAATTTCTTAAATTTATCCCCCTCTCTTGTAAGCTCTGCTTAAGTCTATTTAAAGAATCTTCAACATAAACACCAACGACATGTTGAACCTTCTGCAGGATTTCTGTTATTTGATCTTCTGCGATATTTGTGTTCCCTCGTAAATGTAAAAGAAAACGTCCTATAGCACGTTTTTTTTCGATATTAATGTTGAGATCATTTTCTTCTTCGTCATCATTCTCTATTTCATCTTCATCAGATTCTTCGTCAGATTCTTCAGCCGCACTTGACTCATAATCAAAATTTTCATGATTTTCTGGTTGTTCTCTTAAATTGTCCTCATCCGAAATTGTACTTTCATTATCACTTGCCATAATTTCTTCTAAATTTATCGGAATATTTTCAATATTAAAATTTCTTTCAACATTTGGATTTGCATTGTTAATAATTCTGGGGTGTCGATGGATTCGATGTATGTGCGATCTTAGTGTATTAGGATTTTGAAAAACTGCTGGACAGTTATTAATTCCACACCTTCTGCCCTGATTTCGCTCAACTTCGTGGAAATTTTGCAAATGTTCTTGTATTTGGAGCAACAAATTAAATTGCTGGTTACAAAAAGAGCACGTATAACTTGGAACTTCCATTTCAGTTATAGTTTTAATTTAAAACTGTAATATGTTAATCTAAAACAAAAATAAAGTGAAATACGTTTTTTTAATACAAATACTATTTTCATATATGTCATCGCCTCTGAGAAAAGCGATCTTATAACAAAAAAACGATGTTTAGAATTAAATGGTTTCTTACAGTTTAAAATCATTAAAATGTAATACAATTAGTCTCGGGTTAAAAATTGTTTTTACAATTGTTTAAATAAATAAAAGAAAAAAATTTTCAATGACAATACAGTTTTTGTGACAAAAATGATTAGAGATATTTTTGCTTAAGATCAGTAATTTGAATGAAAAACTTAACAAATTAAAATCAGAAAGTAGTTTGGTTTCCTTTTTTTAAATTTCTTCTAGGTAAATTAATCAAGTGAAATTAATTACAATTTTTATAACTAAAAATAAGAAAAAAAAAGTTTTCAAAAAGAGTATACATATTGAATAACTTTTTATATCTTACCTCATGAGAGAAATAATTAAGCCAATTAATTTGTTAAGCCAAGTTTAAATGTAAATCACAACATTTTGTCCTTATTTATTTGGAATATTATATCACTTATTATTGGTGAAAGCTCAAGTTCTAGTTTTTCAATATGCTTTACAATATACAATTTTACACAGCAGACACTAACTTTTGATTTAAAAAGAATACCTTATATCTGTACAATTATTTATTTTAATTATTTTTGTCAAATATAATTGCAATTGCATTGCTAATTACATCAATACCTGCGGAGGTTAAGAGTTTAGTTTGTTTACAAATTTGACATAAGGCAAATACCACAGTGCAAATTGTTAGGCTGCGGCTACACCTCTGCAAGCAGCCTACCTGCAGGTTGTCATGGTAACGTACTAGAGTAAGGCTGCGGTTACACCTCTGCAGGCAGCCTGCCTGCCTGCAGGTTGTCATGGTAATATACAAGAGTAAGAAAGTCAGTGAATTTAAAGGTCTATCTTACTCCTGTGGCTCCTGCCTACGCAGGCAGCCTGCAGAGGTGTAATCGCAGCTTAAGGCCATAAGAGTTTTACAGAAATATTGTGCTTGGACCTTAAATTTAAAAATAAAGAACAATTTAAAAAGTGCCGCACTCTAGGACATAACCACATAACTTTTAATATACAAGAGAGTGATACAAGACTAAATTATTTATTTATTATATGTTTTTAGTTAAAAGTGAAATAAGAGACACTTTTCGTTTATAAAGTGCAAAAGTTTTTTGTAAGTATATCATATTACAGTCCCATTATACTCAAAGTTTTACGTAAATAGTGTTTATAGTATTTTTTGAAGAAATATAGATAAAAGAGAAGATATACTACCGCGTATTTATATATAGAAAAAAATTGCTTTATAAGTGTTGAAACAAATATGAATTCTTGAAATACATTTTTATTTTTTATAAACTTTGATGTTTTCAGGTAAAATTTTAAATTAAGTTGTTGTGTGTAAGAGAATCTATAGTGAGAAAAAAGTATATTTAAACAGTTAAACTATGTCAAACATTGACTGTCGTGGAGTAAAACGGGGAAGATGCTCATGCGAGCATTGCACGGAATTTTTGTCAACTTCTTTAAAAATCGAATGCGCTTATTGTGGCTGCATACCCGTGATAATCTGCCGGAGGAAGATTTAAT
Source organism: Leptopilina drosophilae (assembly GCA_032873175.1). NCBI lineage: Eukaryota > Metazoa > Arthropoda > Insecta > Hymenoptera > Figitidae > Leptopilina > Leptopilina drosophilae. Next base: position 45,798,435 of record CM065483.1, read on the forward strand.
CGAAATGGTAAACTTATTAATATTATATCGAGCACGAACATTTTAATGATTTTAATGTTTACTGTATATTTATTTATGAAAAACAATTATTTATTTTTGTTAAATTTATGTAAATATTTCTAAAATAGGTTAAAATGCAGGATTTGGTACCATCTAATTTTAATGATCACTTTCATTCGGACATCACAACTAAACTATTTGAGGAGAAAGAGTTGAAGAAAAATGATTTCTGTAAAATAGTCAGGTTAATTGCAGACAAATTAGTGGAGGCTGGCAAAACTAATCCAACATACATATTATTGGCTTCAATTGTCGCTACACAAAGATTTCCTGGACTAAGAGGAAATAACACGGAAGTGATTCATGTTTGTATACAAGAATCTGTCTTTTTGTCAGCTGTTCATATTATATACCTAAACGCATATTTACATACTTTTTGGTCTAACTGAAATTATAAAAGTTGTGTCATTTCTGTCAAAATGTTTGTAGTTAAAATTATTATTATTATTATTTTAATATTATTATTATTTTATACAAATAAACATACGTACGTCAGGAACCAAGAATATTTGTTAGAAATACAAATAATTTCCGAAATTCCGTAAAACAAGAAGAACACATATGCATTTGGGTATATATCTTAATTTTTGTGTAGTGTGTAGAGGTGAATGTGCCGTCTTATGTCAATGTAAAACGCCATTGGGAAACACTTTGAGGCTAACAAAGAAAGAGAAGACGATTGCCTTTTTCATTCTCAAGTGATTTTTACGATAACGCTTTTACCTCGACATTAGAAAGTATACTTTAAATGGAGATAAAATCAAAGTAATTTTTACATTGATCTTAGATGTAAAAATTGATGTGTCTTAATCTTTTTATATTTTTGTGACGCTCTTTTTGGATATAATCGATACTACACTTTTCTTTTTCCAACCGTCTTAACTATAAACATTACATGTGTATATTCCAATTTTAGAGAAGAATGCAGATTCGTCTAGCACAATGTTTAAAAAATAGGGTACAGAGAGCAAAAGAAGGTGGCTCTTCAGAAAAGGAAAATGAATATCGTGACATTTCTGATAAGGAATTATTAACAACAGATATACAATTGCTGTTCGAGGAATCACAAAAGTCGAAATTGGACATAAATAAAATAAAAAGTCTTCTGAGTACAACAAGAAGCGAGAGACAAAAAGACGCAAAATCTCTTTTAGCAAAAGAACTGCTTGAAAAATATCCTATTTTGCAGGATACTAACTTTGTAAGTATTGTCCAAATTAGAAATATGAAGATTTCGACTATATCAGCAGATAGTGACATCTATTAGATGTCATTTGAACTCTTTGGTTTAGAGTTAGGTGTTACAAATGGTAATTACTTTCGATATGGTTGTCGATAAGTAATTAATTTTATTAAATTAATTTTGATCTGGAAAAATAAGCTGCGTGAACGAATGCACTGTGCATCTGTGAGGACTCGAACCCCAGTTCATAGCTGCCTGTCGCGGGACCTACGCCTATCAATGCACCTTGCCAACACAGCCTGGACGTACACGCTTCTTATATTCTCAGATCAAGCCCATCACTAGTCAAGAGCTATATATAGTTAATGTTAGAATTTTATTCGCTGATTGAAAATTTGAAATATGAAGATTTCGACTATATCAGCAGATAGTGCCATCTATTAGATGTCATTTGAACTCTTTGGTTTAGAGTTAGGTGTTACAAATGGTAATTACTTTCGATATGGTTGTCGATAAGTAATTAATTTTATTAAATTAATTTTGATCTGGAAAAATAAGCTGCGTGAACGAATGCACTGTGCATCTGTGAGGACTCGAACCCCAGTTCATAGCTGCCTGTCGCGGGACCTACGCCTATCAATGCACCTTGCCAACACAGCCTGGACGTACACGCTTCTTATATTCTCAGATCAAGCCCATCACTAGTCAAGAGCTATATATAGTTAATGTTAGAATTTTATTCGCTGATTGAAAATTTGAAATATGAAGATTTCGACTATATCAGCAGATAGTGACATCTATTAGATGTCATTTGAACTCTTTGGTTTAGAGTTAGGTGTTACAAATGGTAATTACTTTCGATATGGTTGTCGATAAGTATTTAATTTTATTAAATTAATTTTGATCTGGAAAAATAAGCTGCGTGAACGAATGCACTGTGCATCTGTGAGGACTCGAACCCCAGTTCATAGCTGCCTGTCGCGGGACCTACGCCTATCAATGCACCTTGCCAACACAGCCTGGACGTACACGCTTCTTATATTCTCAGATCAAGCCCATCACTAGTCAAGAGCTATATATAGTTAATGTTAGAATTTTATTCGCTGATTGAAAATTTGAAATATGAAGATTTCGACTATATCAGCAGATAGTGACATCTATTAGATGTCATTTGAACTCTTTGGTTTAGAGTTAGGTGTTACAAATGGTAATTACTTTCGATATGGTTGTCGATAAGTAATTAATTTTATTAAATTAATTTTGATCTGGAAAAATAAGCTGCGTGAACGAATGCACTGTGCATCTGTGAGGACTCGAACCCCAGTTCATAGCTGCTGATATAGTCGAAATCTTCATATTTCAAATTTTCAATCAGCGAATAAAATTCTAACATTAACTATATATAGCTCTTGACTAGTGATGGGCTTGATCTGAGAATATAAGAAGCGTGTACGTCCAGGCTGTGTTGGCAAGGTGCATTGATAGGCGTAGGTCCCGCGACAGGCAGCTATGAACTGGGGTTCGAGTCCTCACAGATGCACAGTGCATTCGTTCACGCAGCTTATTTTTCCAGATCAAAATTAATTTAATAAAATTAAATACTTATCGACAACCATATCGAAAGTAATTACCATTTGTAACACCTAACTCTAAACCAAAGAGTTCAAATGACATCTAATAGATGTCACTATCTGCTGATATAGTCGAAATCTTCATATTTCAAATTTTCAATCAGCGAATAAAATTCTAACATTAACTATTGTCCAAATTACTTTTCTTTCATTTTTAAAAGATGTTTTACTCATTTGTTGTTTATTACTCTACATTATAAAAATATTTTTATATATTTCAATTGTGATTACTACTTTTTTTAAAGATGTGCTTTATATAACTGAACAGTTTTAGTTGCTTAAAAATATGACTAAAAGTGCTTTAAATTTGTTTATTAATTATTTTAAAAAATTTAAATATAAATTATATAATTAAAAATACTTATATCAATAAATCCCTTTCTGTGAATAAATTTAATATCATCTTTACTTTAAAATTAAATAATTTAACTGTTAATTTAAAAGTAAATTACATATATTCTTATTTTTAAAAAGTTATTTTTTCTTATTTTATAACTACTTATATTGCATGAACATATTTAATACTATAGTAATTTTTTTTAATTTGTAGCTTCTATGGGAATTTGGGAAATTGGTAGGAATGTCTACCAACTTAATGAAAAAAAACCTTGAAATAGGTATACCAAAATTAGTGTCAGTCTTACCAGATAAGGACGTTACAGAAAGAGTTGATCTTTTTTTTCTAGAAAAGGTGGATTCTTTTTTTCCAAATAAGAAAACAAAAAAAGGATCGCAGGCAAGGCGCAAACTTGTCACAGTTTTAGAGGTTATTTTTTAAAAAGTACCTATTATTATTATTCGTAAGGTGCTGAACGGCACTAAATTCTTATGAACATCTACATTTAATTTAAAGGCAAATTTTTTAATAAAGTTAAAAAGGTTTTAAATGAACTTTAGAAATGGAGATTTAAAATATATTTTAGAAACGTAGTAAACTACTAAAATATTTTAAATGTTGTTTACTTTACTTAATTTACTTTTTAAGTGTTGTTCAATTTTTTTAGTGTTCCGTAACAATAATAAGAAAGCAAATTTTTTATTTCGTGTATCTAATAACGAAGAAGTTAATTTAATTTGGTTTATTTAATATTTTAACTTTATTTTTAAGGATGCTAATGAAGAAAGTGGCGCAACGGAATCACCAGAGGCAAATAGAGCTCCATTTTTAATAATCTGCGGTAACTCTACAAAAAATGTGAAATGTTATGTTGACGCTGAACCTTTTTTCGTGGACACGCCATTAAATGCGATTTTATTATTGATAGCGACCTATTGGATTTTTGATATCAGCTTTGATAAACATTTCCTGAATCAATTGATTCTTTTAAGCATGGTCATGTTCGGTAATCAGACTGAAAAAATTCTAGGAGCACATAAAATTGAATCGATATCCGTTAATAATTTACTCATTAGAGATAAATTAAGCAGTTGCTGAAAACTTGTCTGATTTCAATGTTAGTCAGAAGCAGTCAAATTTCTTTTTAATTTTATAATTTTACTTTATGATTTTACATGCTATTAACAGTAAAATAACTTTCTAATTACATTTAGCTTTGTTAAAAAACTGACATATCTAAAGTAAAACAAGTTACAATTATATTGCAATTTACAATAAAACAGTATTATTATTTAGATATGTTAAATAAGTGTTATGAGGTAAATATACATTTTAAAGGAGGTTAAACAGAAAGAAATGTTTATAAATTTTCATTCACAAATTAAAATTTTTGTCAATGAAGACTACTTATTATATATTATCTGTAATAAAAAATTATTAGACCTTTCAATAAAATTGTATTCAATTTATTTATTTCAAAACATACCATAGACAAAATATTTTGTATTTTAACTTAAAGGAACTTTTTAAATTTTAATATTAGCCCAAATAGGAATAATAAATAGACTCGTTTTCGTAATCTCATTTGTAATTGTATCTGTAGTATTGCATTTATTTACTTTAACCCCTTCGTGCCTCCGGTACATATATGTACCACCTACAAAATATGTTATAACTCTTATGCATTTCAACGAAACAACAAATAGTTTGGCTTTATTTATTCACTAGGGTTACTATTACATGTAAAAAAATAATAAATGACATATAACAATAATAATTATTATAAACAATAGGTATAATGTTAAGAAAAATACTTTTTTTCAAAGTTGCTTATATTTGCTCGAAACTCATCACTTGGGGGTTTTTGGGGTCGCTGATTCCGAATCTGAAGTCAGATTTCCAAAATTTAAAATGGCGGATCCAATATGGCTGACTTTTTTTTAATTGCTTATATTTGTTTGAAACTCACCACTTGGGGGTTTTCGAGGTCGCTGATTACGAATCTGAGGTCAGATTTCCAAAATTCAAAATGGCAATATTCAAAAATTAATTACTCGAAAATAAAAAAAAACGATTTTCTGGAAATTAAGTATTTCGTCAGAAAAAATCTCAGCTTTCTTTTAAAAATAAAAAAACCTAACGCGCCTCTGACGGAACCTCTTAGGTGGTGTGGAAGACCGTGAATAGATAATCAAATATTGTGTTCTAAATATACTACCTCAAAAACCCCAAAGTTATCAGTTTCGAACTAATCCAATTAAGTTTTCAAAACAGCATCCGCCATATTGGATCCGCCATTTTGAATTTTGGAAATCTGACCTCAGATTCGGAATCAGCGACCCCAACAACCCCCAAGGGGTAAGTTTGGAGCAAATATAAGCAATTAAAAAAAAAGTCCGCCATATTGGATCCGCCATTTTGAATTTTGGAAATCTGACCTCAGATTCGGAATCAGCGACCCCAAAAACCCCCAAGGGGTAAGTTTGGAGCAAATATAAGCAATTAAAAAAAAGTCCGCCATATTGGATCCGCCATTTTGAATTTTGGAAATCTGACCTCAGATTCGGAATCAGCGACCCCGAAAACCCCCAAGGGGATAAGTTTGGAGCAAATATAAGCAATTAAAAAAAAAGTCCGCCATATTGGATCCGCCATTTTGAATTTTGGAAATCTGACCTCAGATTCGGAATCAGCGACCCCAAAAACCCCCAAGGGGTAAGTTTCATCAAAATCCATCCACTGGTTTCTTGGGGGGCACGAAAGGGTTAATGCATTTCTTTATTATACGGAATCATTAAACCTACAAGTTTATTGGAGTCGACTAATCTGAGTTGCATTTTCTGATGTTTTGTTTACTATTAAGCAGAAAACTATGAAATAATTCTCACGTGAAACGTTTCTACGGAAAGTGTTCTACGGAAATTCCGTATAGAATTCTGTAAAAATTTCCGTACGGAAATTTAGCAAATATTCCACATTGTATATTTTTGTAGAGTTTTCGATAACTTTTAAAAAACTGTTAACAATTCCAATTCGATTTGGTACCAGTTGAACAGTTTTCTATCATTGAAGGATTTTTTTCGTGTAAAATTGATTAAAAAATTGAAAATTAAAAAAATATAATAATAAGGAAATAATATTAATATTAATTAATCTTAAATTTTTTTAATTTTCAATTTTTTTATCAATTTTATACGAAAAAAATCCTTAAATGATAGAAAACTGTTAAACTGGTATAAAAAATCTAAGGATTTTTTTCGTATAACATTGATACAAAAAATTGAAAATTAAAAAAATATAAGATTGATTAATATTAATATTATTTCCTTATTATTATTATATTTTTTTAATTTTCAATTTTTTAATCAATTTTACACGAAAAAAATCCTTCGATGATAGAAAACTGTTCAACTGGTACCAAATCGAATTGGAATTGTTAACAGTTTTTTAAAAGTTATCGAAAACTTTACAAAAATATACAATGTGGAATATTTGCAAAATTTCCGTATGAAAATTTTTACGGAATTCCGTACGGAATTCTATACGGAGTTTCCGTACGGAAATCTATATGGAATTTCCGTAGGGAATTCTATACGGAATTTCCGTACGGAAATCTATATGGAATTTCCGTACGGAATTTCCGTAGAATCGTTTCACGTAGGGTTATTATGCTGAAAAGAGAAAAAACAAAGAAATGTGATATAACTTAGTAGAAAAAATAAATTTGTGAAACAATTTTATTTCGCCAATGAAATAAAAGGTTGTATTTAACATTCATTTATTGTTTATTTATTTATTTTTTTTATTTATTTATTTTTTCTTATTAAACTTTTTAGTTTTAAACAATGTTTGCTTTTTGCTGTTTTAAAATTTACATTAAAATCAGTTTCAGTACATAAAAAGTCAGTGTCGTAAAGAAATTTATTAATAAACTTGTCAGTAAGAGTGTGACAGCCATTACAATTGTATTTTGATAACAATTTATGTATTGAGAAATGATTCCGATTCTATTATCATTTCCATAAAACAATTCCAAATTTTTTATCAATTTGATACCTTATATCAAATCAAAACGTTGCATGGCAAAATGATTCCATCTAATTTACTGTGTTTGTTTTATATTGTAAGCATTAAGCAAAGGAACCAATATTTTGAAAATTTGTTCCAAAATTGGTTCCTTTGCTTAATGCTTACAATATAAAACAAATATAATGCTTCAATTTTTCTTTTTTATTTATGTTTAACCTAGTGTCGAAAATTCAACTTTCCAAAATAGTACAAAAGTTGAAAACGTCTACCAATTATTGTTAAAATATCACTAGTATTATTCTTGTATTTCTGTACGGAACCCGCCAATTCAGTGCGAGTGCAACTCGCACTTGTCTGGTTTTTTTTTTAATTGTTGGAGCAGGTCTACTAGTAGGGTTAAAGTTCCACTGTGGAGTTTTAATTTTTGAGTTCCTTGTATCTACAAAATACGAGACAAATTAAACATACTTTTCTTTTGTCATAAATAAAAAGAATAAAATTGATTAAGGCTTCGCACTCAATTATGAGCTTAAAATAAAACCGGACAAGTGCGATTAGAACTCGTATTGAAACCCAGGGTTTCGTACCTTCGTTTAAAACTTCTACTTTTTTGCTGAAAAAAAATACAAAGGTATTTTTTCTGCTATCTACAGGTGAAAAAGAAATAAATAACAAATTTCCGTCTCTTCAGACAGGCCAAGAATTGTAAAAAACAAGGGGGGATACACACTTCTTTTTGTAAATTAAACAAAATTTCTAGTTTTTCGCTAAAAAAAATATGAAGACGAACTGCAATAATCTTTTCTTTAATCTACACGTAAAAATAAAGAAAAAATTCCCAACGCCGGAGGGGGGGGGGTTCATGCATTTTTTTCGAAATTTTCAAAATTTTCGAGTTTTTTCCCTGAAAACAAAAACACTATGAATATCGATACCAAATATGTTCGCTATGTTTTTCTTGTAATACATTTTTGAAAATACATAAGCATACCAATTTTCATATTTCTAGGTAAAAAACTGTGAGCGCTAGGGAGAAGGTATATGCCTTTTTTCGAAAAACAGACAAAATTTGATGTTTCCGCGGAAAACTCTATCAAGATCAACTCCAATCACATTCGCTATATTTTTCGTGCAATCTACGGGTAAAAATACATACGTGTACCAATTTTTAGCACTCTAGATGAAAAACTGTAAGCGCTAGGGGGGGTACATGGTCATTTTTCGTAACCGTTTTAGTAGGGTTCCTACCGGGCACGGAATCCTAAAAAGTAGGAGAAAGTAGCTTCGATGACAAAAAAACAGTAGTATACATGCATTCCAGGGTGGATTCTAACCGGGAATAAGCTAGAAATTATATTCCAAACAGGTAATTTTTTCACCAAATTAGGAAAAGTTTTATTATTTTAATTTGTGTTTAAAAAATTATCAGAATTTTCATAGAAATTTATTCTGTTCTCTAAATTTAAAGTAGTTAAAAATAATGAATTTAATAGTAAAAAAACAGTCACTGATTTAAATATAGTATGTAAATAAATAAATTTAAAAAAATTATCGAATTAATAGAAATTTCGTGAAATTCAACTGAAAATAATCTAAACACAATTTATTATCAGTCACTATTGATAGAGTAAATGTCGGTAAAATTATTCCCTAATATCTAATTGACGGTCGTTTTTCATTATCGATTTTAGTTTTTAACATTATTTTTAAATGGAAATGTGAAAACTAAAAATCTAAATTTGAATGTTTGTTCAGAAAAGTAGCTTTTAGTAGCTTTAAGCTCAAAAAACTAGCCAAAAAGTTGCAAATAATAGCTTTTAGTAAATGAGTGGGAAGCCTGTTAATTTACCACAAATATAGTGTATTTATGAAGAAGGAAAATGACTTACTTAGCTCATACTCCTCTTCAGAGCTCAATGTCTTCGGCTTTGGTGGACGTTTTGTCGGTAATTTTTTTGGTAATATGGATTTGAATTTTTCGTCAGAGCTTGACATATTTGCAGCTTGCTTCTCTACATCGATAGCATCTTCTTTCCTTTCTGAAATTATAAAAATAGTTTTTTACATAAATTTGGTTGTAATGTTCACATATAAATAAAATAAGAAAAATAAAAAATTTTATTCACACGTTGATTACAAACATTAAAAACATACCAAACGGTCCATGTAAAGCTTTGACTTTGAATTTGTCCCAAGATTCAGTTGGAATTAATTTGGATAAACAAATTTTTACAAGCTTTCACTCCTTTTGGCGGCCAATTAACAGTTTTTTATCTTGAGATAACCAAGAATTCGGTATCGACGGCACATCCATCATCAGTGACGACAACATACCATGAGATTTCCTAAAATTTGAAGACATACTAAATTATCATGAGAATATTATTGTTCTTCTTATCAACACTCGATTTAAAACAATTTGAACAAAGGTTATAAAAAAAGCAAGTATAATAGCATTTTTTAATTATTAAAATTTTTGTGCAATATCCAGAACTGTGCATAGAAAATACTTATAATTATAAAAATTTATCACCATTGAATCATGCAATTTTTAAAAACGTGTAATTATTAAAACAAGAAATAATTATATTCTTCTAATGAAATAAAATACTTACACATTCAAAGATTATGTACCATTAAGAGCAATAAATTTGTAGCCCAATTTTATTAATCATCGCATGTAGATGAATGAAGTAGTGGTAAGATATAATACTCGTCGCGGAATGTAAGCACTACGGCTTTTTTACGTATTTCTTCAACTGGTAAAATATTTGCATCAGAAAATCCTGTGGCTACATGCAGACATAAATTTTGAGAATTCCCCAGGATAGTTTAGGAAAATTCTTTAATCCTGTAAATTTCTTTCCAATAATTTGCGGGTTTACCCTGCTTTATGGTTATGAATTCAATAAATAATACATCGCCATTATTCATATAACAACAATTGTCAGGTTTTTTTTCGGAAAGCTTAAAATCTTCATAAAGGATTTTTTTGAATGCTCTTGAACAATCCATAAGGCAAATCAATTTCATACGGCTGACTAAAATGAGGATATTTCTTGGGCTTATTCGTTTCTATTTTATTTAAGTCCTTTTGATAATTGAGATCTTGCTACAAATCCCCGAAATAATTGTGGTAGAGGATCTTTTGGTCTTCGAATCATTTTTGAATAAAACGCGCATATAATTCTCAAATGGATAAGCTGTAGCACTATTCCAGAATTCCATGCTGTAATGCCTGTTCAGGTAAATGTAGAAGGCAATGGAATGTAAAGACTAAATTCTCTTCTCCATATAAAATTTTAAATGTCTCAAAGATACCATTTTATTAATTCTTTGGCACATGTGTTATTCTCTTTGTACTGTGTTTTATCACTTAAAATGGTTAAAGCAGCATGCAAAGAATTAAAATGCATTGTGTACTCTTGAGACCAAAGAACATTAAAAAGAAGAGGAGCCAAATAATAAAAGAAAAGACGACATTCTGTTGCTTTAAATCTGTCTACTTCGTCAAGGCCTCGTGGTTTGCATACAAATTCACTTGGAATGCAGGGTTTAAGGTTTTCGATAAGTTCTGACATGTCACTAACTTGTTTCGAGCTTAATTTTGCGCCTTTTACATTACCACTTACTGCAAACTTTAAAATTTTTTTCATAAAACCCAAATCGCGTAAGTGCATTGGATCGAGTGGAAATTGGTCAATCATTTTCAACCCCAGTTTCTCAAAAGGAGAATCTCCCGTGTGATGGTCTTCATCTAAACGCAGGACAAAAGACTCGTTTGTTCTTAAAGGACTATTTGTACTCAAAAAGCACATTCTATGATTAATGTAGTCTCCCTCGTCAATACCACCTAGGACAGCCGCAGTGTCCATTGTGTGATTTAGTTCCTGTAATCATACTCCTAGCTGGACTATCACAGATTATTAAATGTAACAAAACTCTAATTCGTTTTTCATTGTATATGAAACCTTCCTTTTCTAATGTTTTACTTTCTTCAATAAATTGATTTAGAAAATCATCTACTGAATCCGGTTTCTTATATCCATGATAAGCCCCAATCAGAAAGACATCTGAACAGAATTTTCCAGAAATATTTACCCGAAATTGTCTACAGTTGACTCTTTGAACTCTTACACAGCGGTAACCCATCAATATTTTTATGTCGATAAAAAAATAGTCTCTGAGATTGTTTCGTTTGGCGTTATTTTCAATATATCGGTAATACCTCGGTCGAGGCCATAATGTAAATACGAACCAGAACAGCAAGGTATAATGTTTGATGACTTCCTTGGTATACCTAACAAAGTTCTAGCATCCTTTAGCAAATCATTATGACCCTCACTTCTAAAAATTTCTAAAATTTCGTTTATTGATTGTCTATTCGTATAATGTTTCAATGCCCAAGTGGCAATTTTTTTCCCAAAGAGTTAAAGGCTCAGCTACATGCTTTTCCTCCTGTTCAATAGAATAATAATCCAATTTTTCCCAAAATTCAACCTCGTCTTGCTCTTCACATTCCATATTTACATAATCAGGATTTAAAGAAGCACCATTGTCATTTATAACGCCTATATTTTCTTGTTTTTCTAAAAAAGCATTGTCCAATATACTATCTTTAAGAGTAGGGTGTAATCTCATTAGTGTGTCCATTTTTGTTGGTATCATTTATTTCATTTTCGAGTTCTTTATCTTGAATAAATGAAGATAAGAGTAGTTTGTGATCTTGTTCTCGTTGATGATGGAGGCGACGTAATTGTTTGCCGTCGGGAAAGGTCACTATATTTTTTGCGATACTTGAACAGAAAGAAAACGGACATAAGAAGCTGCAAGTCATAACTTTGCAGAACGATTTGACACATCCTCTGTCAACAGTTAACTAGAAGTAGGTGGCCTGCAGGCAGGACCGAATTAAGAGTGCGAAAGGTCCTAGAGGACTTAGAAGGTGAGGCCCTTATATCCGTGAGCAAAACTATCATAATCTTAAACAGTTTCCGCTCGGCGAGATTTTATGACCAGCTCCTCAGTTCAATTGGGTATTTTAATTAATTTTAATTAATTAAAATTATTTAATATTATGATTTTAAACTATTTTATAACTATAGTACAGTATTTATTGTGGCAACATACTCAGCCAACACTGGAACCAGTTTTAAGTTGGACAATTTCTGAAAATTGACCAACTGCAAATCATGATCTAGTTTTATATCATCATGTTATCATGTGGTTAAATATTCATTGTAGCAATAGGGGACCCTAGGACAGTTGCCCTTTTTGCACTACAGTAAATCCGGCTCCGCCCAGAGGCGTCCATTAATACTCAACCTTTGCGCTACCAAGGACAACCAGGGGTAGCCAGCAATATTAAGCGTTGTTTCATTTCGAGTTTGAACCCATTTAATTGCAGGTTTTCAGTCACTAATTCAAATTTTTATTATTTTCGAACAATTAAAAACATGTTTAAAAACCTTCATAAATTGGCTACTCTACATAGTCTCTGGTAGTCCACATATGAGCGATTCCATCTCAAGTGATCAAATTAAAAAAATTTTTTTCTCCAATCGTGCCTAAACTTGGGCCTTTTGTAGTACTAATAGATAGTAATTTTTGGTAAAAATATTTTGTAATTTAGTCAAATATTTTTTCGAGGAGGAGGGGGTGTAAGTTTCAGGTTTTTTTACGGTACAAACCGCATTTTTTAATAATTTTTTCCTAATACGTAATTAAAAAAAAGTGTATATCAGTTTCGACAGGTTTTTTTCATGCTCTTTCGATTGGTGATATTCATTAAAAAAAATTTTTTTTGACCAAAAAAAATCAAAAATAAAAATACTTTTGAGTTTTTCAGGATGAAGGATACGATTTTTTTTAATCGAAAGCTGAGCTTTTTTCCTAAAAGGACATATAAAAGGAAAAAGTGGGACTAGAATGTTTAAACACTGAAAAAAGCGGATTTTCGACCAAACGGAGCCAATAACCGGGGTTTTAAGCGCTCCGGTCAGTAGAAAACTCTTTTTTCAATGTTTAAACATTCTAGTCCCACTTTTTCCTTTATATGTCCTTTTAGGAAAAAAGCTCAGCTTTCGATTAAAAAAAAATCGTATCCTTCACCCTGAAAAAACTCAAAATTATTTTTGTTTTTGATTTTTTTGGTAAAAAAAAATTTTTTTTAATGAATATCACCAATCGAAAAAGCATGAAAAAACCTATCGAAACTGATATACACTTTTTTTTTAATTACGTATTAGAAAAAAATTATTAAAAAATGCGGTGTACCGTAAGACTCTGAAACTTTCACCCCCTCCACCCTCGAAAAATATTTGACTAAATTACAAAATATTTTTACCAAAAATTACTATCTATTAGTACTACAAAAGGCCCAAGTTTAGTCACGATTGGAGAAAAAAATTTTTTACTTTGATCACTTGAGATGGAATCGACTCATATAAAAAAATTACCTGGCCAGCGCGAATGTTTACTGGTAACATAGAATGTTTCTAATCGTTCAGAGAGTTATTGCAAATAGCTACTTAATTTAAAGAACTTTAATTTCAATCTATTTCTAACATCAGAGCAAAAAATTTAGAATGCAATTTTCCTATCCATTTTCAGTTATATGTGACAGGGAACTGAGAAAAGGGACCAACTTACCAAAATCAACTTTTCGAGAAAAACGCGTTTAAAGTTTTTCTATACAAATTCTTGAAACATTTTTCATTTTAAATTAACATGATGAGTGTTCTTTATGTATTTTTTTATGCTAAATCCGATTGTCATGGTTAAATAATTGTTCAAACAATCCCAAACAATCCTGTAATTGTTATAAACAATTTACTTTGCAAAAGTAAAATTATGGAATTTTTAAAATTAATTTAAAAAGGTTCCTGAAGTTGGCATCGATGCTCAGCATCGAAAAGTATTTTTTCTTATATTTTAGTAATAAAATTTTAACTAATTTCACTTTTTTCATTCACTTAGGAAGTAGAAAACTATTTAAAAAGTATTTTTTAAACTTAAACCTTGCGAAAAATTGAGTGGTTTTTTTTTCGCTTTCGTACAGAAAATATTTTTCGATGCTGAGCATCGATGGCAACTTCAGGCACCTATTTTAAAAGACTTCCAGATGTCCTAGAGGTCTGAAATTGTTTATGCAAGTTCAGAACTGATAACTGTACAATAATCCATAGTTATTTTTTGACTTGCACAACCAGGTTGCCGATGACGGGTGTACCTGGGGATCATCTCCGAGGATTTGCGACAAATTTTTCGTTAATGGTTATAGCATTCATATTTAAGTTTGGAAAAATATTTTTGACACTTGGGAAACCAGGTTGGCGATGACGGGTGTACCTGGGAATCATATCCGAGGATTGGCAACAAATTTCCATTGCACTTTGCAATTTTAAAAAATTCATAAGTTTTTAATTTTATATTTTAAGCAAAAATACCAAGAGTAATTTTTGTCTTAAAATTACTTATATTTTCATAAAAATATTTTTAAAAAAATTTTTTTTTAAATTTGTTTAAACAATTGCAAAGAAATTTTTTTAACAATCGGGACTGATTGCATTGTATTTCTAGGAGCTTGAACTATAAGAATTCATCATAAAAAAATCAATTTTTTGGTGGGGTTGGGACAAGTCACACCCAGAAAGTCTCCCCCGGACAAGACCTCCCAGGACAAGACTCCCCAGGACATCTCTTCCCAAAGGACAAGTCTCCCGTGGACAGCTCCTCCCAGAAGACAAGTCTTCCTAGGGACATCTCTCCCCAAATGTAAATAATAAATGTAAGTAATGTTATGTTTGGACAAGTCTCCACGGGACATCTCTTCCCAGTAAAATATTATTTATTTAATGAGTGGCTAATTCAGGACAAGTCTCCCCGGGACATCTCTCCCCAGTAAAATATTATTTATTTAATGAGTGGCTAATTCAGGACAAGTCTCCCCGGGACATCTCTCCCCAGTTAATTATTATTTACTTAATGAGTGGCAAAAACAGGACAAGTCTCCCAGAAATAATTATTTACTGAAAACAGTGGCAAATTCAGGACAAGTCCAAGTCTCCCCCGGGACATCTCTCCCCAGTAAAATATTATTTATTTAATGAGTGGCAAATTCAGGACAAGTCTCCCCGGGACAACTCTCCCCAGTTAATTATTATTTATTTAATGAGTGGCTAATTCAGGACAAGTCTCCCCGGGACATCTCTCCCCAGTCAATTATTATTTACTTAATGAGTGGCAAACCAGGACAAGTCTCCCCGGGACATCTCTCCCCAGTAAAATATTATTTTTTTAATGAGTGGCTAATTCAGGACAAGTCTCCCCGGGACATCTCTCCCCAGTTAATTATTATTTACTTAATGAGTGGCAAAACCAGGACAAGTCTCCCCAGAAATAATTATTTACTGAAAACAGTGGCAAATTCAGGACAAGTCTCCCCGGGACATCTCTCCCCAGTAAAATATTATTTATTTAATGAGTGGCAAATTCAGGACAAGTCTCCCCGGGACATCTCTCCCCAACAAAATATAAATTATTCAATGAGTGGCAAAACCAGGACAAGTCTCCCCGGGACATCTCTCCCCAGTAAAATATTAATTATTCAATGAGTGGCAAATTCAGGACAAGTCTCCCCGGGACATCTCTCCCCAGTAAAATATTATTTACTTAATGAGTGGCAAAACCAGGACAAGTCTCCCCGGGACATCTCTCCCCAGTAAAATATTATTTACTTAATGAGTGGCTAATTCAGGACAAGTCTCCCCGGGACATCTCTCCCCAGTAAAATATTTTTTATTTATTGAGTGGCAAAACCAGGACAAGTCTCCCCGGGACATCTCTCCCCAGTAAAATATTATTTATTTAATGAGTGGCTAAATCAGGACAAGTCTCCCCGGGACATCTCTCCCCAGTTAATTATTATTTAATTAATGAGTGGAAAACCAGGACAAGTCTCCCCGGGACATCTCTCCCCAGTAAAATATTATTTATTTAATGAGTGGCTAATTCAGGACAAGTCTCCCCGGGACATCTCTCCCCAGTAACATATTATTTATTTAATGAGTGGCAAAACCAGGACAAGTCTCCCCGGGACATCTCTCCCCAGTAAAATATTATTTATTTAATGAGTGGCTAATTCAGGACAAGTCTCCCCGGGACATCTCTCCCCAGTAAAATATTATTTATTTAATGAGTGGCAAAACCAGGACAAGTCTCCCCGGGACATCTCTCCCCAGTTAATTATTATTTACTTAAGGAGTGGCTAATTCAGGACAAGTCTCCACGGGACATCTCTCCCCAGTAAAATATTTTTTATTTATTGAGTGGCAAAATCAGGACAAGTCCTCCCCGGGACATCTCTCCCCAGTAAAATATTATTTACTTAATGAGTGGCAAAATCAGTACAAGTCTCCCCGGGACATCTCTCCCCAGTTAATTATTATTTAATTAATGAGTGGCAAAACCAGGACAAGTCTCCCCGGGACATCTCTCCCCAGTAAAATATTATTTATTTAATGAGTGGCTAATTCAGGACAAGTCTCCCCGGGACATCTCTCCCCAGTAACATATTATTTATTTAATGAGTGGCTAATTCAGGACAAGTCTCCCCGGGACATCTCTCCCCAGTCAATTATTATTTACTTAATGAGTGGCAAAACCAGGACAAGTCTCCCCGGGACATCTCTCCCCAGTAAAATATTATTTATTTAATGAGTGGCTAATTCAGGACAAGTCTCCCCGGGACATCTCTCCCCAGTTAATTATTTATTTACTTAATGAGTGGCAAAACCAGGACAAGTCTCCCCAGAAATAATTATTTACTGAAAACAGTGGCAAATTCAGGACAAGTCTCCCCGGGACATCTCTCCCCAGTAAAATATTATTTATTTAATGAGTGGCTAATACAGGACAAGTCTCCCCGGGACATCTCTCCCCAGTAACATATTATTTATTTAATGAGTGGCTAATTCAGGACAAGTCTCCCCGGGACATCTCTCCCCAGTCAATTATTATTTACTTAATGAGTGGCAAAACCAGGACAAGTCTCCCCGGGACATCTCTCCCCAGTAAAATATTATTTATTTAATGAGTGGCTAATTCAGGACAAGTCTCCCCGGGACATCTCTCCCCAGTTAATTATTATTTACTTAATGAGTGGCAAAACCAGGACAAGTCTCCCCAGAAATAATTATTTACTGAAAACAGTGGCAAATTCAGGGACAAGTCTCCCCGGGACATCTCTCCCCAGTAAAATATTATTTATTTAATGAGTGGCAAATTCAGGACAAGTCTCCCCGGGACATCTCTCACTAGTTAAATATTATTTACTTAATGTGTGGCAAAACCAGGACAAGTCTCCCCGGGACATCTCTCCCCAGTAAAATATTATTTACTTAATGAGTGGCTAATTCAGGACAAGTCTCCCCGGGACATCTCTCCCCAGTAAAATATTTTTTATTTATTGAGTGGCAAAACCAGGACAAGTCTCCCCCGGGACATCTCTCCCCAGTAAAATATTATTTACTTAATGAGTGGCAAAAACCAGGACAAGTCTCCCCGGGACATCTCTCCCCAGTTAATTATTATTTACTTAATGAGTGGCAAAACCAGGACAAGTCTCCCCGGGACATCTCTCCCCAGTAAAATATTATTTATTTAATGAGTGGCTAATTCAGGACAAGTCTCCCCGGGACATCTCTCCCCAGTAAAATATTATTTACTTAATGAGTGGCAAAACCAGGACAAGTCTCCCCGGGACATCTCTCCCCAGTTAAATGTTATTTATTTCATATTAAAAGTATGTTCACAAAAAAGTCACAAAGTAGCCGATGTTAGCAAAATTGGACAAATTGGCCCTCCTCTACCCCCTTCAAATTTTCAAAAAAGTCAAAAATATTTTTTGGGGCACATTTCTACTTGATAGAACACAAATTCCCGGAGTTTCAATTTTTTCAAGAAGTTGAAATTTCAACAAAGAACATTACACGTAAAATGCCTCATATATATCATTGGAATGAAAAAATTGAATCACAGGGATATTAAAAATAGCGGACATTATGATACTTCATCAATATCACAGGAATATCCCCAATAAATATCACCGTGACGCTCAGGTGATACAGTGTGTTACTTAGGGAGATGTATGCTCAGACTTAGCTCAGATGTATGCGTGCATATCTCACAATATTATGTAAAAATTATCTTATACACATTTGACTAGATTGTTCTAAATGTTTTAGGACCTTTGCGGTTATTAAAACTCACGATCTAACACAAGGCTTTCCGAATATATCTACGAAATTTAATTTTTTTTTGTTTCTTATAAAAATCAGAGAGAAACTGAGAGTACGCACGTAATTCAAAGCGCGCTTTCCTTTGAAAGTCTGCCCCCTCGCTGCTAAAAGTTCTAAGCTTAGGTGGTTAGCTATATATATTGCCTAAATAGGTGAGATCGCACACATATGTCAAATGTAATGGCTAAGCCGAATTATAATCGGAATCGCTCGTGATCACACGTAAAATGCAAGGAACGCGAGGAATAGAACTGAACGAACTCAACTAATCTGATAATAGGCCGAAAAATGATTTTGAGTTCCAAAAGTAAATCTATCATAAAGTTGTGGTTGAAAAGGAGGAGAACAGCGGAAATTGTGTTTCCTTCTTCTATTCATTTTTACACTATTGCTATATAATAATTATAACAATAATTAATATAATTAATAAGTAGAATAATAATTATAAAAATTAAAATAACGAAAAAAATTTTAATTAATTGAACTAAAAACAAAAATTAAATTAAAACAAATTAATTTTTTTAAAATAATTATTATTATGAACATTCCAAATAGAAAAATTATTTACATTAAAATTGATTTTAAATACAATTTAATTTAATTTTGTTTAGTTTATCTCGAATAAATTTTAATACCGCAAAATTATAAGTAGAAAACATAGGGTCAATTGGGGTAAATGTAAACGGAATGTCTATGTTTCACCAAAAACATTAGTTTTTTTTTGTTAAAACGTAAAATGGACGGAGTTTTTTTGCATGAACTTGTTACTTTACTTCCCTAGAAAAATTTTATAAAGAACAAAAGAATATTGATGCACCTGAATCGCCTAAAACTGACTGTTTACATTTACCCCAAGTTTTCGAATTCTCGGGGTAAATGTAGACACTTAATTATTTATTAACTAAATTGACGAAAATCAAAAATCAAAGTCAATTTTTGTTAAGGCATTAAAAAGGAAGAATGAAAAATTTTATTTTTATTTTTAAATTTATTTTTATGCAAATGCGAGACAAAATACTGAAACAGTAAAATTTTGATTTTCAATCTTCTTTGCATCAAAAGATTTATTTAATTATTTTTAACTCCACGTTGATAAACACTAAACAATTCTTTACAATTAAAAATGCAGTTTTTAGAAAAACTCTGCATTTAAATTAAACACACTGCAAAATTTTTTAAATTAAAATTTTTTTAACCTTGAATTACTGAGTGATATTTTGGTTTTTAGTTGGAAAATTTTACTTTTTTCAATCTACAACCTTTAAAAAATGTTTCATTTTTTTTGGTTCTGTAAATAAAAATTGTTTGCTCTTCTTCGACTATAACTCCAAAAACCCTTGCAAGTTAATTAATAAAATATTAATTTTTAACCAATAAATAGTAATTTTTACTAACTTATTAGTAAAATGTATCAATTTATTAATTAATTATTTATTATTAAAAAGTTAGTCACCGACTCCAATTATAGTAAACCGTACAATTACTTTGTATTTAATTCATTCTTGTTTTTTCCTGATTTCCGCAGATTAAGAATTTTTACTTTTTAAGAGTATTTCAAATTCTAAATTTATTCGAAACATTACTATTTTTTTTCCATTAACATTTAATGAAAACTCCGAAACTCAAATAAAAAAATATTCACTTTTTTTTAACTGAACTAGTGATTATTATTTTTTTACATGACTTTGGATTTACAAAAATTATTATAAACATACAATTTTCTAAAACTCAATCATTTTTAAAAATTGCAATCACAAATCTTAAAAAATTCAATAATTTAATTATTTAAAATTAATTAATTTAACATGCTATAAAGTTCAATTATTTATTGAAAGAAATGATAAAAGTCTAAAGCAGAGTGGCCACAAGTTCCAGTTTATCAATTTTCCTGACAATCTACTGACATTAAAATTATTTTCCTTGACAAAATTCTTTTTATAGAAAAAAATTAGCATATTATGAAAGAAACAAGAATTTTATTCTCAATTTTAGAAATTTAATATTTTTTCAGTACTTTTGAAAAAATTCGCAAATGTTTCCCTAATTTAAGCAATATTATGAGTTTATCGCTTAGTGTAAAAATACTGATATAAATGTTAGGAATTAAAATTATTAATACAATATTATATTTGCTAATTTTAATTCCTCTTTTTTTAAAGAGAATTTGTTGCTGTAAATATTTAAATACGCTGAAATCTCTAAAATATCACTGTTAAAAAAATGTTCTGCTTTACAATTTTTATAGAAACTTGTAATATAATGTGTAAAAGTATAGAATTTACAATCCCTTTTTAGTCTTAATTTTACAATTTTTTGAAAATTCACTACTCTGAAAGCAGGTAATAATCAGTTATAATTTTGACTATTTTTTTTACTACATTCAGACTATGTAGTAAATTTACGAAAAATTGTTATTTTACAAATTTCTGTAAAAAAAACCTGTAAATGTACAGAAAATTTATTTTGCAGTGTAATTTATGTATTTCTCTTTAGAAAAATGTATACCTACATATGAACATATGAACAATGTAAATAAAAGTCTTTCGGCGATTAATGCATCTGAAATTTTGTTGTATCATAATTTGTATAGTTTTGAAACCAGAAATTTTAAATAGGCAAAAGTGCCGGATTTAACCAGGGAATTTATTTAATATCACATTGAACTACTATTACAAATTTTGGTGTAAATATAAAGTTTTATCAGCATCAAAACCACAAAAAAACATTGCAGTGTAAAAATGTCAAAACATTGACATAACCTCTTTTTTAGTTCTATTCTTCTATTCGGTATTCCTCGAGATCCTTGCATTTTACGAGTGATCACGAGCGATTCCGATTATAATTCGGCTTAGCCATTACGTTTGACATATTGTTAAGTTATCTGCTTTCAATAAATAATTATTTCTGGGGATAGATGTCCCGGGGAGACTTGTCCTGGTTTTGCCACTCAATAAATAAAAAATATTTTACTGGGGAGAGATGTCCCGGGGAGAATTGTCCTGAATTAGCCACTCATTAAATAAATAATATTTTACTGGGGAGAGATGTCCCGGGGAGACTTGTCCTGGTTTTGCCACTCAATAAATAAAAAATATTTTACTGGGGAGAGATGTCCCGGGGAGACTTGTCCTGAATTTGCCACTGCTTTCAGTAAATAATTATTTCTGGGGAGAGATGTCCCGGGGAGACTTGTCCTGGTTTTGCCACTCATTAAGTAAATAATATTTTACTGGGGAGAGATGTCCCGGGGAGACTTGTCCTGAATTAGCCACTCATTAAATAAATAATATTTTACTGGGGAGAGATGTCCCGGGGAGACTTGTCCTGAATTAGCCACTCATTAAATAAATAATATTTTACTGGGGAGAGATGTCCCGGGGAGACTTGTCCTGAATTTGCCACTGCTTTAAGTAAATAATTATTTCTGGGGAGAGATGTCCCGGGGAGACTTGTCCTGAATTAGCCACTCATTAAATAAATAATATTTTACTGGGGAGAGATGTCCCGGGGAGACTTGTCCTGAATTTGCCACTGCTTTGAGTAAATAATTATTTCTGGGGAGAGATGTCCCGGGGAGACTTGTCCTGAATTTGCCACTGCTTTAAGTAAATAATTATTTCTGGGGAGAGATGTCCCGGGGAGACTTGTCCTGAATTAGCCACTCATTAAATAAATAATATTTTACTGGGGAGAGATGTCCCGGGGAGACTTGTCCTGAATTTGCCACTGCTTTGAGTAAATAATTATTTCTGGGGAGAGATGTCCCGGGGAGACTTGTCCTGAATTAGCCACTGATTTAAGTAAATAATTATTTCTGGGGAGAGATGTCCCGGGGAGACTTGTCCTGAATTAGCCACTCATTAAATAAATAATATTTTACTGGGGAGAGATGTCC
Organism: Leptopilina drosophilae; assembly: GCA_032873175.1. NCBI lineage: Eukaryota > Metazoa > Arthropoda > Insecta > Hymenoptera > Figitidae > Leptopilina > Leptopilina drosophilae. Next base: position 45,820,870 of record CM065483.1, read on the forward strand.
CGGGGAGACTTGTCCTGAATTTGCCACTGCTTTAAGTAAATAATTATTTCTGGGGAGAGATGTCCCGGGGAGACTTGTCCTGAATTAGCCACTCATTAAATAAATAATATTTTACTGGGGAGAGATGTCCCGGGGAGACTTGTCCTGAATTTGCCACTGCTTTGAGTAAATAATTATTTCTGGGGAGAGATGTCCCGGGGGAGACTTGTCCTGAATTTGCCACTGCTTTCAGTAAATAATTATTTCTGGGGAGAGATGTCCCGGGGAGACTTGTCCTGTTTTTGCCACTCAATAAATAAAAAATATTTTACTGGGGAGAGATGTCTCGGGGAGACTTGTCCTGAATTTGCCACTGCTTTCAGTAAATAATTATTTCTGGGGAGAGATGTCCCGGGGAGACTTGTCCTGGTTTTGCCACTCAATAAATAAAAAATATTTTACTGGGGAGAGATGTCCCGGGGAGACTTGTCCTGAATTTGCCACTGCTTTCAGTAAATAATTATTTCTGGGGAGAGATGTCCCGGGGAGACTTGTCCTGGTTTTGCCACTCAATAAATAAATAATATTCTACTGGGAAGAGATGTCCCGTGGAGACTTGTCCAGACAGAACATTATTTACATTTATTATTTACATTTGGGGAGAGATGTCCCTTGGAAGCCTTGTCTTCTGGGAGGAGCTGTCCACGGGAGACTTGTCCGTTGGGAAGAGATGTCCCGGGGAGACTTGTCCTGGGAGGACTTGTCCGGGGGAGACTTTCTGGGTGTGACTTGTCTCATATTCATTTATGGCAGAAATCCTTGATACCCTTAATTCGGCCCATTATATATCAAAAATCGATTTGAAGTTAGCTTACCATCAAATCCCCCTTAGCGAGGAAAGCAAACCTAAAACCGCTTTTGTAGTTCCGGGGAAGGGGCTAATGCAATATACCCGAATGCCATTCGGACTTTGCGGAGCCCCAGCCACATTCCAGCGGTTGATGGATAAGATAATCTCAGCAGACTTAAAACCAAACGTGTTCGCCTACTTAGACGACATCATCGTCGTCACCAAGACCTTCAGGGAACATGTAAATCTTCTTAAACATGTCATTTCACTTCTTGTTGAGAAAGGCTTCACAATCAGTCCTCAAAAGAGCCAATTCTGCGTCACGGAGGTTAAATATTTGGGATTCATGGTCAATAAAGATGGGCTCTCTATCTATAGAGAAACTATCAGTCCGATCATGGACTACCCGCAACCAAAAACCCTTCGGCAACTCCGTCGTTTCATCGGTGCCACTTCTTGGTACCGACGATTTATTCACGACTACGCCAGAATTTGTGAGCCGCTTACCCGCCTGCTTAGAAAGGGTCAGTCTTTCAATTGGACCTCCGATCAACAAAATGCCTTTCAATCTTTAAAAAATGCCCTAACTTCAGCCCCTATTCTCGGTTATCCGGATTTTAGTATCCCCTTTTGTCTCCAGACAGACGCTAGCGATTTTGGTCTTGGTGTGGTAGTAACACAAGTCCAAGAAGGCAAAGAACGAGTGATAGCTTACGCCAGTCGTGTCCTCTCTGATGCAGAACGTAATTACTCTGTAACAGAGAAGGAATGTCTGGCGGTCATATGGGCTATTAAAAAGTTCAGGTGCTACTTGGAAGGTTACCACTTTAAAGTGATAACCGACCACAGCTGTCTTAAGTGGCTTAATAATCTCCGCAACCCGACCGGTCGACTGGCTCGCTGGTCACTCGAATTGCTAGAATATGACTATGAGATCCTTCATAGAAAAGGATCCATGCATCTAGTGCCGGATGCATTGTCTCGCGCATTCGATCAAGAGACTGATGACATAATCGCAACAATTGAACTGAACTTAACTTAAGTGAGCGTGGCACACACATAGACTAAAGTTGTTTCTAGTGTAGTGAACTTTATATTTCAAAAATTTATTTTGCAATTAGTGTAGTGGTTCTCAACTTGGGAACCCACACTTGTGATTTTTGTGTTTTCAACTTATTGAGACCTTTGTGGATGGATCTCATTCCCTGATCATGTCAAATAGTGAAGAGGTCTTTCAGCAGAAAATAATAATGTCAGGCACTTCAGATAGTGAGATGGAAACTGATGACAGGTATCGGACTACGGAAACGCATGTGGAAAAAGGCGGGAAATCTTCGACAGCCAGAGTAAGGAAACGTACCAGACATGAATTAGACTCCTCAATTGAGGAAGAATGGAAAGATGCTATAGCTAAAAGCGATAGTATTAATGAATCGGTAAAAAACACTGAGGAGAAAATTAGTAAGATAATTAGTGATCCTAACAAGAAGGTTAGCAAACCGGTTGGAGCAGAGATTATGAACTATGTAACGGGACTTTCAAAAATGATTAGTAATCTATTATCAAGTAATGCCTACCTAAAAGGCACAGTGGACGCGAAGGAAGCTCAAATACATGCTCTAAACTTAAGGTTGGATAAGGGACGTACTTTTTCAGACTTTCTGAAGGGACAGCAAATAATGAAAGATACACGTGTTCCACCTGTTACTGGTGCACCGAAAAGAATTGTTTCGAAGAAAAAGTTTACTGTCTTTATTAAGCCATCAACGGAAAGCGGAAAAGTATCGGCAGATGATGTTAAAGCAACATTCTTAAAAGTTGTTGACCCGGTTAAGCAAAAGATTCACAATGATTCATTGAGACGATTAAAATCTGGAGCAATTGTTGTAGATACAGAGACTCAGGAAGATCTGGATAAGATTATGGGCAATAAGTCGGTGATAGATGCGGGTTTACAAATAAACCCCACGAATTTAAGGCTTCCACGAGTAATTATTTACGATATCCCAGGTGATCTTACGGAGGAATGTGGGAAGGAGGTGATCTACGACCAGAATTCAGAAATTTTTATTGACCTGTCTAGAGAAGTTTTCTTTAAGCAAACTAAATTGCTGTTTAAAACTGGCCCAAGGAATCAGGACACCACTAATTGGGTAATGGAGGTATCTCCGAGTATTAGAAATATTCTGCGCAGAAACGAAAGAATATATGTGGAATCATACAGTTGTAAAGTGAATGATTTCGTCTCGATAAGTAGGTGCTATGAATGTCAGGGATTCGGGCATATTGCGAAGTTTTGCAAATCTGAGAAGGAAACGTGTGGAAAGTGTGCTGAGGAGGGACACCAGATGAAGGACTGTAAGCAACCGAGACCTTATCACAGGTGTGCAGTATGCAAAAGATTGGGGAATGCTGATGACCATATAGCGAATGGAAACTGTCCACAATATAAAACAATTCTGGAGTTGTATAAAGAGCGCACCAATTATGGATAAGCACGACTTAAGAATATTACAGGTGCACCTAGGTAGAGGAAGGGTAGCTACAGCTGAGTCAGTGGAACTCGCATATCCTTATATAAAATCATCAGATATGCAAATTAGGTAAAGAGAGACATTCCTATTTATATTCCTTTAGTGAAAGAAAGAAAGGTAGCCGTTACTAAAGCCAGCGTTACTGGCGCCGTTACCCAGACGTTACCTATTGTGTTTCAATTAGAAAGTATATATATATATATATATATATATATTGACTTTTGTCTATAATTTTCCTTGCGATGAAGGAAGATACCTGGGTCCCTCATTTACAAAGGCTGTTGTTCAAGGGTTCGTATAGTTTGTGGTAATCCTACGTAGGGTCTAATACAGGTATATATGGCCTCAGAATCAATCTACGAGTGCGAAGAGGACACTCACGCTCAGGGCTTACCACCACGTTCTTAAATATTAAGAACGAAAATTTAATTTCAAAATCATATCGTCGATTATTTTCCTTGGGGCATGTTCTACGTGTCCTCAACGAAAAAATTAAGTTTAAAGAAAATTGATAATTTCTGGTGAATTCACTCACTATGTGTGAGTGAATATAAAGTTAAATAAATAAGTGAATTATAAGTGTGAATACTTCGTGAATTAGTGAATAGTAAGTATTAGTGAATATAATTAGTGATAATAAGTGAATAGTAAGTTAATAATAGAATTGCATTAACATACTGTTTGTAAATTTTTTTCAATCATTATTTATTTAAATAATTAAATTGAGTTGTGTTTAGTTTTAATAAAGTTAATTTTTTATGTTTATTAATAAGTTTATAAAAATTTGTTATAAATTTATAAATCATCTATAATTGGATAAAAGGCAAAATTGGAAATTGGTTATATTGGATAAAAAAGCTAGAAATTGGTAATAGTGGATAAAAGGCAAAATTGGAAATTGGTTATATTGGATTAAAGTCAAAATTGGAAATTGGTTATATTAGATAAAAAGCAAAATTAGAAATTGGTTATATTGGATAAAAGGCAAAATTGGAAATTGGTAATATTGGATAAAAAAACTGGAAATTGGTTATATTGGATAAAAGGCAAAATTGAAAATTGGTTATATTGGATAAAAAGCAAAATTGAAAATTATTGGATAAAATAAAAGCTGGAAACTGGTTAAATTGGATTAAAGGAAACATAGTAAATTGGTTATATATTGGATAAGAGACAAAATTGGAAATTAGTTTTGGATGAAAGACAAAATTGGACATTGATTATATTGGATACAAGGAAACATTTAAAAGTTTTGAATATGGAGAGAATTGTAAATTTGTTTTTATTTTCTATAAGTGTCAAAATTTGTTAATAACATTGAATAAAAGGAAATTATAAAATTTATAATTAAATGTATAAAACTTGATCTTAAAATTCTAATGTGATATTACTATTTTTAAATTTTTATATAATTCCTTGATATAAGTAAATTTTATAAAATAAAAGAAAAATGTTTAACAAAGGAGAAACTGTTAATTTGACTACTCATGATTTAAGTATTATTGTCACTGAAGGAGCAATGCTAAATAATGATCATATGTATGGACTTCAAAAGTTATTGGGAAGACAATCAAATTTTTTTTATAATATGCAAAATACTTTGTGTTTACAAACACTTGATTTGATAGTTCCAGTCAAGAAAAGTAAGCAGCACATTCAAATACTTTTTAGTGGATCTTATAAATCTGGTCATTGGATTTGTACTTATTATGATGGAGTAAGCCTTTACATTTTTGATAGCCTTAATAAAAAATATTTAAATCATGATCAAAGAGATTATTTAATTAGATTATATCCCTTTGAACCACCAGTAGTTTTCACAACTGTTGATCAACAACCAGAATACAGTCTTTCTTGTGGAGTATATGCAATTGCATTCGCAACATCGTTATTTTTTAATATTATACCCCACTCTGTTCATTACTATTATTGTAATATGAAAAATCATTTAATGTTAATGTTTAAAAGCAATAGTTTAAGTGAATTTCCCTCTGAACAACTTTCTAATAGTAAATCTTGCATAGTTGGGAATAACTGGAATTGCCTTTTAAATGAAAAAAGATATTCAACTTTAGTATGGAGAATCAAACTTTTCTAAAAACTCTATGAAGAAAGAAATTTCTTTCCCGAGAATAATAAATAAAATAAATAAAGGGAGTATTGCATCAACAACACTCAAACAAAATAGGGCTGAAATTCAAAAAAGTTATCGTGAGAGGCAAAAATTAAAACGTAAAATTGATAATGCAAATTATTCAGAGAAGGCACACACTACCATTTCTTTTCCGAGAGAAAGAAATAAAATAAATGAAGGAAATATTGCATCAACAACACTTAAACAAAGTAGGGCAGAAATTCAAAAAAGTTCTCGTGAGAGGCAAAAATTAAAACGTAAAATTGATTACGTAAATTCTTTAGGTGAAAAGCACACTTCAACTAAGAAAAAACTTCAAGTTCTTTGTTAAAAACAAAGAATACTCGATTAAAGCATCAAATTAAAAATGAGTTAAATGTTGAAAATTATCTAGGTCCGATGAATAATTATTGCACACATTGTCAAGCTAAACATTTTAAAGATAAAAAAGTTGCTGGTAAAAAAGTTAGTTTTAATGACTGCTGTAGTCATGGAGGTGTTGCATTAACTTCAATACAATATCCAGATGAATTAAGGCTTTTGTAAGAAGGGTTTCATAAAAAATCAGGTCACTTTAAAAAGAATATAAGACTATATAATAATTCTTTTTCTTTTGCATCTTTAAATGCTAATGTAATTAATTTTAATGGCAGAAGAAGAGGACCATTTTGTTATAAAATTCAAGGTCAAATTTACTATTAAATTAATAGTGCTTTATATCCGGATAAAGGTGAGGATCCATGTTTTGGTCAATTATTTATTTTTGACCCTGACGAATCAATCAGATACAGATTAAAAAGTAACGAAAAGTTGGACGAAAAACTTTTACAAAATAAAGAAAATATTATGAGAACTTCAACCGCATACACAAAATCTTTTATGATGATGTCAGAAGTAATTAAAATAGAAACTGAATTAGCAAGACAAAATAATGAAGATGTTCCAGAGTTACAACTATTGTTCACGTTGAAAAAAGGTTTTGATAAAAAAAGATATAATTTTCAAAGTTACAATGAAGTTGCTGCCATTTTCAATACAAACTCAGAAGGAGAAATACCAGAATCTTATGTAACAGTTTATAATAAGTCTACAAAGGAACTGAAATCAGTTAGTAATCTAGATCCGAATGTTGAACCATGGATCTATCCCATATTTTATCCACTTGGAAATAAAGGTTATAATATTAATATGCTTCGTAGTGATAGTGATTTTGGAAGTAAAAAACATAATATTTCTAGGTCTGCCTATTGTAAATACAAAATTGCTATAAGAGATAAGGAATTTAATCAATTTTTATATGGGGGAAGATTGTTTCAACAATGAGTAGTTGATAATTATGTAAAAATAGAGAAAGATAGATTGCAATTTTGTGCAAACAATCAAGCTCAATTGAGAAGTGAAACATATAAAGGATTAATTGATTATTTACAAAATAATGAGTTAGAAAATGATGTACATGTTGGAAAAATGCTTATATTGCCTACCACTTTCATAGGATCACCTCGTAATATGATGCAACAATATCAGGATGCCATGGCTATTGTTGGTCGTCATGGTAGACCAGATTTATTTATTACAATGACGTGTAATCCAAATTGGAAAGAGATACAAGAAAATTTATTACCTCATCAAACTGCTTCTGATAGACCTGATATAGTAACTAGAGTTTTTGCATTGAAGGTGAAACAACTTTTAAATGTTATTGTTGACAACAAATTATTTGGAGAGGTTAAGTCTTATGTTTATGTTATTGAATTTCAAAAGCAAGGATTACCACATATTCATTTGTTAGTTATATTAAAAGAAAATTCTAAAATATTAACAGTTGAAAGTGTTGATCGTTATATTTCTGCAGAAATTCCTGATGAAAACATTAATCCTTCCTTGCATAACATAATAATGCAAAATAACATTCACGGACCTTGTGGAGATTGGTGTTTAATCGACGGTAAAGATTCAAAAAATTTTGCAAAAATTTACCAAGGAGAAACTACAATTGAAGAAAACAGTTTTATTCGTTGTCGTAGAAGAAATAATAATAAAACGTATGAGCGACCAAATGGATTTGTTGTTGACAATTCTATTGTGGTTCCATGTTGCCCTTCACTTTCGGAAATATTTAATTGTCATATAAATGTGGAAATAGTTTCAAGTATTAAATCTGTTAAATATTTATATAAATATATTTTCAAGGGTCATGATGCTGCATCCATTATTATTATAAATTCAAATGGTGAGGTTAATGTTAATCACAATGAAATTAATCATTATGAAGAAAATAGATATGTAGGACCAGTTGAGGCTGTTTGGAGAATTTTAAGTAAACCTTTAGGGAAAAAAAGTCATAGTATTAATCGTTTACCCATACATTTACCAAATGAACAGAATGTTATTATTCGCGAAAGGAAAGATAATAACAATGTTTCTTTTGATTTACAGAAAAATACAAAATTGCTCGATTTTTTTAAACTTAATGAGCGTGATAGTACTGCTCGTCAGTATTATTATACACAAATACCAGAACATTCGTGAATAAAAAAAACTCTTGAATGGCAAAAAAGGAGTCGTAAAGAAAAAGTATTGGGAAGAATGTATTCAGTTAATCCACGCCAATTGGAATTATTTTCACCTTAGATTATTGTTACTTTCAGTAAAAGGAGTAACTTCTTTCCAAAGTTTAAGAACAATTAATGGAGTTATTCATGAATCTTTTACATCTGCCTGTTTGGCATTAGGACTTATAGAAGATGATAGTGAGTGGATTAGGACAATGGAAGAAGCTACTTCATGGATGATGCCTCATTCACTTCGACAATTATTTGTAAGAATTCTAATTTATTGTCATTCTGTACATCCGGAAAAACTTTGGGAGAAATTTAAAGGTAAAATGTCAGAAGACTATTCAAAAATTGACAATATTGAAGCTGAAAAATAGCTTATAGAAATATAAAATCAATGTTATTGAATAAAGGATATTGTTTAACTGATTTTCAGGGTTTATTAGATATAGATGAAAATTTTCCTGCGCAGGTTGATGATATAAATATTTTTGAACATATAAAAATAGGAGAGCAGAAATTATACTAAATTAAATGTTAACCAAAAAAAATATAGTTGATTATATACTTGATGTAATAAAAGATTCTTCTTCTAATAATTCTAAATGCTTATATATTAATGGCTGTGGAGGATCTGGAAAAACTTTTTTGTATACTACCTTATGGCATTTATTAAAAAGTAAAGGAATAAATGTTTGCAACATGGCATTTACAGGCATAGCTGCTACACTGCTTCCTAATGGGAAAACTGTACATAAAGTCTTAGGCTTACCTGTTCCATTGTACAATGATTCATCTTCAAATATTAAAGTTCAGTTAAAAGGAGGACAATTTTTAAAAAATATTGATCTTTTTATTTGGGATGAAACACCAATGGCTCCAAAATATGCCTTAGAAATTACGGATAAGTTATTAAAAGATATAATGAAATCAAATGAAGTTTTTGGTGGAAAAATTGTAATTCTAGGAGGAGATTTTCGACAAATTTTACCGATAAAAGAACGAGGTACTAAATCAGAAATAATAAATTTATCAATAAAAAATAGTCATTTATGGCAACATTTCACAAAATACACATTAAAAATAAGTTAATAATAAGTACACATTAAAATAAGTTGGTAATGGCGAATTAAATGATATAGATGATAACATCGAATTACCAGAACATATTATTCAACAAGGAAATATAGATATTGCTGAAGAAATGTACAGTCATTTGATACAACAGAAAAAATTTAAGATTTGTCAATGTGTGCAATTTTAGCACCAAGAAATGTTGAAGTTGATGATATTAATAAGAGGGTGGTAAATCTCTTGAACAGTAAAGGTGAAAAAATATATAAAAGTATTGATTCTACTGAAAGTTGTGATAATGGAAAATTTTCTGAAGTTTTATTACCAGAATATATAAATACTCTCTCTCCACCTTCTTTACCACCACATGAATTACATTTAAGAATTAATTCTGTTGTAATGCTTATTAGAAATCTTAGTATTAATGAAGGATTATGTAACGGAACAAGGTTAATTGTTTTAGATTTATCACATAATGTTATTAAATGTAAAATATTAACCGGAGAGAAGAGTGGAAATATTGTTTTTTTACATCGAGTAACTTTATATTGTGAAAATTTATATCCATTTACTTTTAAAAGACGACAATTTCCTATAAAATTGGTTTTCGCAATGACCATTAATAAATCTCAAGGTCAAACATTTAATAAAATATTTATTGATTTAAGACGAGATGTTTTTAATCATGGTATGTATGTTGCATTATCAAGAGTAAAATCATTTGATTCCGTAAAAATATTTTTAGGAGATAATAGAAGTAATATGTATATAAAAAATTATGTCTATAATGAAATTTTTTAGCCATTTAAATTAAGTTTAGAATAGGAATTTTTTATTTATTAAAATAAAACTTTTAAAGTTTAAACAAAAAAAGAGAGTGTCAAAAATATATAATGTAAATTTATTTCTTGATTTTTCACATATTTCATTAAAAGGATTAATTGATTTCTGTTTAAAATTTTAAAACTTTTAAGATGTGGTTAAAATTATACTAATTTGAAATTAACAATTTTACTTTAAAATGGCTTAAATGTAATATCTAAGGTTATATATGCTTCCATATCTCAGAACCAGCAAAAGCTAGAGATTTAAATTTGTTTAAATTATAGGTTTCCTGGGTGACCGAAAATAAGAGTATTTTTATCCCGATTCGTAAATCTCTTTATAATTTTTTTGCATTTGTAATTCTATAAAAAACATTCTTTTTGCTTAATTCTTGAGCAGTGTAGTTAAAATAATGATTTCGTGACCCAAATGTGCTAAATTTTTTTTAATACTTGATATAATCATATTTTTTTGGGGTCGCTGAATCCAAATGTTTATTACTATCTCAATTTTTTCTTCAAAAACTGTTGTGTGACTATCAAACTATTAAAATAATGTTATAGAGCACATAAAAATACATTTGTTTGACCAAGGTTTAGTAATTTTCCACTTATTTATGAAAAGAAATTTTTTTATTTAAATAATTATTATTTTTATGACGAAGAAGCAATGTGTTCATGAAATGAGCAAAAATGTAAAATTCATATAATATTTGTTATCAATAAATTATTTTAAAAATCTTTTAATATTTTATATCATTAAATCTCTTTGAATATCCAAATTATGTAAAATAAATTATATGAGTTTGAAAAGAGATCTATAAAGCTACAAATTTAATCAAAAAAGAATTTAAATTGACTAAAATTAAAAATTTTACAGCAAATTTTAAAAATGATGTAAAATTAACGTTTTGAAACTTGAACTCGCAGAATATTAAGAATATTAATATAATGTTACTAAATTTTACACATTTATTTTAAAGTTTAACTGTAATAACGGGTATTTTTTATATCAAAATTTCAGTTTGTTGCACTTTTCTCCAAACTTTTAAAAGAAGACAATTTCCTATAAAATTGGCTTTTGCAATGACTATTAACAAATCTCAAGGGCAAACATTTAACAGAATATTTATTCATTTAAGAAGAGATGTATTTAATCACGGTCAGATGTATGTTGCATTATCGAGAGTACGTTCATTTGAATCCGTAAAAATATATTTAGGAAATAATAGAAGTAATAAGTATATAAATAATTATGTTCATAGTGAAATTTTTGAATAATTAAGGAGCCGGATATAACACCTGCCGCTACGCGCCGCCGTAAAGGACCATACCAGTCAGTGGGTAGTGAGCGCTTCTGGGCCTCTCACTGCTACCTGACTGGTATTATTTCTTGTAATAGCGCGTAGCGGCAGTTGATACATCCGGCCCTTCAATTTTAATCAAGTTTAATTTGTTATATATATGTTTATCGGAATTTTCAATGTGAAATATTTACAGTACCGGTCAAAATGTAAGTTCATCTATTTTCAAAGGAAAGAAAAAAATTTTGTAACATAAAATTTATGAAAACTAAACTTTTTTCGGTATACATATGTAATATAAAAAAATATGTTTTAATTTTAAAAATTATTTTTTTTAAAAGATTCAACAATCAAATGGATTATATACAAATGTTTAAAAAAGCTGAGAATAATATTTATTAGCATAAATTTATTATTATGCAAATAGAATATGTGAATTTTTGGACTGCTAATCGAAATCACGAAGGGTTATTAGTGAAGAAAATGACCACCATCATTATTTGTTAATTTGTATAACTGTTTGAAACTATCGCTGAATGTAACTAAATACTATTCTTTTTATAGTCCTCTTTTTTTAATTAATTCTATTATCTGTTTTCTATCTCCTTAAAGTAATAAAAATCTTCTAAAATATTAAGATTTCCCCTTTTCCCAGTTTTTCTTAAGGGGGGTAAGGTTTTAAAATTTTTTTATTGCATTTTCTTAGAATTTTTTTTAATGATTGTATAATATCTCCAGAATATTGTGTTAAAATTTCAAGTTAATTATAGCAAAATTAACGGAGTTATGAGTGTTTTAGTCGCGTAAGTACAGGCTTTAGGATTAATGTTTTTTATTAAGAGATCTACTCACTTTAAACGCCCTAAAAAAGGTTATTTTTGTACATTTTTTTAGGTTTACATAATAAGTATTGGCGTATGAAGTTTTACACGATTTTTGCTTTTTGCAAAACTGACAAAATAGTGGTCATTTTTTGAAAAACATGTATAGAAATTTGTTTTTTATCCCATATGCACAAAAATGGCGTTTTAGATAGCTGACGACATGGAGTAAAGTCACTCATTTGTTCGATCATATGAAAATGGCGTCCATTTTCTCCCATGTGCAAACATAACCGCTGTTCCCATGCGTTATTTTTGCCCAAGGGAGAAAACGGCTGCCATTTTCATATAAGTCGAACAAGTGAATGACTTTTACTCCCTGTCGTCTGCTATCTGAAATCGACACTTTTGTGCATTAGAAATAAAAAATATCGTAAGTAACACTGAAATAAAGGCAGCCAATTTGTTTACGATTTTTAAAGTTTGAACAAGAAGGTGACAGTGTCAAAAAATATTAAACATAAATTTATTTCTTGGTTTTTTCTCATATTTCATTAAAAGAAATGAACAATTTCAAATTTACTATTTGAAATTTTTAACCTATTAAAATGTAATCGAAATTATACTGATTTGAAATTAACAATTTTACTTAAAACGGAATAAATGTAATATCTAACGTTGCTTCCATATCTCAGAACCAGAAAAAGCTACAGAGAATTTTTATTAGAAATTGTTTAAATATTATTGGCACTAACCAGTTAACTGATAACACAGCCACACAATAAAAATAAAAGTTTTGACCTGGGGGTCTCACTATGTAGACTTTATGTTTTTTGTGTCGCTGAATCCGAATCCGAGGTACATTTAACCCCATCAGATCAGCATTTTGACATAACCTGAAAAAACCAATATAGCGGACAGGTTTTTGAAAAATTCATCGGATTCGTTTGAAATTCGTTATTTGGGGGGTTTTGGGGTCGCAATATGGCGAACACGTTTTTGTATATTTGAATTTTGAAATCTGACTTCTGTAACGAACCGAATTATTGTATATTCAAAGTTACTTCCCGCGTTGTTTAAATATCGAGAATCGATTACGCGATACAGCGATTCGATACGCCAATTCATGCTGCTGAAGGAGCAGACGACAAAACCGCGTGCGAGGCGAAAAAGACGCCGACCGGCAGATTGTTGCAAGCGTTGCTCAGAGGCACACAAAATTGTCTATTAATCGCGGTACTTGTATCGTTTTGTAAATTACTACCATTTTTATTAAATAAGTAGTTGATTCTTATTGAATAAATGATTGGATTCTTAGATTAAATAGACGTCGCGAAAGTAGTGAGTTATTTCACAGTGTCCTTCTATTCCCTATTATTGGATATTTCTCGTTCGTCGCAGAGAGCCAGCATCACCGGTAAGTCCATCTTTCCACATGGCCATTGCTCTATAGTACTTTCTACACGTTCTTTCTCTTGCCCCCTGCAAATACTGTAGTCGTACCCGGAGGATTTTCATCAGAGAAGTGTGCGAGTGTACATTGTGCTTTCCGTCGCGAGTCGAACCCATACTATTAAAGTAGAATCTGATTTTAAATTAATCTCGCGATTAGGGCTGTCACAAAAATGGCGCCCAACGTGTGTTAATTTTGATAGTGAAATTAATTATACCACCATTTTCGTGCTTCACACAAAATGACGTTCAAATTTTTCCAATTCGAAATTCAAAATTAATTTCTAAACCACTTAAGTGCTTCTCACGAAACAAAAAAAATGGACATATATTAATTATCACTGCAAAATTAATAATATTCCTCTTTGCATTTTTTTTCTTTTACAAAAATACGCGAATATCGAAATTTTTAATAAACATTTTTTTCGAAATCGCAAATGCAAAAACGGCAAGCGCACACCACCGATAAAAATTCTCCATTGAAATAGCTCGCACAATATCAATTTTTTTAGGTAATGCTTCTAAAACAACGCTTATAAATAAATAAATTGCTTTTTTAATAACAATTACGCTTCGCTACATTTGTAAATAAAAAAAAAAAAAATGCTTCTGCTTTTTTAAATCATGTAGTAAATTGCTTATTACTTTTTTATGCAAAATTGTAATTTTCTGCTTTCGCACACGCAATTTTCTTAATTAATTCTCGCTTAATAAATTGGAAAATTGAATTTATTTTTGTATAAATCGCAATAAAAATTACTATAGGAAATTTTATTCTCTCTTAAATGTGAAATATTTCTTTACAAAATTATTTTCAGTGAACACTCGATTCGTTTCTTGATAACGCGATCAAAACACAGCTGTGTTTACATCCACAGCTCACCATTGTTCCTCACATGTTTGGTCATTCCCTATGAAATTAAAATTTCTCTAAATTAAAATACTGGAAATACGAAAATAATATTTCGTTCAAAATAAAAATTATTCAAGATTAGAAATTATATTCAAATTTAAATAATTTTTCTAAAATTTTTTTTCCTTTACCTTTAAACGGAAATTTAATTTTTTTCTAACAAATAGAATAAATTATTAATTTCTTTAACCATTGAAAAATTAGAAAAACAAAATTTTCCTTTAAACAAAATCTTCTTTTTTGTTTAAATAAACGCAAATTTTTTTTTATCTTAAAATTTTTTAATGTCTAAAAACAAAAAGAAGACACCACCACAAGGAGGAATTACAACTAGATCGCGCTCAAAAACCAACAACATGTTCAACACACCCCCCAAATCAAATAAAAATAAAAATTCACAAACAAATCGCCCCCACTCGAATCCTTTAATACAAAATGAACAAAACGTGCCCACATTGGAAAAAGATACTGCCTTATTAGATATAGCGACAAATATTGTTTCACCGGTTCTACACCCTAGCCTCTTGGAATTAGATTCCTTACACGCAAACCCCGCAACAATGGAAAACGCTACGAACGTAATGCAAAATAATTCAGAAACCTCCACTGGTAATCTGAATACATCACCTTTTGCAAAGCTCGGTACAGGAACCACCCCAAAAATTTCAATTCCAACACGCCGCGGTCGGAAGCCAAAAAGCAAAACGCCTTCTTCTAACGCAGCAATCGCACAAATTCTCGCCCGTTTTGATACCATTCACGCGACTCAAGTAACGCAAAATAATGATTTTAAACGTCACATGCAACAGATGTTCGACCGCAATTTGGACGAATCTCGTGAACAATTAGATCATTTTTACAATGAAACTCGCCGCGT
Organism: Leptopilina drosophilae; assembly: GCA_032873175.1. NCBI lineage: Eukaryota > Metazoa > Arthropoda > Insecta > Hymenoptera > Figitidae > Leptopilina > Leptopilina drosophilae. The sequence goes on from CM065483.1 coordinate 45,836,190, forward strand.
AATTCAGGAATCTCGATTGGAAGATTTAAAACACAATAGAAAAGAATTAAACAACCTTAAAAATGAAACATTTCAATTAATTCAATCCAATCACACTGAAACGAATAAATTAATTAATGAAAATAGAAACGAAGTAAATAAAATGATCGAATCTCTCTCGCAAAAAATTTCGGATCTGCAGGTTAGGCACACGCTATCCCCTTGGCATGATTCTAGATGGGAACCAATTGACCCCGGTTATAGCGTTAACATACAACAGGTACCTCAGCCTACATCCCTACCAGCAACGAGTACCATTACTACAGTGACTACTACGCACACAGGGACACACACGACACTTAGTACGGGTTTAGCAGCAGCTCTCCCCCCACCACTGTCTACAACACCTTCCGTGCGCACTACACATCGAAACCGAACACTGCAATTTACCGAACAGCCAGAAATTTTCGATTCACAACATTCCGAAAGCGAACATTTTGATTTACACAATTTAAACAATAATGAACCTATCACGAGACCCCCGACAACCTTTTATAGGCAAAATCACAATTTGCACAAAACTATAAAATCGTGGGATCTAAAATTCCCAGGACCTCTCGACGCCGACGAATTCATCGATGAATTTGAACGTAAACTACGCGTTTCAAATATCAACCCCGATGACGCGCTCGCGACAATGTCTCAAGTACTTGCCGAAACTGCGTACACTTGGTTCGCAACATTTCGCAATTCTTGGAACACGTGGAACGAATTTTCAACCAAATTCCGATCGATATTTGGTGAATCGAACGATGATCAACGAATCACAAATAAAATTCAACGCGCCGTCCAACTCGAAGACGAATCAGGAATCGAATTCGTTATAAGAATAGGCTCATTATACAATAAATTACAACAAAAAGTTGCGGAACAAAATCAACTCGACAAAATTTACTCGGCCCTTCACTCCGACCTAATTTTGCAATTTGATCGCGAAAGTTTCACAAATTACGACGGTTTAATTCGCAAAATTCGCAAATACGAAGAAAAAATTGCAACAATGCAATTTACTTCGAAAATTCGCGAACAAGATTCAAGAAAAACCCGTAATACACGCGGTAAAAACCAATTAAACGCAATTGAAACTCCCTCGCCCACACCTGATTCTGTTCAACAAAGTAAATCAGAAAAAGAAACCAAAGCAGAAAACGTTTCAAAGAAAACGAAAAATAACAAAAAATTAAATAAAAGCGAACCACAAACCAGTTTAAACAAAGTAGAAATTTATAAACAACAAATCAAGCGATTAGAAGCAAAACTACCGACAAACGAAAAACGGAAATCTGAAAATAATCAGAGTGTTAGGAAACCAACTGTCTCCCCACCACCGGCCCGCAGATCACGCCGCCGATCTCTCTCTAGGTCTTCTCGCTCCTCACGTTCCGTGTCGTCGCGACAAGAGGGGGAAGGACGTAGATCGCCAGCGCGCAAACCTCGAGACCGCAGCAAAGACTCGAAACGAGGCAAGGACCGTAACGATGGACGCAGAGACGAAAATCGGAACTATCGCGGACGCGGAAATAAAAACGGATGGAATGGTCGTGGTCGTGGTAATAATAATTACGATTATTACCACTACCTTTCGCAATTTTGCCAACCTGGCAACGCGCAACAACCATTTACACCTCCGCAGATTCCCTCGCCACCCCAAGTACCACCTTGGTTCGGCAACTACAATCGCGATTTTCCAAATACCTTCGGTTTCAACTCTCCTAACCCGTTTTCGTCAAAAAACGAGAAAGATGCCAGGAGAGATTAAATCTCCCTGGCCAATATTATTTTAACTCAATTAAAAATTCGGAAGAATCCAATAATGAGATTCTTGAAATAAAAAATAGCGATACAATTGACAACCGTGCAATTCCCAGTTGCAGTCACACCGCGAAGGATTCAACGTGTATTCCTCAAAATGCATCAGCGCTTAACCAAGCGCATGCCAGTAGGAATTACACTAGTGACTCCGACAGCGAGTACGATGACATATGCTACTCGGAATCTGAGACGGAGTACTCAGACACAAGCGACGAGCTCCCCACTGCCGACCACACTGAGTCAGCAGAGACGAGCATACACTCGCTTATGTCGAAGCCCTTGTCACAACCAGCTGTTGGCCTACTCGCAGCAGCCAGTAAATTCAAGCGCTTAGTACACAAAGGGCCCGCATTGCCCTTACCGCCACAGAAACGAAGCACGATTACAATGTCAATAAATATCGGAGATAAAGAATTTACAGGTCTTCTCGACACAGGTAGCGACCGCACCTTTATGTCTGGAGAATTGTACGACCAAATAAAAGAACTCGCAAACATTAATCCAATTCAAGACGCTATAACACGCGCAGGAGTACAGTTAGCTCAACGCGACCACGTGGCAGCGCCCCGCTATTCCACAAAATTCGATGTTACAATCAACGATTGTACCGGCGAATTATGGTTCGCAGTCCTCGACGGACTAACCACGCCCATAATATTAGGCATGGATTTTATAACCGCATGGCAAGTCGTCATAGACGCTTGCGAAGGTTATTGGTCTATCGAAGGATCGACAATGCGAAACCCTTTCACCTTATCGAACAATTCGCGGAATTTTCTCAATTCGGTGCAATTATTAGAATTAACACCCGAACAAAGAAAAATCTTAGATGAATTCGTAGATAAAAAATTATCGAATTTCGCAGAATACACTGGCATCACGAATTTAGCGACTCACACAATTGAATTGACGGATCAAACCCCTTTTAAGCTCAAACCACACCGTTATAGCTTAGAAGCGAATAAAATAATCAACGATCAAATCGACAAATATATAGAAAAGAAATTCATAACTAGAAGCTTCGGTCGATTTGCGAGTCCTATTGTTTTAACTTATCGTAAAGATGGCAGACCAAGAGTTTGCATGGACTTCCGAAAATTAAATAAAAATACGAAGAAATCTGCATATCCTTTACCGCGCATGGACACTATCCTTGACGCGTTATTTGAAGCAAATATAATCAGTACAATTGATCTTACTGATGCATTTCATCATATTCCGATTCACAAAGATTCACGCGAATATACCGGTTTTGTAGTACCCGGACGTGGACAATTCGAATGGGTTAGAATGCCCTTTGGCCTCACAAATTCACCAGCCACCTTTCAAGAACTGGCTGATAGGTTGAAAGAGAAATTTGTTGAACATATTCGCACGAACAATCTTCCTGAACGATACATAGATCAAGTACACGCGTATCTCGATGACTGGATTATTATTTCCAAAACGTTCGAAGAACACATTTTATTGTTAGATATTGTTTTTGATATTCTTCACAAAGCAGGCCTAACAATTAACCGAGAAAAATCATTTTTCGCAAAATCTTCTGTGGAATATCTCGGCTTTGTTCTCGACAAAGAAGGTCTTAAACCCAATCCGAAACGCGTAGACCCAATTCTTGAGCGTCCCACTCCTCGTAATCGCAAAGAATTACGTCAATTTAATGGTTCCGTAAATTGGTACCACCGTCATTTACGTAATATCGCGCGAGTACAGGGACCACTAAATAAACTAGCTAGTCCCAAAGTACCGTGGAAATGGACGGAAGAACACGAAAAATCTTACCAAGAGGTAAAGAATTTGTTAAAAAATGCATTAACACTTAATCCGCCGCGACCAAATTTGCCATTCTTCTTGTATACAGACGCAAGCGACACCGGCTTAGGTGCCATTCTTACTCAAAAAGACGGAGACACTGAATATCTCATTACGTGTCTAAGCAGACCTTTGAGAGGTGCAGAGTTAAATTACACTACCACCGAGAAGGAATGCTTAGCCGTGATCTTTGCGATTAAGAAATTGCGCTGTTATCTTGAAGCCACTGAATTTACGGTAATTACCGACCATTCAAGTCTTGTTTGGTTGCAAAATTTAAAAGATTCGCGAGGTAGACTTGCGAGATGGGCTTTAGAATTATCAGCAAATAATGCGAAAATTGAGCACCGCAAAGGTATAACCAACGAAGCAGCTGACACTCTATCGCGCCTTTACGAGAATGTCTCGGAAGACACGCCCCCTTCGCAGCTCAGTCACACTCACAGCGTATCTTGGTACGACGAGATGGTTGAACGCGTACGTAATACCCCCACGCGCTACGAACGATACAGACTCGACTCAAACAGCGAACTGTATTACTACAAACCAAACCAACTCAAGGAAACCATAGGCGATAACAATGCATGGAAGAAAGTTCTAAAAGAAAACGAAATACTTCCGATTATTTCTGAACATCATGACACTCCGCAATCCGCACACCAAGGGATTAATAAAACTTATTTATCAATTGTTAATCATTATTATTGGCCCGGTATGCGCGAAGATATTAAAAGATATATCGACGAATGTGAAATTTGTTTAAAATGCAAACCCAAAAACAATCCCCCTCAAGGACTCATGTATCCGCGTAAGTTCAATGAACCATGGGACATTGTTTCATTAGACATTGTAGGACCACTTCCGCGATCTAAATCAGGAAAATCCTTCATTCTAGTTTGCGAAGACATTTATACGCGATATATCGAATGTTTCGCCCTGACAAAAGCCGACGGTCCAAAAATTGTAAAATCATTACACACATTAATTAACAAATGGGGAACACCAAGAACATTTATCACAGACAACGGAACAGAGTTTGTTAACAAAACAATTACGAAATTTTTACATGAAATCGGTTCTAATCAACGCACTACTCCGGTTTACCACCCGCAGTCAAACCCCGTTGAACGCGTTAATCGCAATCTGAAAACCATGATCGCCAGCCTTCTCAGCGATGATCAACGCGAATGGGACACTTTGTTGGAAGAAATACAGTTTGCTTACAACACGACTGTTCATTCATCCTTAGGTGTAACACCCGCATTTTTGAACTTCGCTCGCGAACCAAGGCGTACCGGTGAATCAAATTGCGAAAACAATGTTGACTTAACCACAGACGATACAATTCACAAGTGGACAGAACGCGTAAAACGTATAGACATTTTACGTACAAAAGTTCAAAAGTTAATGACCAAAGCGTGTGAGAAACAAAGGAAAGTTTATAACAAAAACCGTAAAAATGATTTACATTTCGAAATTGGCGATCTAGTGTTCTACCCAAATAATAAATTATCAAAAGCAATTGAAGGCTATAGTTCAAAATTAGCGCCTCGATATAAAGGCCCAGCTACTATTACCAAACAACTATCTCCTATAGTAGTGATTATTAGCGATCTGCATGGCAAAAAGATTGGTAAATACTACGTCAATGATTTAAAGCCAGCAAAAAAAGGGTCTTCGATCGCAAAACAACTTGTAAATTTCTTTTCAGATTCGTTATGGATCCAACGAACAGCGACGATACCAACGACTCACCCAGCCTCTTCGAGATCTTATCGACTCAGATTTCCGATGTCTCTGAAGATGGAAATCAACTAGGGTTCGATCAACAGCCAACTGGTTTAATTGCGTTAAACAAAGACAACTTTGACTACTTAGTTAACTCGCGTCAAGAGTTATCTAATCAGTTGATGAAAGCCAACCAGATCATCGGCACACTTCGCGAAGAAATTTCTGCAACCAACGAGAAACCCAATAATCACGGTGTTCCAAGCATGGCAACGCATTACAAGATGCTTACCGATCTACTTCTCGAGAAGCAAAACCTCGCTGGACAACTCGCGAAGCACGAAGACGAAGCCGCCAAGCGCGAAGATGAAGTCGCTCAGCACAAAGATGAAGCCGCCCGCTACAAAGCTGAAGCCGAAAAATTAAAGAAGATCGTCGATAGCTACGAAACAGACTACAACTCTCTTTTGGCCGATTACAACTATATGGAAAAGCTTCACCTCCGTACCCGCAATCTCTTCCGGCATAAAATTTCCGAAGTTTTTAAGATGCAAGCAGAACTTCGCGAAATACGAATAAGGCCCAAAGCTCCCGAAGGTTGCCTCAATTGCGGTATGCCAGGACACAGCTTCAAATTCTGCCGAAACGAGTACACCGGACACTTTTGTCAAAAGTGCGCAAGCCCTGATTTCAGCACCGACGAATGCCCGTGGCCGCATGTCGCGGAAGGAAAATTCGACATTCCAGATCACCAACGCTGCAAGACTTGTAAGCGACCAAAGAATCTGCCAGATGTTAACTGCGGTGAATGTCGCAAACGTGAAATGGAACGCAAAATCGCGAAGCGCGACCAGCAAATGCTTGAAATCATAAGGCAAACAAGCAGTCTACAAATCACCTCGAAATCGTTACCCGTGCAAGAAAAAGGCGCAATTTCCAAGTCGGTCTCTCCACTCAAGCTTAAAGAGCCTTTGGACGAATCTTCACCACGAGCAGCGACTACATCGCAAGCTCCGCCCCAAAAGCAGAAATCTTCGCGAAAAACAATTTCTCGAGACGACAAAAATACTTGTCAACTTGCAAGCTCTAACTCGCGAAAACAACCCCCGGCATCCCCACCTTCAGAGAATGACACCGGAAATGAGTCTAGAGATATTTACAAAATCCTCGCACCATTCGACTCGGACGACAATAACCTTGAGCTGTGGAAGACGCTATCCCAGGCCTACGAGCTAGGCATCGAAAAAGAAAAGAGTGATTTAAAAACGTTCCCGAACAACAAAATATAACATCGCTTAAAGACTTTTTAGTGCCTTACAAGGACATTAAGTGCTGTGATTAAGACTAAGTGTTTATGTATAACATACCAATTCTCAAATTTCGTATTTTTTCGTTAAATTAAAAAAAAAACTTATCACACGGCATTTTAGTTAATAAGATTTTCTTAAATTTTTGTGTTTATTGGAACAAGAATTCCAAAAAAAATTTTTTTTTCTCACGCGTTCTGTTACATTTATATGTTCTACTATTCTGCTAAATAAAACACTATAATTCGATAAATTAACGATTTACTTCCCAAAAAGAGAACGAACGTTAATGAGTACTAATCTTACTTTTATTTTCAGAAATAATACTTTAATTCTTTCCAAAAACTCAAACTTAACTCTTTTACCTTTTTTTTAAATTTTTTAATTTCTTATCGCAATGGCCAATTAAGATGGACCGATATTGCGAAAAATTTTGTATGTCTTATTAATAATGTTCCTTTCAGCATTAAGAATTGAACGCAGCTGTAACTTCGACTAAGTAAGGGGGAATGTAACGAACCGAATTATTGTATATTCAAAGTTACTTCCCGCGTTGTTTAAATATCGAGAATCGATTACGCGATACAGCGATTCGATACGCCAATTCATGCTGCTGAAGGAGCAGACGACAAAACCGCGTGCGAGGCGAAAAAGACGCCGACCGGCAGATTGTTGCAAGCGTTGCTCAGAGGCACACAAAATTGTCTATTAATCGCGGTACTTGTATCGTTTTGTAAATTACTACCATTTTTATTAAATAAGTAGTTGATTCTTATTGAATAAATGATTGGATTCTTAGATTAAATAGACGTCGCGAAAGTAGTGAGTTATTTCACAGTGTCCTTCTATTCCCTATTATTGGATATTTCTCGTTCGTCGCAGAGAGCCAGCATCACCGGTAAGTCCATCTTTCCACATGGCCATTGCTCTATAGTACTTTCTACACGTTCTTTCTCTTGCTCTCTGCAAATACTGTAGTCGTACCCGGAGGATTTTCATCAGAGAAGTGTGCGAGTGTACATTGTGCTTTCCGTCGCGAGTCGAACCCATACTATTAAAGTAGAATCTGATTTTAAATTAATCTCGCGATTAGGGCTGTCACACTTCAAATTCGTATTCAGCGACTCCAAAAACTCCCGAGTAACGAGTTTTAAGCGAATCCGATAAATTTTTCAAAAACGTGTCCGCCATATTGGATTCGCCATTTTGAATTTTTGAAATCTGACTTCAAATTCGTAATCAGCGACGCCAAACCCCCCAGTAACGAGTTTTAAGCGAATCCGATAAATTTTTCAGAAACGTGTCCACCATATTGAATCCGCCATTTAAAATTTTTGAAATCTGACTAAATTCGTAATCAGCGACCCCAAAAACCCCCGAGTAACAAATTTCAAGCGAATCCGATGAATTTTTCAAAAAACGTGTCCGCTATATTGGTTTTTTGAGGTTATGTCAAAATCCTGATCTGATGGGGTTAAATGGACCTTTGATTCGGATTCAGCGACCCAAAAAACATAAAGTCTACATAGTGAGACCCCCAGGGCAGAACTTTTATTTTTTGTGTGGGTGTGTAATGTATTATATAAAATAAACAATCAACCATTATAGAATTAGTAATGTATGTATGAAAGAAAACCTAATTTCCTTTTCTATGTAATTTTACCTTCCCAAGTAATGAAATTGTGAAACGAAAGCAAATTTATTCAATTATTTTCTTTTAAAATGTATAATTGAAGTTCTGTTTACATTTACCCCAAGTTTTCGAATTCTTGGGCTAAATGTAAACATTTAATTATTTATTAACTAAATTGACGAAGAACATAAATCAAAGTCAATTTTTATTAAGGCATTAATAAGGAAGAATTACAAATTTTAGTTTGATTTTAAAATTTATTTTTATGCAAATGCGAGACAAAATATTGAAACAGTAAAACTTTGATTTTCTATTGATTTTGCATTAAAAGATAACTTACACTATTGCACTGCCAATTGTAAAAATAAAATATTGGTAATATTTAGAACATCTTGTAGGTGAGCTGAGGTAAAAATATTGACGTTTAACTTATTTTTAAATTTGTAAATTTAGCTTAAACATCTACTGTTTACATTTATCCCCAAATGACCCTAATTTGTTATTGAAAATTAATATTCCCAGAGTAAATTTTACTACTTTTTAAGCAAACTTATTATGAAAAATGATAAAAAATTTTTAAAATTAACAAAACAAATATTAAATTTTATCTATTTCCAAAATAAATTTTAATACGCTGATAGTTTATTTTACTAAATATTTTCTTCGGATATTATAAAATTTAGTCTGAAAATGATGATTTTTAAATAGTAATGTTTACTATTTCCACAATTAATTTTTATACTTAAAATTTTTTTAAATTTGTATAAACATTTATTTTTGTTTTAAATTTCCATGAATTATACTATATTTGCAGTCAATTTTTGTAAAAATTAGTAAAATTTACTTCGGAATTGGTAAAATTTTCTCTAAAAATAGTAAAGTTAAGTATATATAGTAATACTTAATATATATACTTATTGATATAATACTTAATATCAATATTTTGCTTATTGTCAATTTTATTGAATAACCTTATATTAAGTCTATCAACATTTTTTATTTAAAGCTTAGAAGAACTTGGTAATGGATTTAGAAAAAAAATGCAATTCAGGGAAAAAAATCTTGAAAGTAAACGATATATGCTTTGTCCACTGGTAAAAACTATTTTCAATTACGGTGGTCATTGTAGAATCATCTAAAATAATAAAATCAAATATCATTTCAAAACAGACGACTTAATACAGGTTCTAAATCGCAAAATAATCAAAACATAAAAAATTAAGAAAATTACAAGCTTTTGAATAAAAAAAAAAATGTAAAAAATATATTTTTTGTCATATATGATTCACATAAAAAAATATTATTTTAAATAATAGTTTTGCGATTATAGGTCTTGGGTTAGCTATATGTGCGTCTGGGTTTCGATCCCCGTAGGTCGTAGGTTTCAGATTTTAATACAATTGTAAAAATTTAGTGCTTAAAACTTTCTAGCTTGAGTCTCTCAGAAGGTAGAGTCGATGGTGCAAAATTTGAATTTTTATTATTTTTATAATTATAAAAATTATAAAAATTTTCATTTATTTAATACAAATTAAGATTTAGTTGATCCAGAACTGTTTTAAGTTTAAGCAAACAATTTTGTATTTCGATTAAATAATTAATTATTTGATTTAATTAATGAAATATTAATCTTAATTAAAAGAATTAATTGTGATAAATAATTGAATATTTGATACAAATAAAGATTTAGTTACTTAAAAAAATTATTTTATTGATGCAAATAAATATTCATTTCATACAGTCAAATAAAATACTCAGATCTAATAAATATTTACTTGGTTCAAAGAAATATTTATTAAATAATAGACAATTAAACTATTTAATTAAGTCAAATTATTTTTATTTGATTCAATTAAATTATTTTTAGTGTAGAAATTATGCAAATTATTTCCAGAAAGAAAAGAATGAGTTGGTGAACAATATTGTTATTGAGAAATAAAAATTATGCAATTCAAGTGCAATTTAGGAATACAAAATTTAAAACAAAATTTAATCCTTTAAAATAAAATTCTTTTAATAAATATGTTTTCATCTTTAGAATAATGTTAGAAACTTTTTCAATGTTAAAATATTTTCATATTGAATAGCAGAAAGAAAGGGGGCGCGCGTAGCGCGCAAGTAAAAATGACTAGTATAAAATAAAAGCTCCTATTATGTTGATCTAGGAGCCTTATACCTTTTGCTTTAGAGCTTCGGGCCTTGGTACGTACTCAAACCAAATACTTACAGGAAATGGGGATAAAGAAGTGCCCTGGGCCTGTGTTTGTTATTCTAAATAAAGACTATGTAGCAACTCTTCTGAAGGATGTGAGCACCACTCATTGTGTTTGTGTGCATATTTCTGGTCCTAGTGGTGGTTTTTATGTTATATCGGCATATCTGCAGTATTCACTTCCGGTGGAGGAGATTTTACAGCAGGTACATGTAGCTCTTCGAAAAATAGGAAATTCTCGAGTAGTATTAGGAATGGATGTTAATGCAGTCTCTTCTCTGTGGTCCTCGCGTGCAGCTGACTTGGAGGATGAACGAGGTGAAGCAGTGGAAAATTTGATATCCCAATGGAATTTGGTACCATTGAATCGAGAAGGAGAATTGTGTACATATAAAGTTGGAAATAGAGATATTGATGTCACTTTGTCTGATTTTACTATGGCTGGTAAAGTTGTCAATTGGAAAGTATTGGATCAAATGCCGTCTACTGATCATAGGCCTATTCTCATCACTTTTGGAAGTCTTCCTAGAGCAGAAAGAGTTATGAAAATGAGGTATAACATTGCTAAAGCGAATTGGGATCTCTATTCGTGTGAAATATCTAGGCTTGTAACATTTTATAATGAACAGCAGAATACAATAAGCGGCCCGGAAGATGTGCAAAAGCTGGCGGAAGCAATTGAAGAACTTATTATTACGGCTGCAGCAGTGTCTATTAGAAAGAAAACTAACTTTTAAAAATAAGTACCCTGGTGGAATCCGGAACTCACCAAAGAAAAGAAAATTACGAATAGACTCCGGAGAGAATACCAAAGGGAATCAGACAAGAAACTACGAGAAATAAAACGGCAGCTATATAAAAATCATCGGCGTAAATATACGAAGAAGTCACTAAGAGCGAAAAGCGACAGCTGGAGATCTTTTGTAGAGACCGCAGCAGAAGATAATCCATATGGAATTGCTTATAAAATAGCTAGAAATAGGATTAATTTTAAAGCTGCTACTGTTTGTGTACTGGATAGGGATACTTATACAACGAATTGGAAACAAACTACGGAGGTGTTTTTGGATGGCTTATTTGGAAATGGAAATGGGGAAAATGATGAACTGTTTGAATGTCCTACTCAGTATTTGATGTTAGGATTACAATTTGTGGGGTGGGATGAAATTGAGGTAATGAAAGCAGTTAAAACAATGCGTAATGGGAAGTCACCTGGACGAGATTTAATCGAGGTCGAAATGGTAAAAAAAGCAGTCGGAGCGGGATTATTACCTCTACTAGTGTTGTTATATAACAGTTGTGCTAAATTTGGGGTGTTCCTCAAAATATGGAAAACCGGAATTATTAGAGTTTTATTGAAGTCTCCCGCTAAGGATCCGACAAAGGTTAGATCGTACAGACCTGTTTGTTTACTCCCAGTGCTAAGTAAAGTTTTGGAAAGATTAATACGGAGCCGACTGGTATCCATTATAAGCACCCGCAATTTGCCTCACAAAGGCAATATGGATTCAGAGCCAAAAGGAGTACGGAGGATGCAATATCATACCTAAGAAAGTCTGTGGAAAACTCGGAAAAGAAAATGTCTCTGTCCATACTTATAGACATTACTGGGGCCTTCGATAATCTGAAGTGGTCATCTATCATTAGGGAGTTGGAAAAAAGGGGAACAAGTGCTGAGGTTTTGGGGTTGGTTCGTGACTATCTTTCACAAAGATATGTGAGGGTAGAGGAAGAATATGAATCCGTAACGAAGAAACTGTATAAGGGCTGTCCGCAGGGTTCTATACTGGGACCGGATTTATGGAATATTGTTATGGATGGATTACTTAAGGACTTAGAGGAAGTTGGAGCAATAGCCATAGCTTATGCTGATGATGTGGTGATAATCGTGCATGGTAATAGTAGGAGAGAAATAGAAAGAAATGCTAAAGTTTATAATGGACATTTTGGTTACGTGGAGTATTGCCGAAGGTCTCGTATTATCGAAAGAAAAAACGGAGATGGTCATGCTGAAGGATTCTGGCAAGGGAATTCAAACTGGTAAAAGAAAAGGTACAAAGGGATATAGTAGGAAAACAAAAGCTGGATCAGTTAAAGGTTCACTTATTAGAGTGGGAAAGGGGGGATTCAGACCGCCCACAATCAAAATGGGAAATTTTTCGGTTAAATATTCGTCGGTAGTAGAATATCTTGGTGTAAAGTTAGGAACCAGATCAACAATTACGACACATGTCAAAGAGGCAGCAACAAAGGGTAAATCACTCTTCTTTAAGCTGGGAATGATTGCACGTGCTAATTGGGGATTGAAGTTTTCGTGCCTTAAAACATTATATACGGGTGTTTTTGTGCCAATGGTGTTATATGGAGTGGGTAGCTGGGGTGATTTAATTAATGGGGCTCACCGTAGAACATTACTCTCTGCTCAGAGGCAAGCTCTAATTTGAATTTGTAGAGCATATCGAACTACCTCGACGGACGCGTTACAAGTTATATGTGGACTTATTCCACTAGATATTCTTGCTATAGAATACTTCTATCGATATAAGGTCAGAACTGGTGAGAATTTTGAGTATAAGGACTTTAAATTTAATAGTCATATTAATAAAAAGTTTGCGTATAGGAGGCTACGTGAAATATCTATGGGCCTGTGGCAAAAACGCTGGGAAATGTCTGATAAGGGAAGAAATACTTTCTTGTTTTTCCCGTCAATTAAGGATAGACTTAAGTTGAAGCACTATAATCCAGATTTTAGAAGTACTCAGTTTGTTTCAGGACATGGGGACTTTAATGCAAAATTAAATTCATTTAAACTGTCTGATAGTGACTTCTGCAAATGCGGGGAAAGGGAAGACGGTAACCATATCTTATATGAGTGTCGAGAGTATGAGGAAATAAGGTCTGAACTTAAACGGGAATGTTTAAGGAAATATCGTAGGTGGCCTATTGAGGCGAGTGAGGTTGTGAAAGATCCTGAAATATGGAAACTTTTTAGTGTTACGTGCAAGTTGTTATTAGAACATAAAAAAAAATGTTAAATTAGTTAGTTTTCTACGAGCATTTATAAGCGAGACAAATACTTATTAAATATTTGAACCTACATGTTACTGTTGTACAAGGTCTTCTTAGCGGCTCTACCTCCACGAGGTCCCCGCTGGGCAACATCTCTCTTCCGCCATTATTACTAATGATGGCTGAGGTGAGCTGGCAGAAGGAGTCGATAGAAAAGTGTGAAGGAGTCCCGCTGAAACTCTTTTGTTTTTGGCGGGGTTTTTCCGAGCCGGTGGATCTTGGCTGGTTCGTTTCAAGGTTGATAGGAGGGTTAGCTTGCTAATATATTTTAAATTAAGGGTATGGGCTAAGGCCCGAGGCACCAATGCAATATAACATCTCGTGCATAAACAATCACTGTCCCTATCTACTAAATCTTCGGGTTATAGTCCTTATGGACCCGGGTACCCGCATAGGTGCAGAAGAAATGACCTATAAGAAGGGCACCAGAATTTTCTGGTGTCCTTCTTTTCTTTTTGCAAAGATACAATGCTGTCCCTATCTACTACTAGTCTCGTGCGAGCGGTCGAACCGAACGGTCGTGTTTCTGCTCTCAGTGCGCCTGCGCATTCGAAACCTTGGCTTTGCCATTTCTATAGTTCATAGTTTATAGTTTGTGTTGCCTATATAGTGTTATTCTTTAGTGTTTATCTTTACCTGTGTTCTTTGTTTTGTGTTTTATATTGTTAATTTAGTTGTTTGTTTTGGTTGGTTTTTATCACCTCTCCCTCCAATGGAGGAAGAGAGTGTAGTGGAAGTGGGGGAAGACCCGCCGTCGAAAGAACCCGCGGTGACCCCGTCTGTCGATGACAAAGGCTCTGCGAAGGAGAAGGAGAGGGAGAACAAGTCTAACACGGCACCTGATTGGTCAGCGCTACAGGTGGACCTTGCGGAGGACAACGGAAGCGTGTTTCCGCGTCCAAATAAGGTAAGCACCAAAAGTAAACGTAAGCGTTCCTCAGCCTCATGGGTGAAGGGGAGGCATGACGATGCAGGTGGCATCCCTCTCCCCTCCTCATCCGATGAGGATAAGTTAAGACAAGCCACAGGTAACAGTGGTAGCGGGAAATTCCCGAGAAATGACGGCACGAAAAAGCCCGCCAGTACGGCGCCAGCCGTTACCCCTACCCCCACCTGTACCTTAGAGGCTCTTCGCGCTCGTGCTGCCGCGGCAGAGGAAGGGATGACCTCCTATTGCTTAAGCGAGGCAAGTCGTTTCTCGCGAGAACAAATAGGGGTCATCTTTGGGAGGATGAGGGAGATAGGAGCCGTTGTTTCTGAGCTCCTACTCCGGAACTCATTCTTGGAGGGCCGCGTCTGCGAACTGAAAGGGGGTACGCAGGAATCGGTGCCTATAATAAACAAGGCTGTGGCGGTACCTGCGACATCCTATGCCGGCGCCGCTGCGAGTGGCGGTGGAGGGGGGGAAAGTGCCAAGGCGCAACCCTCTAATAAAGCGGGATGCGCGCGTACACAGGGTGTGGCACTGGCCACCACTACTGCTCCCGCGGAGGCGCAGGCAAACTCAGTGGCAGTGCTCACCTGTGAGGATGAGTTCACAACAGTGACGCGCCGCAAAGAGAAAGGCAACAGGGGTGCTGAGAAGAGCCGCGAAGGGAACGCGAATGTTAAGCCTCACCCACCCGCGGTTCTTATTACCCCTGGCCTCTCCCTTGCCAAACGCGACGAGTGAGGAGATCAAAAAGGTGCTTGTTTCCACTTTCAGTCCAATCAAGGAGGGGGTACAGATGTGTGGCTGCGAAGAATGGGCGCAGTCAGTTTCATTATCGAAACAAAAAACCGATGAGGATGCTGCAAAAATTCTGAGCAGCCCCACACTTGCCAAAGTAGATCTGGGAACTTCCCTCCTTGAGAAGCGGAACCCGGAAGTGGTGGTGCGGGGCGTCGACCCCGGTCTGGAGGCGAACGAGGTGGTGGAAGCGGTGCACACGCTGAATCGCGACCTCCTGAATGCCCCCACCTTGGAGTACTTTAGCGCCAATTTTATACCGCGCTATAAGGTGGCTCCCAGGGACGGCGATTGGGTGTCGTGGGTGATATCTCTCTCGCCATCTCTACACACTACTCTCTGCAAGGAGGGTAGAGTGTACGTTGGATGGAGTCGATGCCCCGTTTATAATCATACGAGAGTCATGCGGTGCTATCGCTGCCTCGGCTTTGGCCGCACCCAAAGAAACTGCTCGCAAAAGGAGGACACCTGCGGGCATTGTGCAGAGAAAGGTCATCGCGCTGCGCTCTGCGAAAAAAAGAAAAGTGGTGCCTCTCCTGTTTGCGCTAACTGCAAACAGGATGGCAAGCGGAGCCAGCACGATACCATGAGCACTGACTGCCCGCGAGCTAGGGCAGCTCGTGACCGGCTCATCAGCAGCACAAAGACAACTGACAATGGACATTTAAAACCCTAACATACAGACAGACAGAACACGTACCCACACAATACCCCGCGAAACGCTTCCTGCCTCCCCGCTGCGGATCGTGCAGCTGAATATGGGTAATGGCAGACTGGTGTCGCCGCAACTGAGCAACCTTATCCGCAGAGAGCACATTGATTTGGCATTGGTTCAGGAGCCATACACCACAGTGAGTGGTGACCTTGCCGGACTTGGCTCACAAATAAGACGGACAACAATCAGTGGTTGCAGCTCACCGAGGTGTGCTATTCTGGCGTATAACCCCAGAACGAGCATCACTCAGCTCGGTCACCTGTGTAATCAGCATGTGGTCTGCGTTGAGGTTCACAGCCCTGCTGTGAGCTTCTACGCGATCACTGCTTACTTTTAGTACTCGGAGCCCACCCCGAAACACCTGCAACACCTCACACGCATCATGACGACGCTGAGAGACAAAAACGTGCTAATCTGTGCTGACGTCAACGCGAGGTCGATCCTCTGGGGATCACCTGTCACCTGTGACAGGGGTGAACTAGTGGAGGACTTTGTTGCCGCCCACAGACTGCATGTTTTAAACAAGGGGGACGTGCCCACCTTCAAAAGTTCGAGGGGGGCTTCGAGTATTGACATAACACTCGTGACCGATGGACTGCTGCCTCTAGTGACAGACCGGCACGTACGAACTGACGAAACAACCAGTGACCACGCCCATCTCGACTTTAAAATCGAGATGGGAAGGGTCACAAGAACAAGAACTGAACCGACAGAACAATCTCCGACCCGGTATAATGTTCGAAAGATCAAGATGGATGCGTTTCAGCGAATCCTTGTAGATGAACTGAATCGCATCTCCGATGCTCCTCTTGACTCTCTAGAACAGTTTGCTCCCGGTGCTTGGCAAAATTTTTGAACGCCTCCTGCTGGGAAGGTTGAGAAAGACTGCCCTCGGGCCGGGAAAACTGTCAACCTAACAGTTCGGCTTTGTAAAGGGCAGGTCGTGTGAGGACGCCATTGTTGAACTCCGAAGAGTGGTTTCAGAGAGGGAGGAAAGATATGTTCTCGCCCTCCTCTTTGATATCACGGGAGCCTTTGACAACATAAGATGGCCGCTAGCACTACACGGGTTAGTCAAAAGGAACTGTCCGAGGAACCTTCTGACGGTCATGGAGAGCTATTTCCGGGATAGGTACATGACCCTCTCCTGG
This sequence comes from Leptopilina drosophilae, assembly GCA_032873175.1. NCBI lineage: Eukaryota > Metazoa > Arthropoda > Insecta > Hymenoptera > Figitidae > Leptopilina > Leptopilina drosophilae. Next base: position 45,853,400 of record CM065483.1, read on the forward strand.
AATGGGGGCTCTGTCACTCGCGCATCGTCCAAGGGCTGCCCACAGGGCTCCGTGCTTGGACCGTGCGCGTGGAACATTGCCTTTGATGGCCTCCTGGAGACTCTTGAGGGGATTCTCGGAAAGTCGTTCGTGGTTTACGCGGACGACTTGGCGGTAATCGTCTCTGGGAACTCCAGGAGGGCACTACAGGAGAGCGCGCAGCAGGTTGTCGATACAGTTTCCGGCTGGTGCGAGGCTAACGGTCTCCAGTTGTCGAAGGCCAAAACGGAGATGGTGTACCTCAAGTTCAACCCCCCCCCCCATAATAGGAGACGCCCAGGGAAGCACAGGGAGTATAGATACCCCTCTGATGAGAGCAAAAGAGCCCCCGTCGTCAAGCTGGGCAACAGGTCTCTTGCGCTCAAAAAAAGCGTCAAGCTTCTTGGTGTCCATATTGACGACGGACTCAAGGTTACGACACACTGTACAAAGACGGCAGACAAACTTAAAATACTAATGGCATCTGTCCGAAGGGCGGCGCCCAGCAGGTGGGGACTAGACTTTCGTACACTTGAATTGGTGTACGGGGGCCTATTCCCCTCTATTGCAGGGTACGCCACCGGTGGATGGGCAGATCTCGCGACAGAAACAGACATACGGAAACTGAGGACAGCACAAAGACAGGCACTGCTGATGATGGCAAGGGCATACGCCACAGTCTCCGGGAGCGCGCTGTGCGTGCTAGCGGGAGTCACACCTGTGGGTTTACTCCTTCGCGAAAGGGTAGCGATGCACAGCGTGAGAAAAGGCTGGAGCTTCCGCTATGGCGACTTGGTCGTTAAAGCGGTGGATAGGGAGACAAGGAATAAGGTGAGGAGGGAGACGGCAAGGCTTTGGCAGGAAAAGTGGTCGGGCGACGCGGTCGGAAGGATAACGTATTTATGGTTCCCGGACGTCGCCTAAAAAGCACGTGGATCTCTCCAGGGTACCACACGACGCAGTTCCTCGCCGGTCACGGTGAGTTTGCCTCCAAATTATGGGGGTTTAGTCTCGGTGACGGGCCGGAGTGCTCGTGTGGAGCCGCGGAGGAGGACATTATTCACGTGCTAACAGAGTGCCCGCTCTACGATGAGGAACGCGACGCGCTTGGTGCTCACATGGGGGAGGTGACTTGGCCAGCCTCTGCTGGACCACTGACCGAAAAGAACGGCTACAATCGCCTCGAAACGTTCGCCAGAGCAGTTGTCGACAGAAAGGAGGCCCACTGGCGTGGTTGTGGCGGTGGGAGACGTACCCCTCAGCAACAAGACCCCCCACAGGGGTCCGGCTGATGGGATTATTGCTCTTCCCCCACACAACGATCCGACAAGGACACACTCCCACATCGAAAGACCACACAATGTGGTCCGGCATGTGGAAGGAAAACACGCAACGTTCCATCCTCACAAGACCTGAAACCAAAGGTCCAGCGGAATGGAACCATGCAACACCATTCTTTTTCTCTTGGTTCACTGTTTTTCTTGTTTCGGTACTTTGTTTTGGGCATACATATAATCGGAGGTGGTTTTTTTTCAGGCCTACCAGGACATCTGGTGAGTGGAGCTTAGCTCGGAGACGGAACCTCCACGAGGTCCCCGCTGGGTACTTCTTCGCCCCCAGCCCTTTAAAGATCCACGGAACTTTCGACGGCGAGGGGCGGCGATGCTAACCGTCTCCTCCCGGGAGGGCACTCGGTCTTTTAATGTCGTTTTGACTTTTCACAGCCTTACAACGACAATTTTTCCATCCCCGCTCCCCTCCGGAGCAACGGTATTGAGGAGGTCTCCGAAATCAATGCCGTTTCTCTATGTCGCGTAGTGCTTCCGCTAATAAGTAGATTTGCTCTTTTAACATCGGGATTATAGTCCTAATGGACCCGGGCATCCCAGTCGGCATAGCGCAATTCTGTCCCTATCTACTCCCCCCAGGGACGCAGGATTCCTGCGATGAGCCCAGGGTCCCGAGCCACCTCAGGGAGGACCTTGATCCTACGGGCAGTGACGACCCCGGCGTTACCCGAGTCAACCCCGTCCGTTGGGATTATAAGCGGACGCATCACAGGGGGCTAGTTCCTACGGGCCTGAGAAACCCGGTGCTACCTGACTTCTCCAGGGGAGAGAGAATTTATTCACTCTACGGGGGTTGGCAAGTCCCGGAGCCCTAGCTGGCAGTGCTGTATGGTCTGCGGCAAGTCTAATGTCGAGGACTATCCGACAGGGGGACCTCGGTCCTGCGGGTGTGACGAACCCGGAATACCTCAGTCTTGAACGACTGTTCTCAGTGTCGTCGATTCGAATGGGACACGCTGAGGGCAGCGCCGTGGTTGGGCCGGCATCAGAGAATAGCTAATCCAGCTAGTCACAGAGCGTGTCGTAAGAGGCGACTAACGTGATATTTTATTTTTATTTTTTTCATTTGAACGCAATACGCCTGTCTAGTGCAGGCATGGTGAGACTACGGTCTGGAAGCAGAACCTCCGCGTGGTCCCCGCTGGTAGTGCACGAGGCTTGTCCTCGCTAATTCACTCCCACTTCTGTTGGGGTATTATCGGGGCCAATACGAATGCAACTAACTGCTTCTCCATTTCATTGGGCACCAGTCTTCTTGCATTCAGGGCAATGTCTATCTTTCGCCTAGGCTTGCCGCGGCTCGCTGAGAGACCCCTTCTCTCGCAGAGCCGGTTAAAGGAATTCAATGCTATCTGAAGCGTTTTTCCAATCCCGACGTACCTAGCAGGTGGTTAAGGAATTTCGGATATTGAAAATCTTCGGGTTATAGTCCTTATAAACCCGGGTACCCGCATAGGTGCAGAAGAAATGACCTATAAGAAGGGCACCAGAATTTTCTGGTGTCCTTCTTTTCTTTTTGCAAAGATACATTGCTGTCCCTATCTACTTTCCCCAGGGGGTGGGGGCTTCGGTCCCCACTATGGGTTTGGCGTACCCAGGGTGCCTGAGCTGGGTATAGGTAAACGCTGCCTATATCCTAATACCGTAATCAACAGGTGTACTTCAACGACCTCTGTGATGCGTGGCAGGGGAACGTTGTACACCTGTTGACCGGGGGCTTAACTTAACCGCCTGGCCGCGAGATGGGGGCCCTCTATATGGTCCCCCAATCCCAAGCTTGAGCCGTGCGGCGAGGGGATGCGTGGTTGAGGGATGTCAATCACGAGCACGAATGCTGCGTTTTCATTTAAATTGATTGAATTTTACCTTCCCGAGCTTAAGGGTGGTACGCTGGCGGGATGACGAATGAACACTGGATTCCTTTCTTGTCTATTTTCTACTATATCTATCTATTTTAACTTAATCTTCATTTTATTCTATTCTATTTTTCTTATTCTATTCTACATTCTACTTTCTAATTTTCTTTTTCTTTCTACTTCTGTCATCCGGTGATTGTTCGTGATTCCGTTAGCGGTAAAACGCTGCCTGATGGGCGAGGGGTACGAAACAGTTGTTAACATGAATAAGAAAACAAGCCTCGGAAAAAATAAAGTAAGAAAGGAGGAGAGTGAGGAGGGAGATAAAGGAACGACGAGTGACGATAGCAGTACTGTAGGTCGGCAGCGTCGTCGGCGTAGCACTCCTCGATCTCCATTGCGGAGTCGTGAAGGAAGAAAGGAGAAGATGGAAAAGAAAGAAGAGAAAGCTAAGGATGGAAGCCTTAGTGAGAAGGACATGAAGAAGCTCTTGAAAGAGGCCAAAGAGAAGAAAAAGATCGAGCGCGAGAGAGAGAAAGAAAGGTTGAGAATATTGAAGGGGGAGGAGGAGAAACAGCTAGAGTCGAGCGGGCGGGAAGCGGACATGGATGCAGAGGTAAGTGTGAAAGTTATGAGTGTGCTAATGAAGTCGAGTGGTGTGATGAATGATGTGCGAGAGATATTGTCGAGTAAAAGTTGTGCGGATGTTGCTAATGATGTGTTGGTCTGTGTGTCGAAACTGGATGAGATGATTAAAAAACTAGCTTTGGAGAATGTGACGTTGCGTGGTAGGTTGGAAGAGAAAGATAGGATGAATGAATGTGTTGGAAAAGTGACTGAATGTGTAAATGTAATGTGTGATGTGGTGGAAAAAATGAACGTGAATGTGGAAAGTGTTAGTGAAGTGTGTGAGAATGCTAAGACTGGAATGCATGTGAATCGAGCGAGTAGCGATGCACAGCGTAAAAGCTACGCTCATTGTGAAAGGTGCCAACGAGGACCTGACGCCGAAAGAGGTGAGGCGTAGGATTAATGAGGCAATCGTTGACGAGGTTGACGTTTGCGTCAGAAAGGTGAGACCGGCGAGAGGAGGAGTGGTTATTGAGACTGCGAGTGATCGGGACAGGGGGGTCCTCACAGCTTGCTCCGGTTTTGGAGAGGCTAGTCTAAGGGTCGAAAGACCGAGGACCATGGACCCTCGTGTCCTGGTATTCGATGTGCCCAACGAGATGTCAGAAAAGGAGCTCATGACGAGCATTCATGAAAAGAACCTCAAGGAGGTTACAGACCCATCAGTCTGTTAAGTGGTCTGGGTAAGATCTTAGAGCGAATGATGGTTGAGAGATTGTTAAGATGTATGGATGGAAAATGGAATGAATGTCAGTATGGATTTATGAAAGGGAAAAGTACGGAAGATGCATGGATGAGATTAAAAGAAATAGTGAATGAATCTGATCGTAAGTATGTGATTGGTGTGTTTGTTGACTTTAAAGGGGCATTTAGTCATGTATTGTGGGATGTTGTGCTTGAAAAATTGAGGAATGAAGCGAATTGTATGAATGAAGACTTGAACATGTGGAAGAATTATTTTTATGAACGAATGGCGTGTATGACAAATGGGATGGATGAAGTTGTAAGAATGGCGGAGAGAGGTTGCCCACAGGGGTCTGTTTGTGGGCCCTCTGTGTGGAACCTCGGTATGAACGAATTGCTAAACTTGCTGAATGAATTAGGTGTGAAAGTGGTAGCGTTTGCTGATGATTTGGTATTGATTGTGGAAGGGGATACAAGAAATGCAGTGGAAGGTAGAGCGAGTGTTGTTATGAAACCAGTGTATGAATGGGGGAAGAAAATAGGAGTGGATGTGAATGATAGTAAAACAGTGTGTATGGTACTTAAGGGCAGTCTGCAAATGTTGAATCGGAGAGTGTATGTGGAAGTGAGTGAAGACGATGTGAGAAAGTTAAAATTTGTTGACAGCTTTAAGTACTTGGGAATTTTAGTGAGTGTGGATATGAAGTATAGAGTGCATGTGGATCGTATGAGAGGAAAAGTGCTATTATGTATTGTGTGATTGTTTGGTATGAATTGGTGAAACTGAAGACTGTGTGTGAAGAATTGAATAGATGTCAGCGTGTTTGTTTGTATGCGTGTACAAGAGTGTGTCGGACGGTCTCAACGGTGGCGATGCAGGTTATCTTCGGATCGCTACCGTGGGACCTTGAATGTAAGAAAAGAGCGAATTGGACAAAGATACGAAAAAATATCGAAATGAATGAAATTGACTTAGTGACTGATGATGAAATGAATGAAGGAATGAATGTGATTGAGAGAAAGAAACTAATAACTGAAAGAGCGAATGATGTATGGCAGGAAAGGTGGAATAGGGGTACTAAGGGAAGGGTTACGTATGAATGGATTAAGGATGTGAGGTTTGTGGGCAAATGCAAGATGTTTGACCCAGGTCTGAAGGTGAGCTACCTACTGACGGGACACGGGAGTCTTAACGCCTTCCTTCATTTGAGGAATTTGGCTGACTCCCCGTCCTGTCCGTGTGGCTTTGCGAATGAAGACTGGATACATGTGCTGTGTGATTGCGATATGTATGAAAGTTTCAGAGATCTGGAGAGTATGAATGTAACTGGAGGACCTGGTCAATGGAATGTTAGTGAAGTATTAAGTAAGAAAGAATATTATGATTGTTTGTGTGAGTATGCTGAGCGTGCATTTAGAATGAGAGCTTGGGTGATTGCGAATGCGTGAAAATAGCCTATCACAACATACGCCACAGGATCGTGGATACATCTTGCAAATGAAAGACACTGGAGAAGTTTGTCCTCGGCACAAAAATGGGCTCTAATTGGAATCACAAGGGCATACCGAACAGTGCCAACTGAAGCAATGCCAGTAGTAGCAGGAGTTCTACCAGTGAAAATGGAAGCCCAGTATAGAGCGGCTCAATATAAGATCCGGCACGGTAACCAAGTGCTATCAAATGGAATCACCTACCAATCGCCAACTCTAGAAGAGTGTAATGACATAAAAACATTACAGATTGCAAGAAGAAGAATAGCAAAAACAATACGGAAAAACATAATTAACAATTGGCATACAGAATGGGAGCAATCAATAAAAATTACGAAAAGATTCTTCCCCACACTTGAAACAAGATTCAAAATGGACTGGATACAGGTAGGCCACTATACCTGCCAATTTCTAACAGGACACGGCGATTTTGCGGCTAAACTTAAAAAAATGAAACTAAAAGAAGATCCATTATGTTAATGTGGAGAGGAAGACACCAGTGAACACAATTTGTTCACATGCACGAGATGGAATATAGAACGAGATACCTTGAAACAACAACTGACAAAACACGGAATCGTTTGGCCTCCAGTAGAACATACGTTGTTGGAGAAGAAAATCTACACAGCATTTGCAACATTTTGTGCTTCAGTTCTGAAGCGTAAGAGCACTGAGTAAAAGCACTTGTCGCCAGTGCATGAACATGAAAAGATCAAAAACATAGCACCATGAAAACCCGCAAATGATTAGCATTTGTGGGTAATAGTGGTTGCGAGTCGTAGACATTGGAAGTTGTACACTTTGTACAACAACCAAAAAGGCAATAGGGCAACCTAAGCCAAGTCACGGCGGCGGAGCCAGAGAGGTAGTTCCTTTCTGGATGGGCACCTTCACGTGGTTTTCCCCGTATACATCCGCAGGAGGATATATCTAAGCCCATAAATCCTGGCTCTCGTCTGCTTCCTGTGGGCTCGTCTGTCTGGGTGTTCTGGAGCGCTGGGTGGTCTCGGCGGGTCGCGCAGCCCGCCGGGGCCGCTGGGCGCTCTGGGGCCGGATGGCGGACGGACTCGTGGGAGCGATGAAAACTAGGAACTCCGTTCGGCTAATTTTTCCAACCCCGTTTGGCGAACCCTTGGCACTGGGAGAGCTAGAAAGTGGAACTTGCAATATATATATGAGGGCACTGAGCAGCGTTTCAAAGCGAAAGATAATAAAGAATTTAGATTTTAAAGATTTTAGCATTATCCTGATTATAAAGTAAATTCCATTTTTAACGAAGAATATGTATACGCGAATTAAAGTAATAAAGCATAAAAAGAATAAAAGAGACTTGCACATTAATTCTACATGTATAAGAAAATCCGCTGGTTAGTCTAACGACCAGGTACAGCGGGAACAGTCCCAAAAACTTTTTGGATAGGTCCGTATTTCGATTCTCCGATGTCCCTATCTACTACTGAGTCTCGCTCGTACTGTCGAGCGGTGTAGACGTGTCTCTGCGTCGCTCCGATTGAAACTCGAGTTTCGGTAGCAAATTTCATGATTTTCTTTTGAAAATTGGCACAATTGTTTGTCTCGAGACAAGGATCATTTGTACCGAGTTTCGCGAAAATCGGTTAAAGTGCGCAGGCGCTGTGAATTTTTGCATCCCCTATTTGATAGGGGTGCACAACCCCTGTGGTGTGGCCATATCCGAGAAGGGTATGGACCAGTGATCGTGCTTCTGTTGTGTGAGTTCGAGAATTTTGGGAAAGGACCCTTGTTTTCACTTGTGATTGAGTGGTGCGCATGGGATGACGTGGAATCGAGTGATTTTCCATGACGTCACGCAGTGATTAGTATATATATATATATACATGTCTCGTGAAGAGCAATCTTTAAACCGTTTTTAGGGCCATTTAGACTCAAGTGAGCGTGGCACACACGTAGACTAAAGTTGTAGATAATTGAATCGACTTCACTTTGTAATAGTTTATTTTTTAATAATGTCAGTGGTTCTCAAAATTGTTGCTCATTTATGAGAATCCGTTTTGAGCCACTAGGACTCGAATGAGTGGTGTAAAGCGAGAAAAATAGATGAGTGTTAGGGTTGAGAAGCTTCCCTGACAACAATTTGTTTATTTTCGAGCAGTGGTTCCCAATTAAAAGGGATTAACAATAGTGCATAAGCGGCTTTAAGGTAATTCTAAGGGCATAAGGACCCTTAGTAGTGCGGCAAGGACCGATATAAAAGTAGTTGGAGTAGTGAATAATATTTTCCAATACAGGCAGTGGTTCTTAAATTTGTTTAAATTGTGAATTTGCTGCTAAGGCCATTCGGACTCGACGGAGCGTGGTTTAACTAAGGTGTTAAGAGTTGGATAAACAACATGGCTAGTCAGTCGGATAGAGAAAGCGTGGAGAAATATATGGAAACTGAGGGAAAATCCGGGGGGTACAGTGGCGGTTGGAAAAAGGTCGAAAATGTGTCAAGAAAGAGGGCGCGCAGTGAATTGGACCTATCTATAGAGGAAGAAAAGAAAAATGCGATAGTAAACAGTGATGAAGTTAATATGGAGGTTAAAGAGGTAGAGGGAAAAATTGCAACGATATGTAATGATGCAAATAATAAGATATCGAAAAAGATGAGTGGCGAAATAGTCGGGCAGGTGTCTAAGCTATCAAAGATTATAATCAGTATACTGGCCAGAAACATGTACCTGCAGGGGATCCTTGATGAAAAGGAGAGGAATATTGGGAAGCTGGAGAGGCAAATTGGAGAAAACTATAGCGGGAAACTAGGTGCGGAAGCAACCTATAGGGATGTACTAGCTGGGCACAAACGTCCCATGGTCCCCCCAATTACGGGATCTCAAAGGATTCCGCAGTTGATAAGAGCGGCAATAATCAAGCCCCCTGAGGGGGTTAAGGATATGGATGGAGACAAACTAAAAGGCAAGGTTATGGAATTAATTAATCCCATTAAAGAAAAGATTAAGGTTAAAGGAGTAAAGAGGATTAGGGATGGAGGACTGATGATTGAAACGGCAACGAACGAAAACCTGCAAAAAATAGTTACTAATAGGGCTCTCAAAAGAATGGGCTTAACACCTACACCAATTGGATTCAATAACCCAAGGTTAATCATTTTCGATGTGCCAACGGAACTAGAGGCTGAGGAATTAAAAAGAACAGTGTACAATCAAAACGAGGACGTATTAGAAGAAATTACGGAAGAGGAATTCGAACAGATCTTCACCCCAAGATTTCGAACAGGAAGAAGGCAAGAGGATGTAACAAACTGGGTAGTGGAAGTCACTCCAAAAATGAGGACGATTCTAAGGAGGGATGATAGGATCAAGCTATATATTGAGTGGCACTCATGTAAAGTACAAGACTTTAGAGGAGTAACGCGCTGTTTTAAATGCCAAATGTATGGACATATTGCGAAATTCTGTAGAGATGAAGAACCTACCTGCTCGCATTGTGCAGAGACAAAGCATATAAGCAAAGTCAGAGACTCCACTGGAGCGAGTACGAGGCAAACGACCGGAGCGACGAGACATCGTGGACAGGTGTTGACGGTGGAGTGTGCGAACGCAGAATGATGGTTGAGATACGCGCTACTTACGAGTAGGGTATAAGAGGGAGTGGTAGTGGAATAAGAGGTCGAAGTGCCGTGTCGTGAAATATTGCCGGAAATACAACAAACAGGAGTCATGGAGCATAAAGAAGAGACTAACAATAAAAGAAAGGTCGATTATAAAAATGCAACACCCCTATTGCTTGGGGCTTTAAGACTGTTCCAAACTAGCCCACTAAGGAAGATTAGTGGTGCGAGTCGTAAGACATAAAGGCACAGGGAGTCTTTTCCCAGGCCGAGTCACGGCGGCAGAGCCAGGAGAAGTGATCCTCCTGGGCAGACACCTCCACGCGGTTTTCCCTGGGTACACAAAGGTGTAGCTAAGTCTGCAAATCTCAATCAAGAACTCTGTTCTTCTAATTTTTCCACCCCGTTCGTAAGCAATACTTGAGCAGTGGTTAATAAAATTAATTAATTTTAAAATATAAGTGCAAGAATCTGAAATAGTAGATAATAGTGAGGAAATAAAGGGAAAGAAACAAAACTAAATACCAGTCTAGCACAGTAAGTGAAGTTCTAAACAGAAGTTGAAAATAAAAGCAAAAGTTAAAAATTCAAACACAGCCGGAAATACAGGAAATTGAAACGAAACAAGCGAAATGAAAAACAGTTAATGAGTAGTACGCGCCGGCATATCTTAGGATTAGGTACGGCGCAATAAACTAAATTATACCCTAAACTTTAAGCAAATGGCAAAAGAACTATACTAGAACAATTGAACGCACACCTTTCCACTCCCATCCTCGGAGAAAGGTCCTCTGGATAGCGATTAAGCATCCTAACTTGACCGCTCTAGGGATGCGGCTGGTAATGTTCTATGTTTTGGTTCTTTGTGATGCTTACTGGATATGTTTGCGGTGACGAAAAATATAAAAGGGTATTTATACCAACAATCTCTTTGAGATTATAATAGACTTAACTGGTGCTGTTGACTTGTTAGGTTATGCAGGGATAATTGTAAAGGCGAGAAGATGCAAAGCATCAAGAAGGGAATTCCCCTCCGTAGGCCGAGAGGCTGCGTCCGAGAGGTCTCCCTACGAAGGCCGAGGCGTTCTAAGTCTGGAATGGCCTGACCACATGTGGTTGGGTCATGACAGACATAGCAAAGGTTCCTTCTCTATATGAGACATTCCAAAAGTCTTCTTGTCATCTGAGGCACACACCCACGACAGCGGATCTAACACCTTGCCGGCGGTGCGTGAGTTTATGGATCCGGGCGGGTCCTGCCGTACAGAGACGTTTTTCCACTCACCACCCTCTAAGGTGGCGTTGCTTAATTGTGGATATTTCTGTTTGTCCCGCAAGGGAGGAATCTATGCTCTATTTGAAAGCCAAACTGTTCTTAAACCCCATTTTGGGGTTTACAATTTCCCAGTGTCCCTATCTACTTCCCCCAGGGAGAGAGGTGACTCTCTACGGGAACTAGCGATCCCGAGGTCCTGAGCTGGCAGAGCCGTGTTACCCGGCGGGCGTCCCAAAAGTCGAAAGGTGTCAAAGTGAAGAAGCCAAGTGACAATGGTTAATGGGCATTGGTGTTGAGGGAGTGCCTATAAGGGTTACCTTTGATAAGGCAGTTGATGATGGATAGGCTCACAGAGAGCCCTGTTAAGTCAAACCTGGAACCTGGAATGGTAGAGTACTTTTGTGTCCCGGATTTAGGAGACAGTTGAGAAACGGGGTATGACGTCCCCGGCTGGTCTATAATACACAGGTCCGGGTCAGTCTAGCCAACAATGACCTGGCTGCCTGACCATGCATCGAAAATCCGACGGTTGTAGTAGTGACGTTTGGCGAACGTATTAGGCCCTGCTGCGCTGAATCGGGGGATCTTCCGAGCTCCGCCGGCTACCTTAAGTGCTCACAACCTGAACAGGCAAAGACGGTTGACAAGACTTGACTCTGAGTTTCATCTGTCGGAGACTGACGGACGAAGTTGGCTCATCCCTCAAAAATTGAATCTCATGCAAAAATGACAAAGACAAAGGAAAATAGTCTCAAAACGTCACCAAACACCCCCGGGTTCCTAGACCCAAATGATGTTGAAATGAGCGCGGCTTCTAGTCGCGCGGAGAAAAGGAAGCTGAGTACTTCTTCAGCAGCACCGTCGAACGATGAGTCCTATGACTCAACCACCTCGGAGGCAACAGCCAAAGGGCAAAACGCTGACATGAAGAAGAAAAGGCAAATTAGAAAGCTGTCGAAGGTGAATGGCTCAGAAGAAACTGTTGTCGTAAAACCAACGGAGAAAAAGTCGAACGCTGCAGACTCCGAAGTCGAGAAGGCTAAGGATGAAGCGAAATTGAAGGACGAGAGAAAAGAGCAGAATCTCAGGCTGCGCGCGAAGTCTGCGAAGAAAGCTCTTTTCGATCTGTTAAAAAATTCTCCGGAGGTATCGAAGGACTTGAGTAGCGAGATAATGGAGGAAGTGGAAACACTTTCCAACATTGTCACAAAGCTCTTAAGCGAAAACAGTTATTTGAAAGGAGCACTCGCTGGAAAACAAGACGGCGATGATAAATTGGAGTGTGCGGTGAAGAAGGTCCTCGAAGGGCCTTCTACCCCAATGATGAAGACGTATGCTGGTGCGGTTAGTAGCCCTAAACAAGTGAAACCCAAACCAGTTACGAACTTGAGTGGTCCTGCCAAGAAGGCGCCACAGCTCGTCAAGGTGGCTATTATAAAAGCACCTGAATGTCGAAAGGACGAGACAAAGAAGCGAGTACTCTCGTTGGTGAATCCAGCAGAGGAAAAGCTCAAAGTCCGAGGGGTTAGAATGATGCGTGAGGGAGGAATTGCCGTGGAAGTGGTCTCTGACCAGGACCTCGACAAAATCCTTTTGAACGATCGGTTGAAATCTGCAGGATCTCGAGTTTATATCGGATGGTCTGCGTGCAGAGTGGAAGACTTTCTGTGTGCAACTAGATGCTTTAAGTGTCAGTGCTACGGTCATGTACAGAAGTTCTGTAAGGAGAAAGAGCCTTGTTGTAGTTACTGCTCAAAGCAGGGACACAAGGCTAGTGACTGCCCAGACAAAGCCGAGAAGAAACCGCCGACATGCCCTGCATGCAAAAAGGCCAAAAAGAAAAGCGACCACCGAGCTGGCGGCAAAGCCTGTCCAGCCTATAATAGCGCAGTACAACTAGTACTAAGCAAAACAGATTATTGGAATAACACCCCATAATACTCTCGAAACGTGCAACTTACGTATGATGCAGATTAACGCAGGCCGGGGCAAGAACACAAGTTCTGCTATCCGCCAGCTATCGAACGAACATGGAATTCAAATAGCTCTCGTTCAGGAGCCATACGCTGCCAAAGGCAAAGTATATGGTTTTGGCCTCGCTGCTAAAACCATTATTGGTTCCAAGAGCGATGAGCAGCCATGGTCTGCGATAATCGTGTTTGACAAGAGACTAACGGTCATGCGGCTCTGCCAAATGAGCACAAGTCATATTGTCTGCGCACAAATTAACAATGGGACATTTGACGTCTACATTGTTTCTGTATATATGCAATACTCTCATGGAGTAGAACGTTACTTAGAGGAGTTGAAAGTGATCCTAAACCTACTCAAAGGAAAAAGGGTTATCTTCTGCCTTGATTCGAACGCCAAGTCTCCGACATGGTTCTCTGATAAATTAGATGAAAAGGGCGAGAAAGTAGAAGAATTCATTAACGAAATGAATCTCTACGTTTTGAACATACCCGACGAACCCAAGACATTCTCCTCCACAGCTGGCGAGAGCAATATTGACATTTCAATTTGCACTGATCAAGCAGTCAGACTCGTTAAGCAATGGAGAGTAATCGAGAAATGGTGTGAAAGCGATCATAGACCGATAATCATGGAACTAGAGTCCATGAAAAGGAATGATGTTGAAAGAGAACACCTAGACGGCAAACGGTTCAACACCAATAAAGCCGACTGGGAAAAGTTCACTAAGACACTTCTTGACAACAGTCATAAAATCGATGTGAATATATATATATATATATATATATATATATATATATATATATATATATATATGTACTAATTTAATTAGAGTATACATATAGATTACAAAAATTCTTTATTCTTTATTTTTCTTATTTCGCCATTTTTTGCAAATATTTCTAGACATGAGGAAGCTTCAGTAAGTGCAACTTTTGCGCAATGCGAAAACAGTATGTACAATTGGAGAAGGAAGTTTACACTACCAAAAGTAGAATCATTAGCAGAATATGGCGTTTTAATAAATTCCAATGAATTTCAAACATTTAAAAAATTATCGTAATGGCTCTCTGAATATTTCATCGGTTGTTGGAGTTAACGGGGACGTGTCAATTGTATTCGTGGACATCAATTTCGCAAATCAAGTTTGCCAAAACTGTCACCTATCTATTGACGCAACCTTCAAAGTGGTACCAAATGTACCAGAAGCTTCACAATTTTTAATACTTCGAGCAGAAACATTTAACCACGTAAATATAATGACTTTGTTAACTATTTTTAATTCAAAGAAAAAGAAAGTAAGATAATTATAAGACATAATTTTTCAAACAGATCACCCGAAAATAAAAAATTCAATGCTTAGCCCTTTTAATGTCACTAACTTCTAAACGCAGAAAAAAACTGAACACAAAATGAATCAGAAAATTGATTCATTTTGAGTAAGTTTTTCTAAATTATAAATTGACAAAGTAATAAATTTAAAAAAAATTAATATTATTCCAAAAATCTTAATTTTTTCTCACGCATTTGTTCAATTTTTTGCATTTTGACGTGACACAGTAAATTTTTTTCTTTGCTTAGGGACTTTTGGGAAATCTGCATACATATACCTTGGATTCCGAATTCCAAGGTTATGTGGGATTGATAAAATGATAAAAAAATAATATAAAATAATAAAGTAAATAAACTGGAGACTTACTGCCAACCCTGACCCCCGTTCCCTGCATCGATAGTTAAATTTCTTAACCATTTCAGTGACAAAGCGGAATTTACAGTACAACAATATAATTTTCCTTACACCTAATTAATTTAATTTAATAACTGAAAAAATTTACTAAGAAAAGTCAGTTCTGTTGATTAAAAAATTAAAAAAAATAATTTGCAATTTTTATATATGTATCTGTTCTTAAAAAAAAATTAAAATTAAAACACAGGGAAATAATTATTTTAACAAAATTTTATCTAAAAATAAAACATGTACAACTAGATCTTTCAGAAATGGTTAAAAACCATAATTGTAAGTAAATATAAATATTTAATTGCATTAAATATAATTGATCAGTAGAAAAGTTATTTTAAAACCCTGACCCTCCTTTTAAGACTGAGTACACAATAGATTAAAAAATAAGTGGCGTGGAGTGTACGATAGTTGGGTCAGTGTTGACACTTTATTTTTTAATCTATTTTATCGATTAACAATAATTATTATTACTACTAATTAAATACTTATTATTAATTTTTTTTATAAATAAATAATTACAAATAATAAATGTATTTCCTGAGTGTTATTTTTGTCTCTTCGTTTCTGTACTTATAAATATGTAAGTGCAATAGAAATCATATTGTCATGTTTTTATGATAAACAAAAAGCACAATTTTTATAAACATTTTATGCATAATCAATTTAAAACAATTTTAAAATAGGAAAAATTTTAAATAAAAATTTTTATTTTGAAAGGTTTTATGTTTAATATTAATAAGAATTTACATAATATTTTGCATTAATTGTAGAGCATTCCATTCGCTTGGGCATTGATGGAAAGAAAGTCTACAGGCTCGTACACAGCTGTTTTAGAGGAACTAAAACGGTTGCTTCTAAACTTTAATGTAGTGGAAGCAATGTGCGACTTTGAGACGGCTCTGAGAGCAGCATTACGAATAGCGTTTTTTGGAGTCGAAATACATGGGTGTTTGTATCATCATGTAAAAGTAATTATTTTAGTTTAATTAGATATAAAAAACATTATTAATTTTTTTAATATCTTTGTTAACTTAAAGATAAATAGTAAAATTTGTTTTTTTAACAAAGGTTTATTTAACGTAATTATTAATAATATATAGTTCTAAAGAAATGCATATAAAAGTTTATTTTAAAATTTTTATTAAAAATTCAGCTGCATATCGTGTTTCAAATATCTTTGGCGTAATTTTACAAAAAGTGTCATTGTAATAAAATAAACAAAAAATAAAACATTTGTTTCTAAATATGTTAAGAAGTAAAAAAATTATGGTTTTCATGTACTACTTACTTGTTCCTGGTATATACAAAATATGAGAAAAGAACAATTTTTCTTGAAAATTATAATTAAAATATTATAATTTTAAATATTTTTAATCTCACATTGTATTTTATTTAGAAAAACGTAATTCCAATAGTTCATAAAAATTAGTATATCTATGAAAACAAATACATTTTATGTTATAATTATTTTAAAAATATGTAGAGAAATATAATATAGTATACAATTTGATAATATATCTATATTTGATTTGTGGTTAGAAGAAAATCAAAAAGTTCAAACTTTTTGATATTTTAGTTTATAATTTTTTATTTATTCTAATTTTTAATTACAATTAAAATATGTCAAATTGTTTTATTTTTAGTGTAATTGGGGAAACGTGAGAACTCTACATCTGGAGGAATTGCTGATAGAGTTCCCCGAGTGCCATAATTTCATAAGATTGATCATGGCACTTCCTTTATTGCCAGCAAATGAAATTGCCAATGTTTATAGAGAACTTAAAAACTCCTTGAGTGATGAAGCAAAAGTCCACTTAGGACGATTCTTTATTTATTATGAACGCCAATGGATCAACCGAATTACACCCTCCGGTTACACTGTTTTCGGCCTGACCAAACGCACAAATAACGATTGCGAATCATATAATAGAACCTTGAAACAGCGATTTAAAAATCAGACTGATATTTGGGATTTTACGAGTATGTAATTCATTATTTTCGATTTAATTTTAACCCTAGAAGGGAAAACTGGGAATGATTAGTCACCCAAAGAGAAGTTTAAAGTATGTTCACTACTTGGTCACTCTTAAAGTGTCTCTATTTATCTTTTAAAATTGAAAAATTAAATTTTTAACCTAAAACCATACTTTACTTTTAGTGTGACTACAATAAATTTCTAAAATTAAAATGAAATGTTTGTAAAAATTTGAATTAAAAACAAATTTTTTTAAAACCTTTTTTACCACTGTAAAAACTAGATTTTTTGCATTGAAGTATAATATACAAAAAATAGAGATTGTGTGAATAAATTTTTAAAAGTAATATTTTTCAAATTCTTTACTTACGAAGGCTACTAGAAGAAATAGTTTTTTTTGTATACGTCATCAAAAATTATTTATATTTTAATTTTTCATGAGACAGAATAAAATACAATTTTGTAGAATCAATTTATAAATAAACAATTAACAAAATGTTTTGAAAATAAAAAATTTATTTTTACAAATTAAATTTTAATTTAATTTGCACTTAGAAAATTGTCAAATTCCGTTTTTAGAGCTTATAGCTATTTTTTATTAATTGGTAATATTTTTCTCAAAATGGACAAATAAGATTGTCAATTTTTTTTCGTCAATACACTTTTTTCCAAAAATAATAAATTCAATTTAAATTATCAAAATTCTTTCAACCATACATTAAGATTTAAAATTTTTTATAATTAGATAAATAAATAAATATAAAATTTAAAAAATTTTCAATAACTTCAATATTAAATGAAATATGTTAAAATTCCATTCCACTAACCGTTAGGGGATACTTTTAGCACCAAATTAAATTAGATATTTAATTTAATTTAATTTAATGTATATATTCTTATGTTCAATAAGATTTTATTGATAATAAATATCCTAAATTATCTTAACATACATTACATTCTATAATTTTAGAGACTCTTGCTGAACACCAGAGTGGACTTTTAATAGATTTGAAATCTCTCGAAGAGGGCAACAGAATTACAAGATTAAGAAAATGTAATGAAGTATTAAAAGACCAAAAGATTTTTGACGCGTGGTCAAAATTGAGTCAACCAGGAGGCTACTCACGAAGACAATTTCTGGAAGAAGTATCAATTATTTTCATTGACCCAATTCAAACTCTTCTGAATGAAGAATAAATCCGATGCTTGCATATATGGGCAAATCTCTGGAAACTTTAACATTTGAATTTAAATTTTTTAAAAAATTTTTTGTGTGCACAATTTTGATATTTTTAGTATTACATCTTCGACCAAGATAGATTTCATTTTTATTACTGTACAACCATTATTTGGTTGCCTTCTATTTTAAAATATAAATTTTTGGAAAGAAAATAATGTTAGGTTATCTAAATCTGTAACAAGATTTACATAAACATTTTATCTTCTACAATTAAGTAAGTTATTTTTCAATATCACAAAAATATAATTAAACATGAAAATAAATATAATAAACGTCTAATACCACTAATAAGGACAACATTACAATAAAAAAAACTAATGAAAATTTTTTACGTATAATTATTTGAATTAGTAACATGAACTTTTCTAATTATTTGATTAGCTGAATTGTTTTGAAAAAATATTGGAAAAACCTTGGAAAAACACTAACAGTTTCATCAACGTTTAATAAAAAATAAATAAATATTACTTAAGTGCCTTCCGTTGATAAATTTTTCATTCCGCTTTTCCTTTTTCTCGTTTTTTATTTTCTTTTCTTTGATTTTCTTTCATTTTGTCACTTTTTATTACATTTTTGGTTACTTCGTGACAAATAACATGGAACAAATAAATGCGAAACTTCAGATTGATTGGAAAACGATTGATTTGACCAAGCGACATATTTGACGAGCGACAATTTGAATATCCACGTAAAAAAAAGAATCTTATTTAAACAGTTAAAATACTTTTAGAAAAAATGAAAGTGACACTTGCAAAATCATGGTATTGTGAACTTTAATAAAGAAAAACAGAAAAAATAAACAAAATAATTTATATCAATGGTTAAATCGTAAACCTTATTTTCTTTTTAAAAACATGTAAATATTTAAAAATCATTAGTTTTCATATTTAGGCTGTTTAAGTGAAAATAATGTGAGGGACATAAAGGTTAAAAGTTCCAGAGATTCGCCCATATCATTAACATTAATTTAAATATATTTTGCCAACAAAATTATTACTTTTTTCAATTATACTTACTTCATTTTACAGTTTTCTTCGCTCATACGCACAAACATAATTGTTGATAAACTATAAATTTAAACTGTTTAAAAATGTATTCTTGACAATAAAATATTTAAAAGAAATTATATTTTTCTATTGTCCTTACCTTATTTTACAGTTTTCTCCGCACACACGCATAAAAATAATTGCTGATAAAATAAAAATTAAAACCGTAGATACTGTTTAAAAGTTTTGCATTTAATTTAAATATCAATTAATTAGTTTATTTTTAATATTTTAAACATTAATACTTTGTAATTAATAAATTTATTAGGCGATTCGAAATCATAATCAAAGTAATTAATGTTGTTTAGGTGTGTCAATTTTGTTTCTTGCATTGTTTTTGATCTTAAATGAATTAAAAATACCTATTTCTAAATATTTTTTTCAAAAGAAATTAAAAATTTTCAAAACATATGCACTTGATAAAAGCATGAATATATATATATATATACATTGTACACGTAAAAGGAATTAAAAAAAACTAATGGTACAAAAATGGCCGATAGAGGCAGCAGTTGATGGCAAGACAAACTTTTTATAATTTTAAACTTCGCGCCTTGTCCAGTTTATACGAATAAAAAATACCGGTAGCGCCACCATGGTCTACTTTATCTACTGTCACAACCAAAAAATAAAACAATCAGATGGGAAACAACAGTCTAAAAACAGGCTCCCGCCATTTTAGGTGAATTGTGAATTTTGTTGCATGATTAATATTTTGCATGGGATTTCGAAAAACAGTATTTATGTGCATTTCACATTCGAGAATGAGAAAGTTATGAAAAATTTTATATCTACAAATTAAAAAATGATGTATTTTTATTTTACGTGATTTGATAATTATATCAATTAGCATTTAGTGTCAATAAATTTTAGGTTATGTTACTCTTACAAAAAATTTACATTAAAACACACAAAAATTCGTTGTAATAAATTTCCAATTATACAGATATAAAAACATGATATTTGGGTCAAAAGTTTCTCCGGTTGAATGAAATTTAAAATGAATTATAATTAAGAGTAATAATCAAATAATAAATATTAATTTTTTAAATTAAAAATTATGTCTAACGGTAATTTTAGTATTTAAAGACAATGACTTATTAGTCATTCCAAAAAATTATTTTTATGATAAATGATACAAAAATCTTATGAATATTTATAATAACATGTTACTCAGAAACTTAAAAATTGTGTCCCTTAATTTATAGGTTATAAATGGATTTAGATTATGTAATCATTCGTATCTACAAAAATGATGTCAAATGGCTATTCGGGTAAATATATTTTAGTTTTTACATTAATTTTAGCAAATACAAAATTTTATAAACAGAATTTAGAGAAATAAAATTTACTGTAAAACGCATTCAATAAAGTTAAACTTATAATAAACAAAAATTCAATTAAATAAAAATTATGGAAAATTGAATTTTGAATAATTGAACATTTAAAAAACAAAATGTTTGTTAATTTAACTATAATGATAAATGGTTATTCAAAAAAATTAAATTTATAATAACTTGTAATGTTGAACATAATTTTTAAATTCAAATTTATTTCGCGTCGAATTCATTCATTTCATTTCTATACATTTAATATATCTATATATATTGCTGTGCTCACTGCCTGGCTGACGAGAGAGTAGTACCGATGGCGCACTCACTGCCGCGCATGACGTAGGTCGCTCTTACCTCTCGTCATACCTGAGGAGAGCCAGCGATCTATATACTTGGTTGCACATTTCGATTTACTCAGTCTGCCTACGACCGGACTCGGGGCTTGCTCCGAGGCCGACCGACAGCAGCTCACAGTCTTTTCCTA
Source organism: Leptopilina drosophilae (assembly GCA_032873175.1). NCBI lineage: Eukaryota > Metazoa > Arthropoda > Insecta > Hymenoptera > Figitidae > Leptopilina > Leptopilina drosophilae. Next base: position 45,874,084 of record CM065483.1, read on the forward strand.
CCCTCGATCTATTCCTTGGACAGAGAGGAGCTAATCCTGGCCAAGGGATGATTTCCTTCGGAAGAGCTGGAGAACATGAGGAGCTAATCTGTTCACCGGCTCTCCAAAAATTTCCTAGAAGGAGATGTATAGAGACTTCGGGAGCTAACGAGTCTCTGTAACACCCTTCGCTTTCTCAATTAATAATTTTTTTACCTGGTGCAAAGTAGACCGTGTGGAGCTCCACCGTGTATGCTTTGTACTCTTTTCCACCTTTTGTCTCAACTGAACGTGGGGCGCTAACCCGGGACGTTGAGACATCCATGTTATTTTTACCATCCTTACACACACACAATTACATCACTTTCCCCTGTTGAACTGAGGAGCTAATCGTTTAACAGAGATGACACGTACACCTGGACAACTTGGCCTTGAGGAGCTAATCAGGTCAGGATGTCCAGAACATTCATGAATTATTACACTTATTTCGCGACGGGCAAGAATATCGACCGTAGTTCGATATCTAGTTCTTTTTCGGTAATTTCTTAAATTCCGTCCTAGCGTGCACGACCCTAGTTTCCGTCCGCGCGCGTAATTGGGGGTTAATTTCTAGAATCAACCCAGTAATTTTCAGTGTCATGAAATTGTAATTTTTATTGTAATCATGGGGTAAATTTTATTACAGTCCGAACGAGATCGAGAACGGCGAGAAATGAGTCGAGTGTGAAGGAGTGAATTGGCGGACGCGCCAAATTGTTCATTTTTGTTATACTAAATTTTCTATTTTGTTGTTATTAAGTTTTCATTTGTTTAAATATTTTATTTTTATTAATTGTATTTAATTTTCAAATCTAGTTATTGTTCAAATTCTTTAAATTCTTTCTTTATTAATTTTTCTTTGCAATGTATCGAGTCAGTTTTATTATTTTATATTTTTATTGTAATTTTATGGTTTAATTTAATTTTGTTAATTATTAATTTTGTTATCATTTTATTTTTATTTTGTTAATATATATATATACTTTCGAAGGTTTAAAATTATGTTTTATTATTTTGGTTTTACCCTGTCACAAATTTCTCTTAATTAGTAAGTAATTTAGATGGCGCTTGCGTCACAGTAAATTGATAGAATTTACAAATCTAGAGACCCGAACTCCATCCGGCGAGCAAATCCTTATTGGCAAAAATTAAGATCATTACATGGCGCCCGAACAGGGGACTATAAATTATTCTTAACAAAAGAAGTTTAAGTGAAATAGTCAAAAATTTTTTTTTATTAAGAGAAATCGGTGATTTTGGTGAGATTAAAATGGTATTTTAAAAAATTTAAAGAGGTTTAAACGTTTTCTTTTCGTTTTCTTTACGATATGAACACATTTTCTCGTCGGTATAGGGGGCGTGCTGTTGAAACTGTAGGAGTGGGGGTAAAATGGTAGTATTTATTAACGCGACACCCTTTAGTTAGCCTAGTCGATCAGTATCACTCATCGAACACGAACAAATTATTATTGTACTCAAGAAAGAAGCAGAGGACATCATGGCGACATCAGGGCTCAACAATTTCATTTATCGAAAGATAGGAAAATGGGAGAGTTGGTTTCCTGGTTTAACCTTGATAGAGGTTTTGGAGAAGGTCCACGAAGATCAGGAGAAATTCAATATAACAGACCAGCAGTTATTACGAGTTTTTCCTGAAATGATTTTGAAGGCGGACCTGGTGAATAAACGTCACACCTGGGGTAGGATGACCTATGAAGAACAGGTTGAAATGAAGGAAACCTGCTTTTTCAACCTGGAACCGATCATCCTGGGTAATCGACCAGTTCTATCTAGCGCCTCAGGACACCGCTTTGACCCTACCACACATTGCCATCGTTGTGGTCAACCTGGTCATAGACGTCGCGAGTGTAGAAATAGAGCCGAGATTTTCTGCTCTAAATGTGGGTTGAGAGGCCTACTTACGAAATTCTGCTGCGGAAGAAGGAGAAATTAATTTTCTTTCTTTTTTGTTTTTCCACTTTTGGACACCATCTTTTCTACGCCATCTTGAAAGAACTTCTCCTTTTAACATCATTTTGGAGGAGTGGGGAACGAGCAACTAGTATATAATTATCAACTGTCCGTCTACAAGATCACTTTTCATTTGCATCTTGTTCAGTCAAGTTCTCATCTGAAGCATTAAACAAATTTTTATTGTCTTTCTTCAACATCATGGGAGTTCAATGGATCTACAAGTTATCAAAAGCCGACCTGGTGACTCAATTGGAGAGACACAATATCGACGCGACCGGAACAGTATCAGAGCTTCGCCAACGATTTGTCGCTTTTGTGAAAGCAACTCCTGAATTGATGGAGAAAACTATAGACCCGGAGGATTATAATGAAGAAGAGGACATCTCTCGAGATCATGGTTCGTTAGAGGATCCTAATTTAATTAAACCATACGAGGCACCACCAACTACTAGTCACGAAGATAGACCTGTAACCCTGCCATATTTACAACCGGTAAATTTCAATGGCCAAGCGGACGTTTCAACACCAGTCATTAGAAATAATGACACGTACGTTTTGGAAAGAATGAGGAAATGGGGTTGTAATTTTGATGGAAGAGATGTCTATTCTTTTCTGGAACGAGTGGAGGAACTTCAAGCTGCATATGGATTCTCGGATCAACAACTATATAGAGGTTTTCCAGAACTTTTAAAAGGAGATGCCTTACTTTGGTATCGGAATGAAGTAAGGACTACAAGGACTTTAGCTGAACTAACTACAGCACTAAGGAGATTCTACCTAGCACCTAGCGAGTTCAGAAATTTAGAATCTCAAATTTCAAGCAAGCTGCAGGGAAGAAATGAATCAGTTCGAGAGTTCTGTACGTCTTTACGTACATTAATGAGAAGACATGGCGGCTACGATATTCAAAGAGAACTAGATACTCTTTTTTGGAATATGCAACCAGTTTACCGTTTGCATATTAGAAGATCAGACTTCAACTCAGTTAGTCAACTAATACAAAGAGTTGAAGAAATAGCAGAGATCTTGAAAGATATCAAGATCAATGAGCAGCAGTCCACTAGCAACCATCCAGTCGCTGAAATTTCAAAGCCATACAGTTCCAAAACACACTGTTGGCGCTGTGGAAAGGAAGGACATCGTAGAGCTATTTGTAGAAGCAGACCAAAGAAATTTTGCTCCTATTGTGGGAAAGAAGGAGTATTTACCAGAGATTGTCCCTGTGAAAAGCCGGGAAACGGAAAAAAGGGTCGAACGACAGGAGTAAGTTCGACCTCATCAACACCAGACTCCAGGATTTTTATCAACTGTCATTGTGAGAACATCACCATTCCAGCCCTAGTGGATACGGGAGCAGTGAGCTCTTTTATTGATATCCACACAGCAGATCGTCTTATTAAACTTGGAGGAGTCGCTAACCTAGAAGAAATCATCGTTAGTCTAGCAAATGGCACAGAATATAAGGTAAAAACTAGTTTCGACATGAAAATTATGGCCGGCTCAACAAAAGTGAAGCATAAGTTCCTAGTGTTACCTGGTTTATCGCAACCTATGCTCATCGGTATCGATTTACTTCGGAAATTCAACTTTTCTCTATTGCTTAATAATCTTAATATTCGATTATTAAAAAATTCATTTAAAGTTGAAGTTTGTGAAATTGGACCATCTGGATTAGTTTCACTAAATAAGGATCAAGAACGGGATTTAAACGCTTTAATTAACAAGGAGAAACTTTTATTCAAAGATATAAAAGGACATACACCATTATTAAAGCATGAAATTCGTCTGGAAGATTCTTCACCAATCAAGCAACGTTACCAACCTAGAAATCCAGCAACACAGGAACATATGAGACAGGAAGCCCTGGAAATGTTGAAACAAAAAGTTATTAGAAAATCTCGTAGTGCCTGGAGCTCTCCAGTAGTTCTAGTTAAGAAGAAGAATGGCAAATTAAGATTTTGCATTGATTTTCGAAAATTAAATAAAGTTTCGAAAAAAGATGCTTATCCACTACCACGCATTAATAGTATCCTTGATCAGCTTAAAGGAGCTAAATATTTGTCTACACTCGACCTTAAAAATGGTTATTGGCAAGTTGAACTTACGGAAGAAAGTGCACCACTTACCGCTTTTACCGTTCCTGGTCTAGGACTCTTCGAATTTGTAGTCATGCCTTTTGGACTACACTCAGCACCAGCAACGTTTCAACTGTTGATCGACCGAGTAATTCCAGCAGAATTAGCACCTAATGTATTTTCATACCTAGATGACATCGTTGTTACGTCAGACTCGTTCGAAGGTCATTTAAAACTTCTGCAAGAAGTTTTTAACAGATTACGGGAAGCTAAACTAGTTCCTAATTGGGAAAAATGTTTCTTCGCTAGAACTCAACTTACCTATCTTGGACACCTCGTAGACAAAAACGGACTTCACCCAGATCCAGATAAAGTGGAAGCCATTTTGAAGTTACCCCCTCCATCGAACATCAAAGAACTTCGAAGATTTTTGGGAATGATATCCTGGTATCGTCGTTTTATTAAGGATATCTCAGTATTAATTTCACCATTAATACACTTATTGAAAAAAAATACACCATGGACCTGGAATAATGAACTTCAATTAGCATTCGATAATATAAAAAGAAAACTTACCGAAGCTCCAGTTTTGGCTTGTCCTGACTGGTCACAAATTTTTTATCTTCAAACGGATGCTAGTCTCGAAGGTCTTGGCGCAGTATTAACACAAAAAATTGGTACTACTGAAGTTGTCATCGCTTATGCCAGCCGTACTTTAAATCCTGCAGAGAAAAACTACTCAGCAACCGAATTGGAATGCCTAGCTGTAAAATGGGGCATTTGGAAAATGAGACACTATCTAGAAGGATATCATTTTATAGTTGTCTCAGATCATCAAGCTCTAAAATGGCTGAATAGTATCGTCACAACCCTCAGGAAGACTCGCAAGATGGATCATGGAATTGGCCCAGTGGGATTTTGAAGTACAATATAAAAAAGGTATTGAAAATCGTCTCCCAGATTACTTGTCTCGTTTACCTTTACAAGTTTCTACTATTGACAAATCAATTTCTTGTCAATGGTATCAACGCCATTTTGAAGAAACAAACAAACAACCCAGAAAGATGCCCGGACTTCAGGATAGAAAATGGTAAACTTTATCATCACGTACTTCATTCTTTGGACTTCAAGGATGCACCGTATGAAGATCAATGGAAGTTATGTATTCCTAAGGAAGATAGAATAAAGATTTTACATAAAGTTCACGATGAAACAACAGCTGGACATCTTGGTGTTGCTAAAACACTAGCGAGGCTCGGAGAATTTTTCTTTTGGCCCGGTATGCTTCGTGAAGGCGCTGAATATGTGAGAAATTGTAAAAATTGTCAAATTAACAAAAGCTCACAACAAGCGGCAGCAAATCTTATGCAAGCCACATTAGTAGAAAAGCCCTGGGAAATGATTTCTATCGACTTCATTGGACCTCTGCCTCGAACAACTTCAGGAAATACAAGTTTATGTGTAATTCAAGATCGTTTTACTAAATGGATTGAATTAAAACCATTACGTAAAGCAACATCAATGTTAGTTATTTCAACATTGAAAGAAATTTTTTATCGTTTCGGATGCCCTCAGAAAATTGTCTCTGACAACGGTAGACAATTTATAAGTAAAGAATTCAAATCATTCTTAGAAGATTTCGGTATTCAACATCGCCTTACACCGCCCTATTCCCCGCAGTGCAATCCAGTAGAACGAGTCAACAAAGTAGTTAAAACCATGATTCGACAATACTTGGATAGCAAGAAACCGGACTGGGACCGCCATCTACCGGAACTTCAGTTCGCCTATAACACCGCTAAGCACTCTTCGACGGGTTTCACGCCTGCCTACCTTACCGCCGGCCGTGAATTTCTCCCGCCTGGTTTTCAAGAGACGCGTTTGAATTTGAATACGACCACTGCATCTGAAACAAGGATAAAAAAATTACAAAACGCATTGGAATTAGTTAGAATTAATCTAGCTAAAAATTTTAATATTCAACAAAAATATTATAATTTAAGAAAACGAGAATGGAAACCTAATATTGGAGATAAAGTTTTAAAACGAAATTTTCATCTTTCTAAAAAGATGGAAAAAAAGAACGCAAAATTATTGGAAAAATTTAGTGGACCTTTTGTTGTTAAAAAGAAAATTTCTCCAGTCATTTTTGATCTTGTTAATGACCAGGGGAAAATTTTTCGTCATGTCCATTTAAAAGACCTGAAAAATTTTATTTCCAACCAATAATATTTTTTCCCTCCAAATTATTAAAGTCATCGACCTCTTCGAGAAAATAAATCTGAATTCGTAGAATTACCTGTTCAGTTCTTCAAAGTCACCGATGATGGACACTCCAAAACAAATAGCTCAACGGCAACGAGAAATAATCAAACGCGACGCTCTAGACTTAGCTCACTTAAATTTGTGTATTCCGGAGTTTGATTTTAATTATCAAAAAATGTTTTATAATAATTTGATTAAATCGAACGAGATTAATTCCATTAATGTTCCTCTTCGGCCGGATATTTGTAGGAATAAAGAACTCTCAAAAATCGTTTCGTCGAAACCGCGTATTGCTCCAGTGGAAATGAAAAAGATTGAAATTCCGCCTTCTACTTCAATTAGCGATTTTGAGGCTACGCTTATTGCAATTGGTAAAAAAGAAGAGGAGAAAATTGAAGAAGAAAAATTAGTTTCATTCAAAAAGAGAATAGCAAAAACAAAAATGCCAATCGTGCCGTTAACGCGCGTCATTCCGCCTATTAATCCGTCGTTAAGGAAAAATAAGAAAATTAAAATCACTCCAACTAAAGTTTTGTCTACGCCTTCTTCTAATATGGTTTTGGTTGCGAAGGAGAAAATTGCCAAGCAGATGAAAATTAAGACAACATCAAAAAAATCCGTCGCCGTTCCCAAAAATAAGGAAAAAATCTCGTCAGAAGAATCGAAGAACACCATCGCTGCACCTGGAAAAGAAGAAAAGGTTAAAAGAGAAAAGAAAAATTCTTCTAAACCAAAAATAGTTAAAGAAGAAATACTTAACGGAAAAATTAAATTGGTTAATCCAACTCCTGAGGTTAATTCTTTCCAAAAACTCTTCGACGAATTAGAAAAAACCATACAAGAGGTGGACGAGAACAACAACATTCCACAAGTAAACATCGCAGAAAATCATATTGTTGTGCCCGAGAATGTCGTTGTCGAGGAAGTTGTTAACAACAACAATCATCATGGAAATAGCGCCGAAAACCCGATTATTCTACCGGAAAATATGGTCGGTAGAAAGTTTGTGATCGCGAAATTGCCTGGTGGACCGTGGATCCAAGTTCCACTACTCACAAAGCGATACCGAGTCTTTTGGGAAGATCATAAATGGGCTCTTCATCTCCAACCATCAACCGGACACATCTACAAAGCTCGAAAACTTTTGTAAGTGATACTTAGCTAGAATTTATTTTATTTTCTTTTCTTCCCCTAAAAAAACGCTCATTAAAATTCGCTTTTCAAGTAGGGGGGATGTAATGTTGAACATAATTTTTAAATTCAAATTTATTTCGCGTCGAATTCATTCATTTCATTTCTATACATTTAATATATCTATATATATTGCTGTGCTCACTGCCTGGCTGACGAGAGAGTAGTACCGATGGCGCACTCACTGCCGCGCATGACGTAGGTCGCTCTTACCTCTCGTCATACCTGAGGAGAGCCAGCGATCTATATACTTGGTTGCACATTTCGATTTACTCAGTCTGCCTACGACCGGACTCGGGGCTTGCTCCGAGGCCGACCGACAGCAGCTCACAGTCTTTTCCTACCCTCGATCTATTCCTTGGACAGAGAGGAGCTAATCCTGGCCAAGGGATGATTTCCTTCGGAAGAGCTGGAGAACATGAGGAGCTAATCTGTTCACCGGCTCTCCAAAAATTTCCTAGAAGGAGATGTATAGAGACTTCGGGAGCTAACGAGTCTCTGTAACACCCTTCGCTTTCTCAATTAATAATTTTTTACCTGGTGCAAAGTAGACCGTGTGGAGCTCCACCGTGTATGCTTTGTACTCTTTTCCACCTTTTGTCTCAACTGAACGTGGGGCGCTAACCCGGGACGTTGAGACATCCATGTTATTTTTACCATCCTTACACACACACAATTACATCACTTTCCCCTGTTGAACTGAGGAGCTAATCGTTTAACAGAGATGACACGTACACCTGGACAACTTGGCCTTGAGGAGCTAATCAGGTCAGGATGTCCAGAACATTCATGAATTATTACACTTATTTCGCGACGGGCAAGAATATCGACCGTAGTTCGATATCTAGTTCTTTTTCGGTAATTTCTTAAATTCCGTCCTAGCGTGCACGACCCTAGTTTCCGTCCGCGCGCGTAATTGGGGGTTAATTTCTAGAATCAACCTGTAATTTTCAGTGTCATGAAATTGTAATTTTTATTGTAATCATGGGGTAAATTTTATTACAGTCCGAACGAGATCGAGAACGGCGAGAAATGAGTCGAGTGTGAAGGAGTGAATTGGCGGACGCGCCAAATTGTTCATTTTTGTTATACTAAATTTTCTATTTTGTTGTTATTAAGTTTTCATTTGTTTAAATATTTTATTTTTATTAATTGTATTTAATTTTCAAATCTAGTTATTGTTCAAATTCTTTAAATTCTTTCTTTATTAATTTTTCTTTGCAATGTATCGAGTCAGTTTTATTATTTTATATTTTTATTGTAATTTTATGGTTTAATTTAATTTTGTTAATTATTAATTTTGTTATCATTTTATTTTTATTTTGTTAATATATATACTTTCGAAGGTTTAAAATTATGTTTTATTATTTTGGTTTTACCCTGTCACAAATTTCTCTTAATTAGTAAGTAATTTAGATGGCGCTTGCGTCACAGTAAATTGATAGAATTTACGATTCTAGAGACCCGGACTCCATCCGGCGAGCAAATCCTTATTGGCAAAAATTAAGATCATTACAAACTATTATTTTTTACAACTAAAATTTATAACATACGATAATTAGGAAATTAAATGGTTATGTTAAATAATAATTATCAAACATAAAGGTTATAATAAATATTAATCAGTAAAAATAAATTTTAGGTTAGGCAGTTATTCAGTGAAACAAAATTTATGACTAATGACCATTTAGAAAAATTAATTTTGAGTTTATGAATTCTACGTTAAATTAAAAATTATTTTAAAAAGTAATCTAATTATTAATAATTAGAATAAATGACGATTTGAAAATATAAGTATTATGTAAAGTATAAATTTGGTTTCAAAAAATTATGAAAAATAATACTTCGATAATAAAGATTTCTATGCCAAGAAAATTAGAATTTTGAAATTCGGGGAATAATCATGCACCCCTTCGCCCTCCTGCAGGGTGGGCAAATTGGATCTTTTTTCGCCTTAACTTGTGGGCACTCAGCTTTTTTGTGACCACTTTCAGCACAATACGAGCAGGTATCCAGTTCCTCCTTGCAAAACCTAGCAATATGCCCATACATCTGGCACTTGAAACAGCGGGTGACGCCTCTATAATCTTGAACTTTGCAAGCATTCCAATCCACGTATAACCTCGTTCTCTCATTTCTTCTAAGAATTGTCCTCATCGATGGCGTTACCTCCACTACCCAATTTGTTGTATGCTCGAGTCTCATACCAGTTCTGAAATGCGGATTGAAGCTCCTGTCGAATTCTACCTCATCAATCTCGGCAAAAAGATCCTCGTTCTGACTGTGGATAATTCTCTTCATCTCGTCAACTTCCAAGCCTCTGGGGACATCAAATATGATGATTTTTGGATTAGCCGATCCAATTGGCATTGGTTTCAGTCCTTCCTTATATAGCCCCTCATTATTGACTATTTTCTGTAGATCCTCCGTAGTTGCTGTCTCGATGATTAGTCCTCCGTCACGAATCTTCCTAACTCCCTTAATTTTGATCCTTTCTTTAGCTGGTTCCATGATTCTGCATTACCTTTCTCTTAAGATTATCACCTTCCAGACCGTTAGTGCCCTCAGGAGGTTTGATTACCACAGCCTTGATGAGTTGCGGAACTCTTCTCAACCCTGTCACTGGTGGTGGGCGTGCTGTTTGACGCGCTGTTTCCACGTAAGTGCGTTTCTCTTTATCTCCGCCACTCAAGAGGTCGACCAATCTCTTATTCTCCTTTTCCTTCGCATCTAGCATACCCTTCAAATATGCATTCCTCGAAACCAATTTCATGACAATGCTTTCAAAATCTCCGACAAAATCTGCTTTTTCTCCACTTACTTTTTTGCTGACCTTTCTGTCTGGGTCGTTTAGCACATTATTCATTTCGCATTTGACTTTATTTACATCAGCTGCAACTTTGTCCCCATCAACAATCGCATCGTACCATTCCTCCTCCGTTGAAGAATCAAGATCCTCCCGTGTTCGCTTAGCGACTTGCCTTTCAAACATTTGCCCGCGCTTATTCCTAAAGGTGCTCCACCCACTCGAATTACTGGTGTTTTCCTCGTATTCCTCCGTCTGATCCATTTGTTCCTGAGTAAGTTCAGGCTTAGACATGTTTGGTGATTCTCGGGTTGAGAACCACTGTTAAAATAAACTGTTCGATATCTGGAGAAGCTTCACAACTCCAGCAATAGTTTCAATTTATCGTTAAACCACGCTCCGTCGAGTCCAAATGGCATCAGCAGCAATTTCACAATTTAAACAAATTTGAGAACCACTGCTAATATTGGAACTTATTATTCACTATTCCATCTACAACTTTTGTATCGGTCCTTGCCGCACTACTAGGGGTCTTTATGCCCTTAAAATTACATTGAAACCACATATAAACTATTGTTAGTCACTTTTGATTGGGAACCACTGCTAGGAAATAAACAAATTGTTGTCAGGGAAGCTTCACAACCCTAAATACTCGTCTAAATTCCTCGCTTCACACCGCTCGGTCGTGTCCTAATGGCTCAAAACGGAATCTCATAAATGAGCAACAATTTTGAGAACCACTGCCATTATTAAAAAATAAAATATTACAAAATGAAGTCGATTCAATTATCTACAACTTTAGTCTACGTGTGTGCCACGCTCACTTGAGTCTAAATGGCATTAAAAACGATTCAAAGATTGCTCTTCACGAGCCATATATATATATATATATATATATATATATATATATATATATATATATATATATATATATATATATATATATATATATATATATATATATATATATATATATATATTTAATGGAATGTAAAATTTCCTTTTTATAAACAATTAATTTTTTTTTGCATTAAAATTTTTAAGAATTTTTTTTATTTAAATTGAATTGTGAATTTAGAAAAGGGATCAACTCGGTTTTTGAAATTTTAAGATATTTAATTTTTTTGTTTATTTTTATAAAATTGAGCGGCTGGATTCCATAAGGGCACGTAAATTTTTCTCGGCCAAAATCGAAGTCCCCTGGACACTCAAAATTCAACTTCTGAATTTAAATGTTTAAAATAAATATCCTTATAGGAAATTTCATTGCGCATCTTTTTTTCTTTTAAATTTTTATTATATCTATTACCGTTTTCGAAATATAAGGGAAAAACTGTTTTTTTAATGAGCGAAATTTTTATTGTTTTTTTTACTTTAACTCGCGATTACACAGTCAATTTTACGAATTTCATAATGAAACAAAAACTAAAATACGCGTTATTTTATCCTACGAGTGACTAAGAAAGAAAAATGATGTTTTAATTATAAATAAAAAAGTTATTAATTTTTTATTGAGATATTGCAAAATTCGTTAACTGAAATTTTCACTAAGCGGGGAAGTTGAGCAAATTTTGAGCAACCAAAAACTTCCAGCGAGAAAGTTGTTCATTAAGGTCTAAAAAAGTTTTTGCCGAAAGATACAGTTTAACTAATTATTTAATTGAACTGTATCTTTCGGGAAAAACTTTTTTAGACCTTAATGAACAACTTTCTCGTTAGAAGTTTTTGGTTGCTCAAAATTTGCTCAACTACCCCGCTTAGTGAAAATTTCAGTTTACGAATTTTGCAATATCTCAATAAAAAATTAATAACTTTTGTATTTATAATTAAAACATCATTTTTCTTTCTTAGTCACTTGTAGGATAAAATAACGCGTATTTTCGTTTTTGTTTCATTATGAAATTCGTAAAATTGACTGTGTAATCGCGAGTTGAAGTGAAAAAAAAACAATAAAAATTTCGCTCTTTAAAAAAACAGTTTTTCCCTTATATTTCGAAAACGTTAATAGATACAATAAAAATTTAAAAGAAAAAAAGATGCGCAATGAGATTTCCTATAAGGATATATATTTTAAACATTTAAATACAGATGTTGAATTTTGAATGTCCAAGGGACTTCGATTTCGGCCGAGAAAAATTTACGTGCCCTTATGGAATCCAGCCGCTCTAATGTAGTAAATTTATTTGAGCTCAAAAACAATTTTGCATTGGGTTAGAAAACATATAATCTTAGGTTAAAAGTCAAAGGAAAACATACTTTGTGTAACACCTGCTGGAAAATAAAAACTTGTCTTTCACATAAATGTAGCAGAAAGTGGTAAATTTTTACACATTTAAAAGTGTGCAGGAATGTGTACTTTCCCGCCCACTTTTGATTACTTTTCAGCACACTTTTCTTGTAAACAGCATAATATACACAATAATCAATATAAAACTATTTTTATTAATTAAGAAAAGTATAAAAGTAACTTTTTCGGTAACAGGTGTTGCAAAATGTACTTTTAATACATTTTTCTCCGCTAAAAATATCTCGAATATAATTTTATTTTTAAAAAAAAACGTCGCTGAATGTGTGTAATAATGCAAGAAATACAAAAAAAATTGAAATATGTAATAACTCTGAGTAAGCCCTTTTTTTAAATTAATGTAATTTGTGAAAAAAGTAGCTTTTACAGCGTATCTACTAATTTCGTTTCAGAAAATTACCGGTTAATTCTCAGTTTATCTTTTTAAATTTCAATTTAAGCTTGTCTATTTACATAAATGTATTCAACAAAAAATTGAAACAAAACATTTTTTATTTGAACAAATTATTATAAAAAAATAAGTTTCAAGCAAAATTAAAAAAATCCCGGTTCAGGAAAAAATTAACGGTTACTTTTCGGTTAATTAAAATTCCCTGTTTTCCAGGTCATTAGACACTCTGTTTTATTGTCACATATCTGAAAAAGTATTAGAATAGTAGCAAATTGTAAAAAAAATTATATTAATAGAGGACGAGGCCTGCAATAACAATATACGTACCACATTCTTTACATAAGAATTACAACAATTAAAATAACTTTTATTAGTTGTTATGTATCATAAGTTAGTAATTATTTCTAATATATATATATATATATATATATATATATATTCCATATATATATATATATATATATATATATATATATATATATATATATATATATATATATATATAGAAACTGCATAACTAAGCTTTCATTTTGAATTTACTTAGAAAATTTAATTTTTAAAGAATTTCCGATTTAATTCCTACCTTTTTAAATTGTTGTGAATTGGAGGTTATGATTAATTATCTTTTATGACGAAATAATTTACCTTTCCTAATTAATATATTGTTCTATAAATCGTGTTAAAATTTCTGTGGCGGGGAAAGGAAATTGATTGAATTAAATTAATACTTACAATTGTCGGATGTTATCGTAGCATTTTCGAAAAGTTTCTTTTGAATTGATGACTTTTGTATACAAGTCCCGTTTAAAAGCTTTAATCTTCACATTTTGCTTATTGGGCGGGTGTGTATGCTTTTTATTTTTATTTATCGAAAAAACGTCATTCTTTGAGGTCGCCCGTACTCGACATAGTCCCAACTTATAATGTTTACATACGTATTGACTGAAAAGGTTAAACAATGTAAACAATCGTTCAAAAAAGTGTATGCGGTGATACTTCTGAAATTGAAATTTTTTATGTCTCGATTAATTTTCTAAAATCTACTCTCCTAAGAATCTGATGTTTACTTTTCGTAAACATTATATACAAATAGAAGGAAAATTATTGTTTTATAAATAATTTAAATTTAAATTATGGTCCGAGTAAAAATTCGATTTCATCTCCAACGCTTTCTTGTTTATTAAATGATTGAATGAATATACTGATATACAAGTGAGATTAAAAGATTGTTTTGATGAAATTATAAAATTATGGTGTGAAGTTTGTATGTTTTACTCACAAAAAATATATTTTAATTCTGCCATAATGCGAATAAATGTGAAAAAAATTCATTTCTCATCTCCGAAGCCTTTTTCTTCAAATGTACAAGTTTTTCTTTTTTTTTTAGTATTTACCTGTATTATTTTGAAAAAATTAACTCAAATAACCATAAAATTAAATACTCTAACTAAATTTATATTTTAATCGAACTGCATATATTTGGTATTAAAATATGCAAATTATTATTTTTTATGTAGTGTAATTTTATTATGTATTACTTACGTGAACGGTAATAGCTTGTATTTTTAATAGAGAAACTCGCGAATCAAATACAATTTATCTAATGGAATAACAAAGTCAATCAATTTTAATAAATTTGTCTCCGCGAATTTTATTACAATTTTCAAAAATAATAAATAATAATTAATTTTAGTTCAAATAAGTGAATTTTTTTAAATTTCAAGTTGACATTTGGAAGTAAAATTTTTTATAATTTTCATTTATATTTTCTAATTTGTAACAAAAAAAACCATTAATGAAAAATAAAAATGATATACCACAATGAATTTTAAGAAACGAAAAAATTACTTGAACCATAATCTCTAATTCTTCATGACGTCAATTATTTTGAAAACCTTGAACAAAACCTACAAAAAAAAATTTTTTTTTCACTTGACTACAAACCTAATGGCAGTTCGAAAAAGTGAATAAATTGTAAGAGTGAAAATAAGCCACGAAAACTCATTATATCGAAACGAAATACTTGGACGCAAAATTCTGAGGTTATGTTTCGTCGCAATTTTAATACAATAATAATAAATTGAATACAAACAAAAGAAAATACTTACATGGATTTTTCATCTCGGTTATGGACTACATATTCGTAGCCATCATCATCCACTTTTCCATCAAAGGCCCGAGTGCCTAATGTTACAGGAAGATCACCGGTTTCCATGGTACGATTTGAACCAGCATATAAGAACTTCTTCTTAAATAAATTTAGGCCTAGCCAACTGTCAGAACAACAATATAAGAACTATATACACAAAGAGTCACCATAATGGACGGTTGCCATTCGGAAAATCTTGAGAACGCTTCGTGAATCTCCGACAAGTTCGCGAACTTTCGACTTTATTCGCAAGAGCGCGCGAATTATTATTTTTGTTTTTTTGGAAATAAAGAAAAGCCTTCTTTCTTTATTTTTTCTTAATATTGAAAGATTATTTCCGGAAGAAATTCGTAAATTGTTAATTTTCAACTTGTGCAGTTTTCAACCTATTTGCTTCAAATTTTACACACATCTTTAAAAATACATTCTTTAAGGCATCATTTGGGATTTTTATTTAATTACATAGTTTATTTGTTATTAGCAATTTACTGACAAATTTTTTTTCGAATTTTCAAAACCGGATGCAGCGTTACAAAACTTAATAAAATTAATAATTTTTTACACTTTAATAATTTTAATTGTTAAAATTGTTTAAAATGGACAGACATGAACCAGGGCAAGGGCTGTTATTAATGTATACGAACGACTATTCATATATATATATATATATATACATATCCGTACAGTTAATAACACAACATAACTATAATAATAATCTTTCAATATATTTTTTTAATTAAAAAATATTTTTTTTTTATCGTAAGATTCCTTTCTTAAATTGATTTCTCCGAAAAATAATTGTAAAATTTTTCAAAAATACTCAAATTAGTCTAAAAAATCTATTTACATATTTGTTATTGGGAAATCGTTTATATTATTACATTATTCAGCCAATATCAAGAACAAATATGTATGACAATATTATATTATTTACATCATAACGCTAAACCGCATTAATTCCGCCTTTAATTAAAATATTTTTTTATCGTAGGTTAAAAGTGTTTTGTATATATATATATATATATATATATATATATATATATATATATATATAATTGTTTGTATTTATTATTTTAATTCAACTTTTCTTTGTAAAAAAGAAAATTAATCTTAAACAAATTAAATAATTATTTTTTATAATTAAGTCTCAATTTTTATCTTTATTAAAAATTAAAATAATATAAATGATCAGTGACAAACACGATGATACTAAGAATACATTTTTCTTAAATTAACGAATATTTTTTTAATTAGCAAATATTT